>CAKAJE020001191.1:0-20762 GCA_916610135.2 Macropis europaea | reverse complement strand
CATCTCAAAGCGCATGAAATGGCGAGTAAAATGCACTATTAAACTTCTAGGATATGGCAAACAGAGACCCGATTAGATCATTTTATATTACGGTTAATATAAGAATTCAGCGTAATTCTGTCACATTTGTTCATGTTACGTAGCTCCTATTTCAGATAGCGTACTGGGCTAGGCGGCAACTTAAAGCGCGTGGAATGGCGAGTAAAATGCACTATTAAACTTCTATGATAGGGCAATCAGAGGCCCGATTAGATCATTTTATATTTTGTTCAATATAAGGTTTCAGGGAAATTCTATTACATTTGTTTAATTTACGTCGCTCCTATTTCAGATAGCGTATTGGGCTAAGCGGCATCTCAATGCGCATGAAATGGCGAGTAAAATGCACTATTAAACTTCTAGGGTAGGGCAAGCAGAGACCCGATTAGATCATTTTATATTATGGTTAATTTAACAATTCAGCGAAATTCTATCACATTTGTTCAATTTACGTCGTTCCTATTTCAGATAGCATACTGGGCTAGGCGGCATCTTAAAGCGCGTGGAATGGCGAGTAAAATGCACTATTAAACTTCAATGATAGGGCAATCAGAGACCCGATTAGATCTTTTTATATTTTGGTTAATATAAGAATGCAGCGTAATTCTATCACATTTGTTCAATTTTCGTCGCTCCTATTTCAGATAGCATATTGGGCTAAGCGGCATCTCAAAGCGCAAGAAATGGCGAGTAAAATGCACTATTAAACTTCTAGGGTAATGCAAACAGAGACCCGATTAGATCATTTTATATTACGGTTAATATAAGAATTCAGCGTAATTCTATCACATTTGTTCAACATACGTTGCTCCTATTTCAGACAGTGTACTTGCCTAGGCGGCATCTTAAAGCGCGTGGAAGGGCCAGTAAAATGCACTACTAAACTTCTATGATAGGGCAATCAGAGAGCCGATTAGATCATTTTATATTTTTGTTAATATAAGAATTCAGCGAAATTCTATCACATTTGTTCAATTTACGTCGCTGATATTTCAGATAGCGTATTGGGCTAAGCGGCATCTCAAAGCGCAAGAAATGGCGAGTAAAATGCACTATTAAACTTCTAGGGTAGGGCAAACAGACACCCGATAAGATCGTTTTATATTATGGTTAATTCAAGAATTCAGCGAAATTCTATCACATTCGTTCAATTTACGTGGCTCCTATTTCAGATAGCTTATTGGGCTCAGCGGCATCTCAAAGCGCATGAAATGACGAGTGAAATGCACTATTAATCTTCTAGGGTAGGGCGAACAGCGACCCGATTAGATCATTTTACATTAATATTAATATAAGAATTCAGCGAGATTCTCTCACATTTGTTCAATTTACGTCTCGGATATTTCAGATAGCGTATTGGGCTAAGCGGCATCTCAAAGCGCAAGAAATGGCGAGTAAAATGCACTATTAAACTTCTAGGGTAATGCAAACAGAGACCCGATTAGATCATTTTATATTACGGTTAATATAAGAATTCAGCGTAATTCTACCACATTTGTTCAACATACGTCGCTCCTATTTCAGATAGTGTACTGGGCTAGGCGGCATCTTAAAGCGCGTGGAAGGGCGAGTAAAATGCACTACTAAACTTCTAGGGTAGGGCAAACAGAGACCCGATTAGATCATTTTATATTACGGTTAATTTAAGAATTCAGCGAAATTCTATCACATTTGTTCAACTTACGTCGCACCTATTTCAGATAGCGTATTGGGCTAAGCGGCATCTCAAAGCGCATGAAATGGCGAGTATAATGCACTATTAAACTTCTAGGATAAGGCAAACAGAGACCCGATTAGATCATTTCATATTATGGTTAATTTAAGAATTCAGCGAAATTCTATCACATTCGTTCAATTTACGTCGCTCCTATTTCAGATAGTGTATTGGGCTAAGCGGCACCTCAAAGCGCATGAAGTGGCGAGTAAAATGCACTATTAAACTTCTAGGGTTAGGGAAACAGAGACCCGATTAGATCATTTTATATTACGGTTAATATAAGAATGCAGCGTAATTCTATCACATTTGTTCAACTTTCGTCGCTTCTATTTCAGATAGCCTACAGGGCTAGGCGGCTTCTTAAAGCGCGTGGAATGGCGAGTAAAATGCACTACTAAACTTCTATGATAGGGCAATCAGAGACCCGATTAGATCATTTTACATTATGGTTAATAAAAGAATTAAGCGAAATTCTATCACATTTGTTCAACTTACGTCGCTCCTATTTCAGATAGCGTATTGGGCTAAGCGGCAACTCAAAGCGCATGAAATGGCGAGTAAAATGCACTGTTAAATTTCTAGGGTAGGGCAACCAGAGACCCGATTAGATCATTTTATATTATGGTTAATTTAAGAATTCTGCAAAATCCTATCACATTTGTTCAATTTACGTCGTTCCTATTTCAGATAGCGTACTGGGCTAGGCGGCATCTTAAAGCGCGTGGAATGGCGAGTGAAATGCACTATTAAACTTCTATGATAGGGCAATCAGAGACCCGATTACATCATTTTATATTTTGGTTAATACAAGAATTCAGCGAAATTCTCTCACATTTGTTCAATTTACGTCGCTGATATTTCAGATAGCGTATTCGGCTAAGCGGCATCTCAAAGCGCATGCAATGGCGAATAAAATGCACTATTAAACTTCTAGGCTAGGGCGAGCAGAGACCCGATTAGATCATTTTACATTATGGTTAATAAAAGAATTCAGCGAAATTCTATCACATTTGTACAACTTACGTCGCTCCTATTTCAGATAGCGCATTGGGCTAAGCGGCATCTCAAAGCGCATGAAATGGCGAGTATAATGCACTATTAAACTTCTAGGATAAGGCAAACAGAGACCCGATTAGATCATTTTATATTACGGTTAATATAAGAATGCAGCGTAATTCTATCACATTTGTTCAACTTTCGTCGCTTCTATTTCAGATAGCCTACAGGGCTAGGCGGCTTCTTAAAGCGCGTGGAATGGCGAGTAAAATGCACTACTAAACTTCTATGATAGGGCAATCAGAGACCCGATTAGATCATTTTACATTATGGTTAATAAAAGAATTAAGCGAAATTCTATCACATTTGTTCAATTTACGTCGTTGATATTTCAGATAGCGTATTGGGCTAAGCGGCATCTCAAAGCGCAAGAAATGGCGAGTAAAATGCACTATTACACTTCTAGGGTAGGGCAAACAGAGACCCGATTAGATCACTTCATATTATGGTTAATTTAAGAATTCAGCGAAATTCTATCACATTCGTTCAATTTACGTCGCTCCTATTTCAGATAGTGTATTGTGCTAAGCGGCACCTCAAAGCGCATGAAGTGGCGAGTAAAATGCACTATTAAACTTCTAGGGTTAGGGAAACAGAGACCCGATTAGATCATTTTATATTACGGTTAATATAAGAATTCAGCGTAATTCTATCACATTTGTTCAACTTACGTCGCTCCTATTTCAGATAGCGTACTGGGCTAGGCGGCATCTCAAAGCGCATGAAATGGCGAGTATAATGCACTATTAAACTTCTAGGATAAGGCAAACAGAGACCCGATTAGATCATTTCATATTATGGTTAATTTAAGAATTCAGCGAAATTCTATCACATTCGTTCAATTTACGTCGCTCCTATTTCAGATAGTGTATTGGGCTAAGCGGCACCTCAAAGCGCATGAAGTGGCGAGTAAAATGCACTATTAAACTTCTAGGGTTAGGGAAACAGAGACCCGATTAGATCATTTTATATTACGGTTAATATAAGAATGCAGCGTAATTCTATCACATTTGTTCAACTTTCGTCGCTTCTATTTCAGATAGCCTACAGGGCTAGGCGGCTTCTTAAAGCGCGTGGAATGGCGAGTAAAATGCACTACTAAACTTCTATGATAGGGCAATCAGAGACCCGATTAGATCATTTTACATTATGGTTAATAAAAGAATTAAGCGAAATTCTATCACATTTGTTCAACTTACGTCGCTCCTATTTCAGATAGCGTATTGGGCTAAGCGGCAACTCAAAGCGCATGAAATGGCGAGTAAAATGCACTGTTAAATTTCTAGGGTAGGGCAACCAGAGACCCGATTAGATCATTTTATATTATGGTTAATTTAAGAATTCTGCAAAATCCTATCACATTTGTTCAATTTACGTCGTTCCTATTTCAGATAGCGTACTGGGCTAGGCGGCATCTTAAAGCGCGTGGAATGGCGAGTGAAATGCACTATTAAACTTCTATGATAGGGCAATCAGAGACCCGATTACATCATTTTATATTTTGGTTAATACAAGAATTCAGCGAAATTCTCTCACATTTGTTCAATTTACGTCGCTGATATTTCAGATAGCGTATTCGGCTAAGCGGCATCTCAAAGCGCATGCAATGGCGAATAAAATGCACTATTAAACTTCTAGGCTAGGGCGAGCAGAGACCCGATTAGATCATTTTACATTATGGTTAATAAAAGAATTCAGCGAAATTCTATCACATTTGTACAACTTACGTCGCTCCTATTTCAGATAGCGCATTGGGCTAAGCGGCATCTCAAAGCGCATGAAATGGCGAGTATAATGCACTATTAAACTTCTAGGATAAGGCAAACAGAGACCCGATTAGATCATTTTATATTACGGTTAATATAAGAATGCAGCGTAATTCTATCACATTTGTTCAACTTTCGTCGCTTCTATTTCAGATAGCCTACAGGGCTAGGCGGCTTCTTAAAGCGCGTGGAATGGCGAGTAAAATGCACTACTAAACTTCTATGATAGGGCAATCAGAGACCCGATTAGATCATTTTACATTATGGTTAATAAAAGAATTAAGCGAAATTCTATCACATTTGTTCAATTTACGTCGTTGATATTTCAGATAGCGTATTGGGCTAAGCGGCATCTCAAAGCGCAAGAAATGGCGAGTAAAATGCACTATTACACTTCTAGGGTAGGGCAAACAGAGACCCGATTAGATCACTTCATATTATGGTTAATTTAAGAATTCAGCGAAATTCTATCACATTCGTTCAATTTACGTCGCTCCTATTTCAGATAGTGTATTGTGCTAAGCGGCACCTCAAAGCGCATGAAGTGGCGAGTAAAATGCACTATTAAACTTCTAGGGTTAGGGAAACAGAGACCCGATTAGATCATTTTATATTACGGTTAATATAAGAATTCAGCGTAATTCTATCACATTTGTTCAACTTACGTCGCTCCTATTTCAGATAGCGTACTGGGCTAGGCGGCATCTTAAAGCGCGTGGAAGGGCGAGTAAAATGGACTACTAAACTTCTGTGATAGGGCAATCAGAGACCCGATTAGATCATTTTATATTTTGTCTAATATAAGATTTCAGGGAAATTCTATCACATTTGTTCAATTTACGTCACTCCTATTTCAGATAGCGTATTCGGCTAAGCGGCATCTCAAAGCGCATGCAATGGCGAATAAAATGCACTATTAAATTTCTAGGCTAGGGCGAGCAGAGACCCGATTAGATCATTTTACATTATGGTTAATAAAAGAATTCAGCGAAATTCTATCACATTTGTTCAACTTACGTCGCACCTATTTCAGATAGCGTATTGGGCTAAGCGGCATCTCAAAGCGCATGAAATGGCGAGTATAATGCACTATTAAACTTCTAGGATAAGATAAACAGAGACCCGATTAGATCATTTTATATTACGGTTAATATAAGAATGCAGCGTAATTCTATCACATTTGTTCAACTTTCGTCGCTTCTATTTCAGATAGCCTACAGGGCTAGGCGGCTTCTTAAAGCGCGTGGAATGGCGAGTAAAATGCACTACTAAACTTCTATGATAGGGCAATCAGAGACCCGATTAGATGATTTTACATTATGGTTAATAAAAGAATTAAGCGAAATTCTATCACATTTGTTCAACTTACGTCGCTCCTATTTCAGATAGCGTATTGGGCTAAGCGGTAACTCAAAGCGCATGAAATGGCGAGTAAAATGCACTGTTAAATTTCTAGGGTGGGGCAACCAGAGACCCGATTAGATCATTTTATATTATGGTTAATTTAAGAATTCTGCAAAATCCTATCACATTTGTTCAATTTACGTCGTTCCTATTTCAGATAGCGTACTGGGCTAGGCGGCATCTCAAAGCGCATGAAATGGCGAGTATAATGCACTATTAAACTTCTAGGATAAGATAAACAGAGACCCGATTAGATCATTTTATATTACGGTTAATATAAGAATGCAGCGTAATTCTATCACATTTGTTCAACTTTCGTCGCTTCTATTTCAGATAGCCTACAGGGCTAGGCGGCTTCTTAAAGCGCGTGGAATGGCGAGTAAAATGCACTACTAAACTTCTATGATAGGGCAATCAGAGACCCGATTAGATGATTTTACATTATGGTTAATAAAAGAATTAAGCGAAATTCTATCACATTTGTTCAACTTACGTCGCTCCTATTTCAGATAGCGTATTGGGCTAAGCGGTAACTCAAAGCGCATGAAATGGCGAGTAAAATGCACTGTTAAATTTCTAGGGTGGGGCAACCAGAGACCCGATTAGATCATTTTATATTATGGTTAATTTAAGAATTCTGCAAAATCCTATCACATTTGTTCAATTTACGTCGTTCCTATTTCAGATAGCGTACTGGGCTAGGCGGCATCTTAAAGCGCGTGGAATGGCGAGTGTAATGCACTATTAAACTTCTATGATAGGGCAATCAGAGACCCGATTACATCATTTTATATTTTGGTTAATACAAGAATTCAGCGAAATTCTCTCACATTTGTTCAATTTACGTCGCTGATATTTCAGATAGCGTATTCGGCTAAGCGGCATCTCAAAGCACATGCAAAGGCGAATAAAATGCACTATTAAACTTCTAGGCTGGGGCGAGCAGAGACCCGATTAGATCATTTTACATTAAGGGTAATATAAGAATTCAGCGAAATTCTATCACATTTGTTCAATTTACGTCTTTGATATTTCAGATAGCGTATTGGGCTAAACGGCATCTGAAAGCGCATGAAATGGCGAGTACAACGCACTATTAAACTTCTAGGGTAGGGCAAACAGAGACCCGATTAGATCAGTTTATATTATGGTTAATTTAAGAATTCAGCAAAATTCTATCACATTTGTTCAATTTACGTCGTTCCTATTTCAGATAGCGTACTGGGCTAGGCGGCATCTTAAAGCGCGTGGAATGGCGAGTGAAATGCACTATTAAACTTCTATGATAAGGCAATCAGAGACCCGATTAGATCATTTTATATTTTGGTTAATACAAGAATTCAGCGAAATTCTATCACATTTGTTCAATTTACGTCGCTCCTACTTCAGATAGCCAATTGGGCTATGCGGCATCTCAAAGCGCATGCAATTACGAGTGAAATGCACTATTAAACTTCTAGGGTAGGGCGAACAGAGACCCGATTAGATCATTTTACATTAAGGTTAATATAAGAATTCAGGGAAATTCTATCACATTTTTCAATTTACGTGACTCCTATCTCAGATAGCGTATTGTGCTATGCGGCTTCTCAAAGCGCATGAAATGGCGAGTAAAATGCACTATTAAACTTCTAGGGTAGGGCAAACAGAGACCCGATTATATCATTTTATATTATGGTTAATTTAAGAATTCAGCAAAATTCTATCACATTTGTTCAATTTACGTCGTTCCTATTTCAGATAGCGTCTTGGGCTAAGCAGCATCTCAAAGCGCATGGAATGACGAGTGAAATGCACTATTAAACTTCTATGATAAGGCAATCAGAGACCCGATTAGATCATTTTATATTTTGGTTAATACAAGAATTCAGCGAAATTCTATCACATTTGTTCAATTTACGTCGCTCCTACTTCAGATAGCCAATTGGGCTATGCGGCATCTCAAAGCGCATGCAATTACGAGTGAAATGCACTATTAAACTTCTAGGGTAGGGCGAACAGAGACCCGATTAGATCATTTTACATTAAGGTTAATATAAGAATTCAGGGAAATTCTATCACATTTTTCAATTTACGTGACTCCTATCTCAGATAGCGTATTGTGCTATGCGGCTTCTCAAAGCGCATGAAATGGCGAGTAAAATGCACTATTAAACTTCTAGGGTAGGGCAAACAGAGACCCGATTATATCATTTTATATTATGGTTAATTTAAGAATTCAGCAAAATTCTATCACATTTGTT
The DNA here is from genome assembly GCA_916610135.2 of Macropis europaea. Taxonomy (NCBI): domain Eukaryota; kingdom Metazoa; phylum Arthropoda; class Insecta; order Hymenoptera; family Melittidae; genus Macropis; species Macropis europaea. The sequence goes on along the minus strand of CAKAJE020001191.1, from coordinate 12,537 downwards.
CAATTTACGTCGTTCCTATTTCAGATAGCGTCTTGGGCTAAGCAGCATCTCAAAGCGCATGGAATGACGAGTGATAGGCACTATTAAACTTCTAGGGTAGGGCGAACAGAGAACCGATTAGATCATTTCGCATTAAGGTTAATATAAGAATTCAGGGAAATTCTATCACATTTGTTCAGTTTACGTCGTTCCTATTTCAGATAGCGTATTGGGCTAAGCGGCATCTCAAAGCGCATGAAATGGCGAGTAAAATGCACGATTAAACTTCTAGGCTAGGGCGAACAGAGACCCGATTAGATCATTTTACATTTTGTTTAATATAAGATTTCAGGGAAATTCTATCACATTTGTTCAATTTACGTCGCTCCTATTTCAGATAGCTTATTGGGCAAAGCGGCATCTCAAAGCGCATGAAATGATGAGTGAAATGCACTGTTAAACTTCTATGATAGGGCAATCAGAGACCCGACTAGATCATTTTATATTATGGTTAATTTAAGAATTCAGCGAACCTCTATCACATTTGTTCAACTTACGTCGCTCCTATTTCACATAGCGTATTGGGCTAAGCGGCATCTCAAAGCGCATGAAATGGCGAGTAAAATGCACTGTTAAATTTCTAGGGTAGGGCAACCAGAGACCCGATTAGATCATTTTATATTATGGTTAATTTAAGAATTCTGCAAAATCCCATCACATTTGTTCAATTTACGTCGTTCCTATTTCAGATAGCGTACTGGGCTAGGCGGCATCTTAAAGCGCGTGGAATGGCGAGCGAAATGCACTATTAAACTTCTATGATAGGGCAATCAGAGACCCGATTAGATCATTGTATATTTTGGTTAATACAAGAATTCAGCAAAATTCTATCACATTTGTTCAATTTACGTCGCTCCTATTTCATATAGCTAATTGGGCTATGCGGCATCTCAAAGCGCATGCAATTACGAGTGAAAGGCACTCTTAAACTTCTAGGGTAGGGCGAACAGAGACCCGATTAGATCATTTTACATTAAGGGTAATATAAGAATTCAGCGAAATTCTATCACATTTGTTCAATTTACGTCTTTGATATTTCAGATAGCGTATTGGGCTAAGCGGCATCTGAAAGCGCATGAAATGGCGAGTAAAACGCACTATTAAACTTCTAGGGTAGGGCAAACAGAGACCCGATTAGATCAGTTTATATTATGGTTAATTTAAGAATTCAGCGAAATTCTATCACATTTGTTCAATTTACGTCGCTCCTATTTTAGATAGCGTACTGGGCTAGGCGGCATCTTAAAGCGCGTGGAATGGCGAGTAAAATGTACTGCTAAACTTCTATGATAGGCCAATCAGAGACCGGATTAGATAATTTTATATTATCGTTAATTTAAGAATTCTGCAAAATCCTATCACATTTGTTCAACTTACGTCGCTCCTATTTCAGATAGCGTATTGGGCTAAGCGGCATCTCAAAGCGCATGAAATGGCGAGTAAAATGCGCTATTAAACTTCTATGATAGGGCAATCAGTGACCCGATTAGATCATTTTCTATTATAGTTAATTTAAGAATTCAGCGAAATTTTATCACATTTGTTCAATTTACGTCGATCCTATTTCAGATAGCGTATTGGGCTAAGCGGCATCTCAAAGCGCATGAAATGGCGAGTAATATGCGCTATTAAACTTCTAGGGTGGGGCAAACAGAGACCCGATTAGATCATTTTATATTATGGTTAATTTAAGAATTCAGCGACATCTATCACATTTGTTCAATTTACGTCGCTCCTATTTCAGATAGCGTATTTGGATAAGCGGCATCTAAAAGCGCATGAAATGGCGAGTAAAATGCAATACTAAACTTCTAGGATAATGCAAACAGAGACCCGATTAGATCATTTTATATTACGGTTAATATAAGAATTCAGCGTAAATGTATCAGATTTGTTCAACATACGTCGCTCCTATTTCAGATAGTGTACTGGGCTAGGCGGCATCTTTAAGCGCCTGGAAGGGCGAGTAAAATGCATTACTAAACTTCTATGATAGGGCAATCAGAGTCCCGTTTAGATCATTTTATATTTTGTTTAATATAAGATTTCAGGGAAATTCTATCACATTTGTTCAATTTACGTCGCTGATATTTCAAATAGAGTATTGGGCTAAGCGGCATCTCAAAGCGCAAGAAATGGTGAGTAAAATGCACACTTAAACTTCTATGATAGGGCAAACAGAGACTCGATTAGATCATTTTATATTATGGTTAATTTAACAATTCGGCGAAATTCTATCACATTTGTTCAATTTACGTCGTTCCTATTTCAGATAGCATACTGGGCTGGGCGGCATCTTAAAGCGCGTGGAATGGCGAGTGAAACGCACTCTTAAGCATCTATGATAGGGCAATCAGAACCGATTAGATCATTTTATATTTTGGTTAATATAAGAATTCAGCGAAATTCTATCACATTTGTTTAATTTACGTCGCACCTATTTCAGATAGCGTTTTGGGCTAAGCGGAATCTCAAAGCGCATGAAATGGCGAGTCAAATGCACTATTAAAATTCTAGGGTAGGGCAATCACAGACCCGATTAGATCATTTTATATTATAGTTAATTTAAGAATTCAGCAAAATTCTATCACATTTGTTCAATTTACGTCGTTCCTATTTCAGATAGCATACTGGGCTAGGCGGCATCCTAAAGCGCGTGGAATGGCGAGTAAAATGCACTATTAAACTTCAATGATAGGGCAATCAGAGACCCGATTAGATCTTTTTATATTTTGGTTAATATAAGAATGCAGCGTAATTCTATCACATTTGTTCAATTTTCGTCGCTCCTATTTCAGATAGCATATTGGGCTAAGCGGCATCTCAAAGCGCAAGAAATGGCGAGTAAAATGCACTATTAAACTTCTAGGGTAATGCAAACAGAGACCCGATAAGATCGTTTTATATTATGGTTAATTCAAGAATTCAGCGAAATTCTATCACATTCGTTCAATTTACGTGGCTCCTATTTCAGATAGCTTATTGGGCTCAGCGGCATCTCAAAGCGCATGAAATGACGAGTGAAATGCACTATTAATCTTCTAGGGTAGGGCGAACAGCGACCCGATTAGATCATTTTACATTAATATTAATATAAGAATTCAGCGAGATTCTCTCACATTTGTTCAATTTACGTCTCTGATATTTCAGATAGCGTATTGGGCTAAGCGGCATCTCAAAGCGCAAGAAATGGCGAGTAAAATGCACTATTAAACTTCTAGGGTAATGCAAACAGAGACCCGATTAGATCATTTTATATTACGGTTAATATAAGAATTCAGCGTAATTCTACCACATTTGTTCAACATACGTCGCTCCTATTTCAGATAGTGTACTGGGCTAGGCGGCATCTTAAAGCGCGTGGAAGGGCGAGTAAAATGCACTACTAAACTTCTAGGGTAGGGCAAACAGAGACCCGATTAGATCATTTTATATTACGGTTAATTTAAGAATTCAGCGAAATTCTATCACATTTGTTCAATTTACGTCGATCCTATTGCAGATAGCGTATTCGGCTAAGCGGCATCTCAAAGCGCATGAAATGGCGAGTAAAATGCACTATTAAACTTCTAGGGTAGGGCGAACAGAGACCCGATTAGATCATTTTACATTACGGGTAATATAAGAATTCAGCGAAATTCTATCACATTTGTTCAATTGACGTCTTTGATATTTCAGATAGCGTACTGGGCTAAGCGGCATCTCAAAGCGCATGAAATGGCGAGTATAATGCACTATTAAACTTCTAGGATAAGGCAAACAGAGACCCGATTAGATCATTTTATATTACGGTTAATATAAGAATGCAGCGTAATTCTATCACATTTGTTCAACTTTCGTCGCTCCTATTTCAGATAGCCTACAGGGCTAGGCGGCATCTTAAAGCGCGTGGAATGGCGAGTAAAATGCACTACTAATCTTCTATGATAGGGCAATCAGAGACCCGATTAGATCATTTTACATTATGGTTAATAAAAGAATTAAGCGAAATTCTATCACATTTGTTCAATTTACGTCGCTCCTATTTCAGATAGCGTACTGGGCTAGGCGGCATATTAAAGCGCGTGGAATGGCGAGTAAAATGCACTATTTAACTTCTATGATAGGGCAATCAGAGACCCGATTAGATCATTTTATATTATGGTTAATTTAAGAATTCAGCGAAATTCTATCACATTTGTTCAATTTACGTCGCTCCTCTTTCAGATAGCGTATTGGGCTAGGCGGCATCTTAAAGCGCGTGGAATGGCGAGTAGAATGCACTATTAACCTTTTATGATAGGGCGATCAGAGACCCGACTAAATCATTTTATATTTTGTTTAATATAAGATTTCAGGGAAATTCTATCACATTTGTTCAATTTACGTCGCTCCTATTTCAGATAGCGTATTCGGCTAAGCGGCATCTCAAAGCGCATGCAATGGCAAATAAAATGCACTATTAGACTTCTAGGCTAGGGCGAGCAGTGACCCGATTAGATCATTTTACATTATGGATAATAAAAGAATTCAGCGAAATTCTATCACATTTGTTCAACTTACGTCGCTCCTATTTCAGATAGCGCATTGGGCTAAGCGGCATCTCAAAGCGCATGAAATGGCGAGTAAAATGCACTGTTAAATTTCTAGGATAAGGCAAACAGAGACCCGATTAGATCATTTTATATTACGGTTAATATAAGAATGCAGCGTAATTCTATCACATTTGTTCAACTTTCGTCGCTTCTATTTCAGATAGCCTACAGGGCTATGCGGCTCCTTAAAGCGCGTGGAATGGCGAGTAAAATGCACTACTAAACTTCTATGATAGGGCAATCAGAGACCCGATTAGATCATTTTACATTATGGTTAATAAAAGAATTAAGCGAAATTCTATCACATTTGTTCAACTTACGTCGCTCCTATTTCAGATAGCGTATTGGGCTAAGCGGCAACTCAAAGCGCATGAAATGGCGAGTAAAATGCACTGTTAAATTTCTATGGTAGGGCAACCAGAGACCCGATTAGATCATTTTATACTATGGTTAATTTAAGAATTCTGCAAAATCCTATCACATTTGTTCAATTTACGTCGTTCCTATTTCAGATAGCGTACTGGGCTAGGCGGCATCTTAAAGCGCGTGGAATGGCGAGTGAAATGCACTATTAAACTTCTATGATAGGGCAATCAGAGACCCGATTACATCATTTTATATTTTGGTTAATACAAGAATTCAGCGAAATTCTCTCACATTTGTTCAATTTACGTCGCTGATATTTCAGATAGCGTATTCGGCTAAGCGGCATCTCAAAGCGCATGCAATGGCGAATAAAATGCACTATTAAACTTCAAGGCTAGGGCGAGCAGAGACCCGATTAGATCATTTTACATTATGGTTAATAAAAGAATTCAGCGAAATTCTATCACATTTGTACAACTTACGTCGCTCCTATTTCAGATAGCGCATTGGGCTAAGCGGCATCTCAAAGCGCATGAAATGGCGAGTATAATGCACTATTAAACTTCTAGGATAAGGCAAACAGAGACCCGATTAGATCATTTTATATTACGGTTAATATAAGAATGCAGCGTAATTCTATCACATTTGTTCAACTTTCGTCGCTTCTATTTCAGATAGCCTACAGGGCTAGGCGGCTTCTTAAAGCGCGTGGAATGGCGAGTAAAATGCACCACTAAACTTCTATGATAGGGCAATCAGAGACCCGATTAGATCATTTTACATTATGGTTAATAAAAGAATTAAGCGAAATTCTATCACATTTGTTCAATTTACGTCGTTCCTATTTCTGATAGCGTACTGGGCTAGGCGGCATCTTAAAGCGCGTGGAATGGCGAGTGAAATGCACTATTAAACTTCTATGATAGGGCAATCAGAGACCCGATTAGATCATTTTGTATTTTGGTTAATACAAGGATTCAGCGAAATTCTATCACATTTGTTCAATTTACGTCGCTCGTATTTCATATAGCTAATTGGGCTATGCGGCATCTCAAAGCGCATGCAATTACGAGTGAAATGCACTATTAAACTTCTAGGGTAGGGCGAACAGAGACCCGATTAGATCATTTTACATTAAGGGTAACATAAGAATTCAGCGAAATTCTATCACATTTGTTCAATTAACGTCTTTGATATTTCAGATAGCGTACTGGGCTAAGCGGCATCTCAAAGCGCATGAAATGGCGAGCATAATGCACTATTAAACTTCTAGGATAAGGCAAACAGAGACCCGATTAGATCATTTTATATTACGGTTAATATAAGAATGCAGCGTAATTCTATCACATTTGTTCAACTTATATCGCTCCAATTTCAGATAGCGTATTAGGCTAAGCGGCATCTCAAAGCGCATGAAATGACGAGTAAAATGCACTATTAAAGTTCTAGGGTAGGGCAAGCAGAGACCCGATTAGATCATTTTATATTATGGTTAATTTAAGAATTCAGCAAAATTCTATCACATTCGTTCAATTTAGGTCGCTCCTATTTCAGATAGCGTATTGGGCTAGGCGGCATCTTAAAGCGCGTGGAATGGCGAGTAGAATGCACTATTAACCTTTTATGATAGGGCGATCAGAGACCCGATTAGATCATTTTATATTTTGTTTAATATAAGATTTCAGGGAAATTGTATCACATTTGTTCAATTTACGTCGCTCCTATTTCAGATAGCGTATTGGGCTATGCGGCATCTCAAAGCGTATGCAATTACGAGTGAAATGCACTATTAAACTTCTAGGGTAGGGCGAACAGAGACCCGATTAGATCATTTTACATTAAGGTTAATATAAGAATTCAGCGAAATTCTATCACAATTGTTCAATTTACGTCGTTGATATTTCAGATAGCGTATTGGGCTAAGCGGCATCTCAAAGCGCAAGAAATGGCGAGTAAAATGCACTATTACACTTCTAGGGTAGGGCAAACAGAGACCCGATTAGATCACTTCATATTATGGTTAATTTAAGAATTCAGCGAAATTCTATCACATTCGTTCAATTTACGTCGCTCCTATTTCAGATAGTGTATTGTGCTAAGCGGCACCTCAAAGCGCATGAAGTGGCGAGTAAAATGCACTATTAAACTTCTAGGGTTAGGGAAACAGAGACCCGATTAGATCATTTTATATTATGGTTAATTTAAGAATTCTGCAAAATCCTATCACATTTGTTCAATTTACGTCGTTCCTATTTCAGATAGCGTACTGGGCTAGGCGGCATCTTAAAGCGCGTGGAATGGCGAGTGAAATGCACTATTAAACTTCTATGATAGGGCAATCAGAGACCCGATTACATCATTTTATATTTTGGTTAATACAAGAATTCAGCGAAATTCTCTCACATTTGTTCAATTTACGTCGATCCTATTTCAGATAGCGTATTCGGCTAAGCGGCATCTCAAAGCGCATGCAATGGCGAATAATATGCACTATTAAACTTCTAGGCTAGGGCGAGCAGAGACCCGATTAGATCATTTTACATTAAGGGTAATATAAGAATTCAGCGAAATTCTATCACATTTGTTCAATTTACGTCTTTGATATTTCAGATAGCGTATTGGGCTAAGCGGCATCTGAAAGCGCATGAAATGGCGAGTAAAACGCACTATTAAACTTCTAGGGTAGGGCAAACAGAGACCCGATTAGATCAGTTTATATTATGGTTAATTTAAGAATTCAGCAAAATTCTATCAAATTTGTTCAATTTACGTCGTTCCTATTTCAGATAGCGTACTGGGCTAGGCGGCATCTTAAAGCGCGTGGAATGGCGAGTGAAATGCACTATTAAACTTCTATGATAAGGCAATCAGAGACCCGATTAGATCATTTTATATTTTGGTTAATACATGAATTCAGCGAAATTCTATCACATTTGTTCAATTTACGTCGCTCCTATTTTAGATAGCGTACTGGGCTAGGCGGCATCTTAAAGCGCGTGGAATGGCGAGTAAAATGTACTGCTAAACTTCTATGATAGGCCAATCAGAGACCGGATTAGATAATTTTATATTATGGTTAATTTAAGAATTCTGCAAAATCCTATCACATTTGTTCAAATTACGTCGCTCCTATTTCAGATAGCGTATTGGGCTAAGCGGCATCTCAAAGCGCATGAAATGGCGAGTAAAATGCACTATTAAACTTCTATGATAGGGCAATCAGTGACCCGATTAGATCATTTTCTATTATAGTTAATTTAAGAATTCAGCGAAATTTTATCACATTTGTTCAATTTACGTCGATCCTATTTCAGATAGCGTATTGGGCTAAGCGGCATCTCAAAGCGCATGAAATGGCGAGTAATATGCGCTATTAAACTTCTAGGGTGGGGCAAACAGAGACCCGATTAGATCATTTTATATTATGGTTAATTTAAGAATTCAGCGACATCTATCACATTTGTTCAATTTACGTCGCTCCTATTTCAGATAGCGTATTTGGATAAGCGGCATCTAAAAGCGCATGAAATGGCGAGTAAAATGCAATACTAAACTTCTAGGATAATGCAAACAGAGACCCGATTAGATCATTTTATATTACGGTTAATATAAGAATTAAGCGTAATCCTATCACATTTGTTGAATTTACGTCACTCCTATTTCACATAGCCTACTGGGCTAGCCTGCATCTTAAAGCGCGTGGAATAGCGAGTAAAATGGACTATTAGCCTTCTATGATAGGGCAATCGGAGACCCGATTAGATCATTTTATGTTTTGGTTAATATAAGAATTCAGCGAAATCCTATCACGTTTGTTCAATTTACGTCGCTCTTATTTCAGATAGCGTATTGGGCTAAGCGGCATCTCAAAGCGCATCAAATGGCGAGTAAAATGCACGATTAAACTTCTAGGCTAGGGCGAACAGAGACCCGATTAGATTATTTTATATTTTGTTTAATATAAGACTTCATGGAAATTCTATTACATTTGTTCAATTAACATCGCTCCTATTTCAGATAGGTTACAGGGCTAAGCGGCATCTCAACGCGCATGATATGACGAGAGAAATGCACTATTAAACTTCTAGGGTAGGGCGAACAGAGACCCGATTATATCATTTTACATTAAGGTTAATATAAGAATTCAGCGAAATTCTATCACATTTGTTCAATTTACGTCGATGATATTTCAGATAGCGTATTGGGCTAAGCGGCATCTCAAAGCGCATGAAATGGCGAATAAAATGCACTATTAAAATTCTAGGGTATGGCAGACAGAGACACGATTTGATCATTTTATATTATGGTTAATATAAGGATTCAGCGAAATTCTACCACATTTGTTCAATTTACGTCGCTCCTATTTCAGATAGCGTACTGGGCTAGGTGTCATCTTAAAGCGCGTGGAATGGTGAGTAAAATGCACTATTAAACTTCTATGATAGGGCAATCAGAGACCCGATTAGATCATTTTATATTTTGGTTAATATAAGGATTCAGCGAAATTCAATCACATTTGTTCTATTTACGTCGCTCCTATTTCAGGTAGCGTATTGGGCTAAGCGGCATCTCAAAGCGCATGAAATGGCGAGTATAATGCACTATTAAACTTCTAGGATAAGGCAAACAGAGACCCGATTAGATCATTTTATATTACGGTTAATATAAGAATGCAGCGTAATTCTATCACATTTGTTCAACTTTCGTCGCTTCTATTTCAGATAGCCTACAGGGCTAGGCGGCTTCTTAAAGCGCGTGGAATGGCGAGTAAAATGCACTACTAAACTTCTATGATAGGGCAATCAGAGACCCGATTAGATCATTTTACATTATGGTTAATAAAAGAATTAAGCGAAATTCTATCACATTTGTTCAACTTACGTCGCTCCTATTTCAGATAGCGTATTGGGCTAAGCGGCAACTCAAAGCGCATGAAATGGCGAGTAAAATGCACTGTTAAGTTTCTAGGGTAGGGCAACCAGAGACCCGATTAGATCATTTTATATTATGGTTAATTTAAGAATTCTGCAAAATCCTATCACATTTGTTCAATTTACGTCGTTCCTATTTCAGATAGCGTACTGGGCTATGCGGCATCTCAAAGCGCATGAAATGGCGAGTGAAATGCACTATTCAACTTCTAGGGTAGGGCGAACAGAGACCCGATTAGATCATTTTACATTAAGGTTAATATAAGAATTCAGGGAAATTCTATCACATTTGTTCAATTTACGTCGCTCCTATTTCAGATAGCGTATTGGGCTAAGCGGCATCTCAAAGCGCATGAAATGGCGAGCAAAATCAACTATTAAACTTCTAGGGTATGGCAAACAGAGACCCGATTAGATCATTTTATATCATGGTTAATTTAAGAATTCAGCAAAATTCTATCACATTCGTTCAATTTACGTCGTTCCTATTACAGATAGCGTACTGGGCTAGGCGGCATCTTAAAGCGCCTGGAATGGCGAGTAAAATGCACTATTAAACTTCTAGGGTAGGGCAAACAGAGACCCGATTAGGTCATTTTATATTTTGGTTAATATAAGAATTCAGCGAAATTCTATCACATTTGTTCAATTTACGTCGCTCCTATTACAGATAGCTTATTGTGCTTAGCGGGATCTCAAAGCGCATGAAGTGACGAGTGAAATGCACTATTAAATTCTAGGGTAGGGCAAACAGAGACCCGACTATATCATTTTACATTATGGTTAATGTAAGAATTCAGCGAAATTCTATCACATTTGTTCAATTTACGTTGCTCCTATTTCAGATAGCTTATTGGGCTTAGCGGCATCTCAAAGCGCATGAAGTGTCGAGTGAAATGCCCTATTAATCTTCTTGGGTAGGGCAAACAGAGACCCGATTAGATCATTTTATATTATGGTTAATTTAAGAATTCAGCAAAATTCTATCACATTTGTTCAACTTACGTCGCTCCTATTTCAGATAGCGTACTGTGCTAGGCGGCATCTTAAAGGTGGTGGAATGTCGAGTAAAATGTACTACTAAACTTCAATGATAGGGCAATCAGAGACCCGATTAGCTCATTTTATATTTTGTTTAATATAAGATTTCAAGGAAATTCTATCACATTTGTTCAATTTACGTCGCTCCTCTTTCAGATAGCTTATTGGGCTAAGCGGCATGTCAAAGCGCATGAAATGACGAGTGAAATGCACTGTTAAACTTCTAGGGTAGAGCAAACAGAGACCCGATTTGATCATTTTGTACCAAGGTTAATTTAAGAATTCAGCAAAATTCTATCACATTTGTTCAATTTACGTCGCTCGTATAGCAGATAGCGAACTGGGCTATGCGGCATCTTAAAGCGTTCGGAATGGCGAGTACAATGCACTATTTAACTTCTATCCTAGGGCAATCAGAGACCCGATTAGATCATTTTATATTTTGGTTAATATAAGAATTCAGTGAAATTCTATCACATTTGTTCAATTTACGTCGCTCCTATTTCAGATAGCGTATTGGGCAAAGCGGCATCTCAAAGCGTTTGAAATGGCGAATAAAATGCACTATTAAAGTTCTAGGCTCGGGCGAACAGAGATCCGATTAGATCATTTTACATTAAGGTTAATATAAGTATTCAGCGAGATTCTATCACACTTGTTCAATTTACGTCGCTTCTATTTCAGACAGCGTACTGGACTAGGCGGCATCTTAAAGCGCGTGGAATGGCGAGTAAAATGCACTATTAACCTTCTATGATAGGGCAATCAGAGACCAGATTAGATCATTTTATACTTTGGTTAATATAAGAATTCAGCGAAATTCTATCACATTTGTTCAATTTACGTCGCTCCTATTTCAGATAGCGTATTGGGCTAAGCTGCATCTCAAAGCGCATGAAATGACGAGTGAAATGCACTATCAAACTTCTAGGGTAGGGCAAACAGGGACCCGATTAGATCATTTTATATTATGGTTAATTTAAGAATTCAGCAAAATTCTCTCACATTTGTTCAATTTACGTCGTTCCTATTTCAGATAGCGTCCTGGGCTAAGCGGCATCTAAAAGCGCATGAAATGGCGAGTATAATGCACTATTATACTTGTAGGATAAGGCAAACAGAGACCCGATTAGATCATTTTATATTACGGTTAATATAAGAATGCAGCGTGATTCTATCACATTTGTTCAAGTTACGTCGCTCCTATTTCAGATAGCGTACTGGGCTAGGCGGCATCTTAAAGCGCGTGGAATGGCGAGTAAAATGCACTATTAACCTTCTATGATAGGGCAATCAGAGACCAGATTAGATCATTTTATACTTTGGTTAATATAAGAATTCAGCGAAATTCTATCACATTTGTAAAATTTACGTCGCTCCTATTACAGATAGCTTATTGGGCATAGCGGCATCTCAAAGCACATGCAATGGCGAGTAAAATGCACTATTAAACTTCTACGGTAGGGCAAACAGAGACCCGATTAGATCATTTTATATTATGGTTAATTTAAGAATTCAGCGAAATTCTATCACATTTGTTCAATTTACGTCGCTCCAATTTCAGATAGCGTATTGGGCTAAGCGGC
>CAKAJE020001190.1:0-423245 GCA_916610135.2 Macropis europaea | reverse complement strand
CTGAATTCTTATATTAACCAAAATATAAAATGATCTAATCGGGTCTCTGTTTGCCTTATCCTAGAAGTTTAATAGTGCATTTTACTCGCCATTTCATGCGCTTTGAGATACCGCTTAGCCCAATACGCTATCTGAAATAGGAGCGACGTAAATTGAACAAATGTGATAGAATTTCGCTGAATTCTTATATTAACCAAAATATAAAATGATCTAATCGGGTCTCTGTTTGCCTTATCCTAGAAGTTTAATAGTGCATTTCACTCGCCATTTCATGCGCTTTGAGATGCCGCTTCGTCCAATACGCTATCTGAAATGGGAGCGACGTAAATTGAACAAATGTGATAGAATTTCCCTGAAATCTTATATTAAACATAATATAAAATGATCTAATCGGGTCTTTGATTGCCCTATCATAGAAGATTAGTAGTGCATTTTACTCACCATTCCACGCGCTTTAAGATGCCGCGTAGCCCAGTACGCTATCTGAAATATGAGCGACGTAAGTTGAACAAATGTGATAGAATTACGCTGCATTCTTATATTAACCGTAATATAAAATGATGTAATCGGGCCTCTGTTTGCCTTAGCCTAGAAGTTTATTAGTGCATTATACTCGCCATTTCATGCGCTTCGAGATGCCGCTTAGCCCAATACGCTATCTGAAATAGGAGCGACATAAATTGAACAAATGTGATAGAATTTCGCTGAATTCTGAAATTAACCATAATAACAAATGATCTAATCGGGTCTCTGTTTGCCCTACCCTAGAAGTTTAACAGTGCGTTTTACTCGCCATTTCATGCGCTTTGAGATTCCGCATAGCCCAATACGCTATCTTAAATAGGAGCGACGTAAATTGAATAAATGTGATAGAATTTCTGTGAATTCTTATATTAACCTCAATGTAAAATGATCTAATCGGGTCTCTGTTCGCCCTACCATAGAAGTCATATAGTGCATTTCACTCGCCATTTCATGCGCTTTGAGATGCCGCTTAGCCCAATACGCTATCTGAAATAGGAGCGACCTAAATTGAACGAATGTGATAGAATTTTGTTGAATTCTTAAATTAACCATAATATAAAATGATCTAATCGAGTCTCTGCTTGCCCTACCCTAGAAGTTTAATAGTGCATTTTACTCGTCATTTCATGCGCTTTGAGATGCCGCTTTGCCCAATACGCTATCTGAAATAGGAGCGACGTAAATTGAACGAATGTGATAGAATTTCGCTCAATTCTTAAATTAACCATAATATAAAATGATCTAATCGGGTCTCTGTTTGCCGTACCCTAGAACTTTAATAGTGCATTTTACTCGTCATTTCATGCGCTTTGAGATGCCGCTTAGCCTAATACGCTATCTGAAATAGGAGCGATATAAGTTGAACAAATGTGATAGAATTTCGCTGAACTCTTTTATTAACCATAATGTAAAATGATCTAATCGGATCTCTGTTCGCCCTAGCCTAGAACTTTAATAGTGCATTTTATTCGCCATTTCATACGCTTTGAGATGCCGCTTTGCCCAATACGCTATCTGAAATAGAAGCAACGTAAATTGAACAAATGTGATAGAATTTTGCTGAATTCTTAAATTAACCATAATATAAAATGATCTAATCGGGTGTCTGTTTGCCCTACCCTAGAAGCTTAATATTGCATTTTACTCGCCATTTCATGCGCTTTGAGCTGCCGCTTAGCCCAATACGCTATCTGAAATACTAGCGACGTAAGTTGAAAAAATGTGATAGAGTTTCGCTGAATTCTTTTATGAACCATAATGTAAAATGATCTAATCGGGTCTCTGTTCTCCCTAACCTAGAAGTTTAATAGTGCATTTTATTCTCCATTTCAAGCGCTTCGAGATGCCGCTTAGCCCAATACGCTATCTGAAATAGGAGCGACGTAAATTGAACAAAGGCGATAGAATTTCCCTGAAATCTTATATTAAACAAAATATAAAATGATCTAATCGGGTCTCTGTTTACCTTACCCTAGAAGTTTAATAGTGCATTATACTCGCCATTTCATGCGCTTCGAGATGCCGCATAGCCCAATACGCTATCTGGAATGGGAGCGACGTAAATTGAACAAATGTGATAGAATTTCCCTGAATTCGTATATTAACCTTAATGTAAAATGATCTAGTCGGGTCTCTGTTCGCCCTACCATAGAAGTCTAATAGTGCATTTCACTCGCCATTCCACGCGCTTTAAGATGCCGCCGAGCCCAGTACGGTATCTGAGATAGGAGCGACGTAAATTGAACAAATGTGATAGAATTTTGCTGAATTCTTAAATTAACCATAATATAAAATGATCTAATCGGGTCTCTGTACGCCCTACCATAGAAATCTAATAGTGCATTTTACTCGCCATTTCATGCGCTTTGAGATGCCGCTTAGCGCAATACGCTATCTGAAATAGGAGCGACGTAAGTTGAACAAATGTGATAGAATTTCCCTGAAATCTTATATTAAACAAAATATAAAATGATCTAATCGGGTCTCTGATTGCCCTATCATAGAAGTTTAGTAGTGCACTTTACTCGCCATTCCACGCGCTTCAAGATGCCGCCTAGCCCAGTATGCTATCTGAAATAGGAGCGACGTAAATTGAGCAGATGTGATAAAATTTAGCTGACATCTTAAATTAACCATAATATAAAATGATCTAATCGGGTCTCTGTTTGCCCTACCCTAGAAGTTTAATAGTGCATTTCACTCGTCATTTCATGCGCTTTGAGATGCCGCTAAGCACAATAAGCTATCTGGAATAGCAGCGACGTAAATTGAACAAATGTGAAAAAATTTCGCCGCATTCTTATATTAACCATAATATAAAATGATCTAATCGGGTCTCTGTTTGCCTTATCCTAGAAGTTTAATAGTGCATTTTACTCGCCATTCCACGCGCTTTAAGATGCCGCCTAGCCAGTACGCTACCTGAAATAGGAGCGACGTAAGTTGAACAAATGTGATAGAATTACGCTGAATTCTTATATTAACCGTAATATAAAATGATCTAATCAGGTCTCTGTTTGCCTTATCCTAGAAGTTTGATAGTGCATTTTACTCGCCATTTGATGCGCTTTGAGATGCCGCTTAGACCAATACGCTATCTGAAATAGGAGCGACGTAAGTTGAAAAAATGTGATAGAATTGCGCTGAATTCTTTTATGAACCATAATGTAAAATGATCTAATCGGGTCTCTGTTCTCCCTAGCCTAGAAGTTTAATAGTGCATTTTATTCTCCATTTCATGCGCTTTGAGATGCCGCTTAGCCCAATACGCTATCTGCAATAGGAGCGACGTAAATTGAACAAATGCGATAGAATTTCCCTGAAATCTTATATTAAACAAAATATAAAATGATCTAATCGGGTCTCTGATTGCCCTATCATAGAAGTTTAGTAGTGCATTTTACTCGCCATTCCAATAGCTTTAAGATGCCGCCTAGCCCAGTACGCTACCTGAAATAGGAGCGACGTAAGTTGCACGAATGTGATAGAATTACGCTGAATTCTTATATTAACCGTAATATAAAATGATCTAATCGGGTCTCAGTTTGCCTTATCCTAGAAGTTTAGTATTGCACTTTACTCGCCATTTCATGCGCTTTGAGATGCCGCTTAGCCCAATACGCTATCTGAAATAGGAGCGACGTAAATTGAACAAATGTGATAGAATTTCGCTGAATTCTTAAATTAACTATAATATAAAATGATTTAATCGGGTCTCTGTTGGCCCTACCCTAGAAGTTTAATAGTGCATTTTACTCGCCATTTCATGCGCTTTGATATGCCGCTTAGTGCAATACGCTATCTGAAATATGAGCGACGTAAATTGAACAAATGTGATAGAATTTCGCTGAATTCTAATATTAACCAAAATATAAAATGATCTAATCGGGTCTCTGTTTGCCCTACCCTAGAAGTTTAATAGTGCATTTCACTCGTCATTTCATGCGCTTTGAGATGCCGCTAAGCACAATAAGCTATCTGAAATACGAGCGACGTAAATAGAACAATTGTGATAGAATTTCGCTGAATTCTTATATTAACCAAAATATAAAATGATCTAATCGGGTCTCTGATTGCCCTACCCTAGAAGTTTAATAGTGCATTTTACTCGCCATTTCATGCGCTTTGAGATGCCCCTTAGCCCAATGCGCTATCTGAAATAGGAGCGACGTAAATTGAACAAATGTGATAGAATTTCGCCGAATTCTTAAATTAACTATAATATAAAATGATCTAATCGGGTCACTGATTGCCCTACCCTAGAAGTTTAATAGTGCATTTTACTCGCCATTTCATGCGCTTTGAGATGCCGCTTAGCCCAATACGCTATCTGAAATATGAGCGACGAAAGTTGACCAAATGTGATAGAATTTCGCTGAATTATTTTATTAACCAGAATGTAAAATGATCTAATCTGGTCTCTGTTCGCCCTAGCCTAGAAGTTTAATAGTGGATTTTACTCGGCATTCCACGCGCTTTAAGATGCCGCCTCTCCCAGTACGCTTTCTGAAATAGGAGCGACCTAAATTGAACGAATGTGATAGAATTTCGATGAATTCTTATATTAACCAAAATATAAAATGATCTAATCGGGTCTCTGATTGCCCTATCATAGAAGTTTAATAGTGCATTTTACTCGCCATTCCACGCGCTTTAAGATGCCGCCTAGCCCAGTACGCTATCTGAAATACGAGCGACGTAAATTGAACAAGTGTGATAGAATTTTGCTGAATTCTTAAATTAACCATAATATAAAATGATCTAATCGGGTCTCTGTTCGCCCTACCATAGAAGTCTAATAGTGCATTTCACTCGCCATTTCACGCGTTTTAAGATGCCGCCGAGCCCAGTACGCTATCTGAAGTAGGAACGACGTAAATTGAACAAATGTGATGGAGTTTTGCTGAATTCTTAAATTAACTATAATATAAAATGATCTAATCGGGTCTCTGATTGCCCCATCATAGAAGTTTAATAGTGCATTTTACTCGCCATTCCACGCGCTTTAAGGTGCCGCCGAGCCCAATACGCTATCTGAAATAGGAGCGACGTAAATTGAACAAATGTGATATAATTTTGCTGAATTCTTAAATTAACCGTAATATAAAATGATCTAATCGGGTCTCTGTTTGCCCTAGCCTAGAAGTTTACGAGTGCATTTTATTCGCCATTTCATGCGCTTTGAGATGCCGCTTAGCCGAATACGCTATCTGAATTAGGAGCGACGTAAATTGAACAAATGTGATACAAATTCCCTGAAATCTGATATTAAACAAAATATAAAATGATCTAATCGGGTCTCTGATTGCCCTATCATAGAAGTTTAGTAGTGCACTTTACTCGCCATTCCACGCGCTTCAAGATGCCGCCTAGCCCAGTACGCTATCTGAAATAGGAGCGACGTAAATTGAACAGATGTGATAAAATTTAGCTGACATCTTAAATTAACCATAATATAAAATGATCTAATCGGGACTCTGTTTGCCCTACCCTAGAAGTTTAATAGTGCATTTCACTCGTCATTTCATGCGCTTTGAGATGCCGCTAAGCACAATAAGCTATCTGGAATAGCAGCGACGTAAATTGAACAAATGTGAAAGAATTTCGCCGCATTCTTATATTAACCGTAATATAAAATGATCTAATCGGTTCTCTGTTTGCCTTATCCTAGAAGTTTAATAGTGCATTTCACTCGTCATTTCATGCGCTTTGAGATGCCGCTAATCCCAATACGCTATCTGAAATAGGAGCTACGTAAATTGAACAACTGTGATAGAATTTCCCTGAAATCTTATATTAAACAAAATATAAAATGATCTAATCGGGTCTCTGATTGCCCTATCATAGAAGTTTAGCAGTGCATTTTACTCGCCATTCCACGCGCTTTAAGATGCCGCCTAGCCCAGTACGCTATCTGAATTAGGAGCGACGTAAGTTGAACAAATGTGATAGAATTACGCTGAATTCTTATATTAACCGTAATATAAGATGATCTAATCGGGTCTCTGTTTGCCTTATCCTAGAAGTTTAGTATTGCATTTTACTCGCCATTTCATGCGCTTAGAGATGCCGCCTAGCCCAATACGCTATCTGAAATAGGAGCGACGTAAATGGAACAAATGTGATAGAATTTCGCTGAATTCTTAAATTAACTATAATATAAAATGATCTAATCGGGTCACTGATTGCCCTACCCTAGAAGTTTAATAGTGCATTTCACTCGTCATTTCATGCGCTTTGAGATGCCGCCTAGCCCAATACGCTACCTGAAATAGGAGCGACGTAAGTTGAACAAATGTGATAGAATTACGCTGAATTCTTATATTAACCGTAATATAAAATGATCTAATCGGGTCTCTGTTTGCCTTATCCTAGAAGTTTGATAGTGCATTTTACTCGCCATTTCATGCGCTTTGAGATGCCGCTTAGCCCAATACGCTATCTGAAATAGGAGCGACGTAAATTGAACAAATGTGATAGAATTTTTCTGAATTCTTAAATTAACCATAATATAAAATGATCTAATCGGGTCTCTGTTCGCCCTACCATAGAAGTCTAATAGTGCATTTCACTCGCCATTCCACGCGCTTTAAGATGCCGCCGAGCCCAGTACGCTATCTGAAATAGGAGCGACGTAAGTTGAAAAAATGTGATAGAATTTCCCTGAATTCTTATATTAACCTTAATGTAAAATGATCTAATCGGGTCTCTGTTTACCTTACCCTAGAAGTTTAATAGTGCATTATACTCGCCATTTCATGCGCTTCGAGATGCCGCATAGCCCAATACGCTATCTGGAATGGGAGCGACGTAAATTGAACAAATGTGATAGAATTTCCCTGAATTCTTATATTAACCTTAATGTAAAATGATCTAGTCGGGTCTCTGTTCGCCCTACCATAGAAGTCTAATAGTGCATTTCACTCGCCATTCCACGCGCTTTAAGATGCCGCCGAGCCCAGTACGGTATCTGAGATAGGAGCGACGTAAATTGAACAAATGTGATAGAATTTTGCTGAATTCTTAAATTAACCATAATATAAAATGATCTAATCGGGTCTCTGTACGCCCTACCATAGAAATCTAATAGTGCATTTTACTCGCCATTTCATGCGCTTTGAGATGCCGCTTAGCCCAATACGCTATCTGAAATAGGAGCGACGTAAGTTGAAAAAATGTGATAGAATTTCCCTGAATTCTTATATTAACCTTAATGTAAAATGATGTAATCGGGCCTCTGTTTGCCCTATCATAGAAGTTTAACAGTGCATTTTACTCGTCATTTCATGCGCTTTGAGATGC
Source organism: Macropis europaea (assembly GCA_916610135.2). Lineage (NCBI taxonomy): Eukaryota > Metazoa > Arthropoda > Insecta > Hymenoptera > Melittidae > Macropis > Macropis europaea. The sequence continues at coordinate 415,919 of CAKAJE020001190.1, read as the reverse complement.
CGCATAGCCCAATACGCTATCTGAAATAGGAGCGGCGTAAATTGAACAAATGTTATAGAATTTCGCTGAATTCTTAAATTAACCGTAATACAAAATGATCTAATCGGGTCTCTGTTCGCCCTACCATCGAAGTCTAATCGTGCATTTCACTCGCCATTCCACGCGCTTTAAGATGCGGCCGAACCCAGTACGCTATCTGAAATAGGAGCGACGTAAATTGAACAAATGTGATAGAATTTTGCTGAAATCTTAAATTAACCATAATATAAAATGATCTAATCGGGTCTCTGCTTGCCCTACCCTAGAAGTTTAATAGTGCATTTTAGTCGCCATTTCATGCGCTTTGAGATGCCGCTTCGCCCAATACGCTATCTGAAATGGGAGCGACGTAAATTGAACAAATGTGATAGAATTTCCCTGAAATCTTATATTAAACAAAATATAAAATGATCTAATCGGGTCTTTGATTGCCCTATCATAGAAGATTAGTAGTGCATTTTACTCACCATTCCACGCGCTTTAAGATGCCGCGTAGCCCAGTACGCTATCTGAAATATGAGCGACGTAAGTTGAACAAATGTGATAGAATTACGCTGCATTCTTATATTAACCGTAATATAAAATGATGTAATCGGGCCTCTGTTTGCATTAGCCTAGAAGTTTAATAGTGCATTATACTCGCCATTTCATGCGCTTCGAGATGCCGCTTAGCCCAACACGCTATCTGAAATAGGAGCGACATAAATTGAACAAATGTGATAGAATTTCGCTGAATTCTGAAATTAACCATAATAACAAATGATCTAATCGGGTCTCTGTTTGCCCTACCCTAGAAGTTTAACAGTGCGTTTTACTCGCCATTTCATGCGCTTTGAGATGCCGCATAGCCCAATACGCTATCTTAAATAGGAGCGACGTAAATTGAATAAATGTGATAGAATTTCTGTGAATTCTTATATTAACCTCAATGTAAAATGATCTAATCGGGTCTCTGTTCGCCCTACCATAGAAGTCATATAGTGCATTTCACTCGCCATTTCATGCGCTTTGAGATGCCGCTTATCCCAATACGCTATCTGAAATAGGAGCGACCTAAATTGAACGAATGTCATAGAATTTTGTTGAATTCTTAAATTAACCATAATATAAAATGATGTAATCGAGTCTCTGCTTGCCCTACCCTAGAAGTTTAATAGTGCATTTTACTCGTCATTTCATGCGCTTTGAGATGCCGCTTTGCCCAATACGCTATCTGAAATAGGAGCGACGTAAATTGAACGAATGTGATAGAATTTCGCTCAATTCTTAAATTAACCATAATATAAAATGATCTAATCGGGTCTCTGTTTGCCGTACCCTAGAACTTTAATAGTGCATTTTACTCGTCATTTCATGCGCTTTGAGATGCCGCTTAGCCTAATACGCTATCTGAAATAGGAGCGATATATGTTGAACAAATGTGATAGAATTTCGCTGAACTCTTTTATTAACCATAATGTAAAATGATCTAATCGGATCTCTGTTCGCCCTAGCCTAGAACTTTAATAGTGCATTTTATTCGCCATTTCATACGCTTTGAGATGCCGCTTTGCCCAATACGCTATCTGAAATAGAAGCGACGTAAATTGAACAAATGTGATAGAATTTTGCTGAATTCTTAAATTAACCATAATATAAAATGATCTAATCGGGTGTCTGTTTGCCCTACCCTAGAAGCTTAATATTGCATTTTACTCGCCATTTCATGCGCTTTGAGCTGCCGCTTAGCCCAATACGCTATCTGAAATAGGAGCGACGTAAGTTGAAAAAATGTGATAGAGTTTCGCTGAATTCTTTTATGAACCATAATGTAAAATGATCTAATCGGGTCTCTGTTCTCCCTAACCTAGAAGTTTAATAGTGCATTTTATTCTCCATTTCAAGCGCTTCGAGATGCCGCTTAGCCCAATACGCTATCTGAAATAGGAGCGACGTAAATTGAACAAAGGCGATAGAATTTCCCTGAAATCTTATATTAAACAAAATATAAAATGATCTAATCGGGTCTCTGTTTACCTTACCCTAGAAGTTTAATAGTGCATTATACTCGCCATTTCATGCGCTTCGAGATGCCGCATAGCCCAATACGCTATCTGTAATGGGAGCGACGTAAATTGAACAAATGTGATAGAATTTCCCTGAATTCGTATATTAACCTTAATGTAAAATGATCTAGTCGGGTCTCTGTTCGCCCTACCATAGAAGTCTAATAGTGCATTTCACTCGCCATTCCACGCGCTTTAAGATGCCGCCGAGCCCAGTACGGTATCTGAGATAGGAGCGACGTAAATTGAACAAATGTGATAGAATTTTGCTGAATTCTTAAATTAACCATAATATAAAATGATCTAATCGGGTCTCTGTACGCCCTACCATAGAAATCTAATAGTGCATTTTACTCGCCATTTCATGCGCTTTGAGATGCCGCTTAGCCCAATACGCTATCTGAAATAGGAGCGACGTAAGTTGAAAAAATGTGATAGAATTTCCCTGAATTCTTATATTAACCTTAATGTAAAATGATGTAATCGGGCCTCTGTTTGCCCTATCATAGAAGTTTAACAGTGCATTTTACTCGTCATTTCATGCGCTTTGAGATGCCGCATAGCCCAATACGCTATCTGAAATAGGAGCGGCGTAAATTGAACAAATGTTATAGAATTTCGCTGAATTCTTAAATTAACCGTAATATAAAATGATCTAATCGGGTCTCTGTTCGCCCTACCATCGAAGTCTAATCGTGCATTTCACTCGCCATTCCACGCGCTTTAAGATGCGGCCGAACCCAGTACGCTATCTGAAATAGGAGCGACGTAAATTGAACAAATGTGATAGAATTTTGCTGAAATCTTAAATTAACCATAATATAAAATGATCTAATCGGGTCTCTGCTTGCCCTACCCTAGAAGTTTAATAGTGCATTTTAGTCGCCATTTCATGCGCTTTGAGATGCCGCTTCGCCCAATACGCTATCTGAAATGGGAGCGACGTAAATTGAACAAATGTGATAGAATTTCCCTGAAATCTTATATTAAACAAAATATAAAATGATCTAATCGGGTCTTTGATTGCCCTATCATAGAAGATTAGTAGTGCATTTTACTCACCATTCCACGCGCTTTAAGATGCCGCGTAGCCCAGTACGCTATCTGAAATATGAGCGACGTAAGTTGAACAAATGTGATAGAATTACGCTGCATTCTTATATTAACCGTAATATAAAATGATGTAATCGGGCCTCTGTTTGCATTAGCCTAGAAGTTTAATAGTGCATTATACTCGCCATTTCATGCGCTTCGAGATGCCGCTTAGCCCAACACGCTATCTGAAATAGGAGCGACATAAATTGAACAAATGTGATAGAATTTCGCTGAATTCTGAAATTAACCATAATAACAAATGATCTAATCGGGTCTCTGTTTGCCCTACCCTAGAAGTTTAACAGTGCGTTTTACTCGCCATTTCATGCGCTTTGAGATGCCGCATAGCCCAATACGCTATCTTAAATAGGAGCGACGTAAATTGAATAAATGTGATAGAATTTCTGTGAATTCTTATATTAACCTGAATGTAAAATGATCTAATCGGGTCTCTGTTCGCCCTACCATATAAGTCATATAGTGCATTTCACTCGCCATTTCATGCGCTTTGAGATGCCGCTTATCCCAATACGCTATCTGAAATAGGAGCGACCTAAATTGAACGAATGTCATAGAATTTTGTTGAATTCTTAAATTAACCATAATATAAAATGATCTAATCGAGTCTCTGCTTGCCCTACCCTAGAAGTTTAATAGTGCATTTTACTCGTCATTTCATGCGCTTTGGGATGCCGCTTTGCCCAATACGCTATCTGAAATAGGAGCGACGTAAATTGAACGAATGTGATAGAATTTCGCTCAATTCTTAAATTAACCATAATATAAAATGATCTAATCGGGTCTCTGTTTGCCGTACCCTAGAACTTTAATAGTGCATTTTACTCGTCATTTCATGCGCTTTGAGATGCCGCTTAGCCTAATACGCTATCTGAAATAGGAGCGATATATGTTGAACAAATGTGATAGAATTTCGCTGAACTCTTTTATTAACCATAATGTAAAATGATCTAATCGGATCTCTGTTCGCCCTAGCCTAGAACTTTAATAGTGCATTTTATTCGCCATTTCATACGCTTTGAGATGCCGCTTTGCCCAATACGCTATCTGAAATAGAAGCGACGTAAATTGAACAAATGTGATAGAATTTTGCTGAATTCTTAAATTAACCATAATATAAAATGATCTAATCGGGTGTCTGTTTGCCCTACCCTAGAAGCTTAATATTGCATTTTACTCGCCATTTCATGCGCTTTGAGCTGCCGCTTAGCCCAATACGCTATCTGAAATAGGAGCGACGTAAGTTGAAAAAATGTGATAGAGTTTCGCTGAATTCTTTTATGAACCATAATGTAAAATGATCTAATCGGGTCTCTGTTCTCCCTAACCTAGAAGTTTAATAGTGCATTTTATTCTCCATTTCAAGCGCTTCGAGATGCCGCTTAGCCCAATACGCTATCTGAAATAGGAGCGACGTAAATTGAACAAAGGCGATAGAATTTCCCTGAAATCTTATATTAAACAAAATATAAAATGATCTAATCGGGTCTCTGTTTACCTTACCCTAGAAGTTTAATAGTGCATTATACTCGCCATTTCATGCGCTTCGAGATGCCGCATAGCCCAATACGCTATCTGGAATGGGAGCGACGTAAATTGAACAAATGTGATAGAATTTCCCTGAATTCGTATATTAACCTTAATGTAAAATGATCTAGTCGGGTCTCTGTTCGCCCTACCATAGAAGTCTAATAGTGCATTTCACTCGCCATTCCACGCGCTTTAAGATGCCGCCGAGCCCAGTACGGTATCTGAGATAGGAGCGACGTAAATTGAACAAATGTGATAGAATTTTGCTGAATTCTTAAATTAACCATAATATAAAATGATCTAATCGGGTCTCTGTACGCCCTACCATAGAAATCTAATAGTGCATTTTACTCGCCATTTCATGCGCTTTGAGATGCCGCTTAGCGCAATACGCTATCTGAAATAGGAGCGACGTAAGTTGAACAAATGTGATAGAATTTCCCTGAAATCTTATATTAAACAAAATATAAAATGATCTAATCGGGTCTCTGATTGCCCTATCATAGAAGTTTAGTAGTGCACTTTACTCGCCATTCCACGCGCTTCAAGATGCCGCCTAGCCCAGTATGCTATCTGAAATAGGAGCGACGTAAATTGAGCAGATGTGATAAAATTTAGCTGACATCTTAAATTAACCATAATATAAAATGATATAATCGGGTCTCTGTTTGCCCTACCCTAGAAGTTTAATAGTGCATTTCACTCGTCATTTCATGCGCTTTGAGATGCCGCTAAGCACAATAAGCTATCTGGAATAGCAGCGACGTAAATTGAACAAATGTGAAAAAATTTCGCCGCATTCTTATATTAACCGTAATATAAAATGATCTAATCGGGTCTCTGTTTGCCTTATCCTAGAAGTTTAATAGTGCATTTTACTCGCCATTCCACGCGCTTTAAGATGCCGCCTAGCCCAGTACGCTACCTGAAATAGGAGCGACGTAAGTTGAACAAATGTGATAGAATTACGCTGAATTCTTATATTAACCGTAATATAAAATGATCTAATCGGGTCTCTGTTTGCCTTATCCTAGAAGTTTGATAGTGCATTTTACTCGCCATTTGATGCGCTTTGAGATGCCGCTTAGACCAATACGCTATCTGAAATAGGAGCGACGTAAGTTGAAAAAATGTGATAGAATTGCGCTGAATTCTTTTATGAACCATAATGTAAAATGATCTAATCGGGTCTCTGTTCTCCCTAGCCTAGAAGTTTAATAGTGCATTTTATTCTCCATTTCATGCGCTTTGAGATGCCGCTTAGCCCAATACGCTATCTGCAATAGGAGCGACGTAAATTGAACAAATGCGATAGAATTTCCCTGAAATCTTATATTAAACAAAATATAAAATGATCTAATCGGGTCTCTGATTGCCCTATCATAGAAGTTTAGCAGTGCATTTTACTCGCCATTCCACGCGCTTTAAGATGCCGCCTAGCCCAGTACGCTATCTGAATTAGGAGCGACGTAAGTTGAACAAATGTGATAGAATTACGCTGAATTCTTATATTAACCGTAATATAAGATGATCTAATCGGGTCTCTGTTTGCCTTATCCTAGAAGTTTAGTATTGCATTTGACTCGCCATTTCATGCGCTTAGAGATGCCGCTTAGCCCAATACGCTATCTGAAATAGGAGCGACGTAAATGGAACAAATGTGATAGAATTTCGCTGAATTCTTAAATTAACTATAATATAAAATGATCTAATCGGGTCACTGATTGCCCTACCCTAGAAGTTTAATAGTGCATTTCACTCGTCATTTCATGCGCTTTGAGATGCCGCCTAGCCCAATACGCTACCTGAAATAGGAGCGACGTAAGTTGAACAAATGTGATAGAATTACGCTGAATTCTTATATTAACCGTAATATAAAATGATCTAATCGGGTCTCTGTTTGCCTTATCCTAGAAGTTTGATAGTGCATTTTACTCGCCATTTCATGCGCTTTGAGATGCCGCTTAGCCCAATACGCTATCTGAAATAGGAGCGACGTAAATTGAACAAATGTGATAGAATTTTGCTGAATTCTTAAATTAACCATAATATTAGATGATGTAATCGGGTCTCTGCTTGCCCTACCCTAGAAGTTTAATAGTGCATTTTACTCGCCATTTCATGCGCTTCGAGATGCCGCTTAGCCCAATACGCTATCTGAAATAGGAGCGACGTAAATTGAACAAATGTGATAGAATTTTTCTGAATTCTTAAATTAACCATAATATAAAATGATCTAATCGGGTCTCTGTTCGCCCTACCATAGAAGTCTAATAGTGCATTTCACTCGCCATTCCACGCGCTTTAAGATGCCGCCGAGCCCAGTACGGTATCTGAAATAGGAGCGACGTAAATTGAACAAATGTGATAGAATTTTGCTGAATTCTTAAATTAACAATAATATAAAATGATCTGATCGGGTGTCTGTTTGCCGTACCCTAGAAGCTTAATATTGCATTTCACTCGCCATTTCATCCGCTTTGAGCTGCCGCTTAGCCCAATACGCTATCTGAAATAGGAGCGACGTAAGTTGAAAAAATGTGATAGAATTTCCCTGAATTCTTATATTAACCTTAATGTAAAATGATCTAATCGGGTCTCTGTTTACCTTACCCTAGAAGTTTAATAGTGCATTATACTCGCCATTTCATGCGCTTCGAGATGCCGCATAGCCCAATACGCTATCTGGAATGGGAGCGATGTAAATTGAACAAATGTGATAGAATTTCCCTGAATTCTTATATTAACCTTAATGTAAAATGATCTAGTCGGGTCTCTGTTCGCCCTACCATAGAAGTCTAATAGTGCATTTCACTCGCCATTCCACGCGCTTTAAGATGCCGCCGAGCCCAGTACGGTATCTGAGATAGGAGCGACGTAAATTGAACAAATGTGATAGAATTTTGCTGAATTCTTAAATTAACCATAATATAAAATGATCTAATCGGGACTCTGTACGCCCTACCATAGAAATCTAATAGTGCATTTTACTCGCCATTTCATGCGCTTTGAGATGCCGCTTAGCGCAATACGCTATCTGAAATAGGAGCGACGTAAGTTGAACAAATGTGATAGAATTTCCCTGAAATCTTATATTAAACAAAATATAAAATGATCTAATCGGGTCTCTGATTGCCCTATCATAGAAGTTTAGTAGTGCACTTTACTCGCCATTCCACGCGCTTCAAGATGCCGCCTAGACCAGTATGCTATCTGAAATAGGAGCGACGTAAATTGAACAGATGTGATAAAATTTAGCTGACATCTTAAATTAACCATAATATAAAATGATCTAATCGGGTCTCTGTTTGCCCTACCCTAGAAGTTTAATAGTGCATTTCACTCGTCATTTCATGCGCTTTGAGATGCCGCTAAGCACAATAAGCTATCTGGAATAGCAGCGACGTAAATTGAACAAATGTGAAAGAATTTCGCCGCATTCTTATATTAACCGTAATATAAAATGATCTAATCGGTTCTCTGTTTGCCTTATCCTAGAAGTTTAATAGTGCATTTCACTCGTCATTTCATGCGCTTTGAGATGCCGCTAATCCCAATACGCTATCTGAAATAGGAGCTACGTAAATTGAACAACTGTGATAGAATTTCCCTGAATCTTATATTAAACAAAATATAAAATGATCTAATCGGGTCTCTGATTGCCCTATCATAGAAGTTTAGCAGTGCATTTTACTCGCCATTCCACGCGCTTTAAGATGCCGCCTAGCCCAGTACGCTATCTGAATTAGGAGCGACGTAAGTTGAACAAATGTGATAGAATTACGCTGAATTCTTATATTAACCGTAATATAAGATGATCTAATCGGGTCTCTGTTTGCCTTATCCTAGAAGTTTAGTATTGCATTTTACTCGCCATTTCATGCGCTTAGAGATGCCGCTTAGCCCAATACGCTATCTGAAATAGGAGCGACGTAAATGGAACAAATGTGATAGAATTTCGCTGAATTCTTAAATTAACTATAATATAAAATGATCTAATCGGGTCACTGATTGCCCTACCCTAGAAGTTTAATAGTGCATTTCACTCGTCATTTCATGCGCTTTGAGATGCCGCCTAGCCCAATACGCTACCTGAAATAGGAGCGACGTAAGTTGAACAAATGTGATAGAATTACGCTGAATTCTTATATTAACCGTAATATAAAATGATCTAATCGGGTCTCTGTTTGCCTTATCCTAGAAGTTTGATAGTGCATTTTACTCGCCATTTCATGCGCTTTGAGATGCCGCTTAGCCCAATACGCTATCTGAAATAGGAGCGACGTAAATTGAACAAATGTGATAGAATTTTGCTGAATTCTTAAATTAACCATAATATTAGATGATGTAATCGGGTCTCTGCTTGCCCTACCCTAGAAGTTTAATAGTGCATTTTACTCGGCATTTCATGCGCTTTGAGATGCCGCTTAGCCCAATACGCTATCTGAAATAGGAGCGACGTAAATTGAACAAATGTGATAGAATTTTTCTGAATTCTTAAATTAACCATAATATAAAATGATCTAATCGGGTCTCTGTTCGCCCTACCATAGAAGTCTAATAGTGCATTTCACTCGCCATTCCACGCGCTTTAAGATGCCGCCGAGCCCAGTACGGTATCTGAAATAGGAGCGACGTAAATTGAACAAATGTGATAGAATTTTGCTGAATTCTTAAATTAACAATAATATAAAATGATCTAATCGGGTGTCTGTTTGCCGTACCCTAGAAGCTTAATATTGCATTTCACTCGCCATTTCATGCGCTTTGAGCTGCCGCTTAGCCCAATACGCTATCTGAAATAGGAGCGACGTAAGTTGAAAAAATGTGATAGAATTTCCCTGAATTCTTATATTAACCTTAATGTAAAATGATCTAATCGTGTCTCTGTTCGCCCTACCATAGAAGTCTAATAGCGCATTTCACTCGCCATTTCATGCGCTTTGAGATGCCGCTTAGCACAATACGCTATTTGAAATAGGGGCGACGTAAATTGAACAAATGTGATAGAATTACGCTGAATTCTTATATTATCCGTAACATAAAATGATCTAATCGGGTCTCTGTTTGCCTTATCCTAGAAGTTTAATAGTGCATTTTACTCGCCATTTCATGCGCTTTGAGATGCCGCTTAGCCCAATACGCTATCTGGAATACGAGCGACGTAAATTGAACACATGTGATAGAATTTCCCTGAATTCTTATATTAACCTTAATGTAAAATGATGTAATCGGGCCTCTGTTTGCCCTATCATAGAAGTTTAACAGTGCATTTTACTCGTCATTTCATGCGCTTTGAGATGCCGCATAGCCCAATACGCTATCTGAAATAGGAGCGACGTAAATTGAACAAATGTTATAGAATTTCGCTGAATTCTTAAATTAACCATAATACAAAATGATCTAATCGGGTCTCTGTTCGCCCTACCATCGAAGTCTAATCGTGCATTTCACTCGCCATTCCACGCGCTTTAAGATGCGGCCGAACCCAGTTCGCTATCTGAAATAGGAGCGACGTAAATTGAACAAATGTGATAGAATTTTGCTGAAATCTTAAATTAACCATAATATAAAATGATCTAATCGGGTCTCTGCTTGCCCTACCCTAGAAGTTTAATAGTGCATTTTAGTCGCCATTTCATGCGCTTTGAGATGCCGCTTCGCCCAATACGCTATCTGAAATGGGAGCGACGTAAATTGAACAAATGTGATAGAATTTCCCTGAAATCTTATATTAAACAAAATATAAAATGATCTAATCGGGTCTTTGATTGCCCTATCATAGAAGATTAGTAGTGCATTTTACTCACCATTCCACGCGCTTTAAGATGCCACGTAGCCCAGTACGCTATCTGAAATATGAGCGACGTAAGTTGAACAAATGTGATAGAATTACGCTGCATTCTTATATTAACCGTAATATAAAATGATGTAATCGGGCCTCTGTTTGCCTTAGCCTAGAAGTTTAATAGTGCATTATACTCGCCATTTCATGCGCTTCGAGATGCCGCTTAGCCCAATACGCTATCTGAAATAGGAGCGACATAAATTGAACAAATGTGATAGAATTTTGCTGAATTCTGAAATTAACCATAATAACAAATGATCTAATCGGGTCTCTGTTTGTCCTACCCTAGAAGTTTAACAGTGCGTTTTACTCGCCATTTCATGCGCTTTGAGATGCCGCTTAGCCCAATACGCTATCTGAAATATGAGCGACGAAAGTTGACCAAATGTGATAGAATTTCGCTGAATTATTTTATTAACCAGAATGTAAAATGATCTAATCTGGTCTCTGTTCGCCCTAGCCTAGAAGTTTAATAGTGGATTTTACTCGGCATTCCACGCGCTTTAAGATGCCGCCTCTCCCAGTACGCTTTCTGAAATAGGAGCGACCTAAATTGAACGAATGTGATAGAATTTCGATGAATTCTTATATTAACCAAAATATAAAATGATCTAATCGGGTCTCTGATTGCCCTATCATAGAAGTTTAATAGTGCATTTTACTCGCCATTCCACGCGCTTTAAGATGCCGCCTAGCCCAGTACGCTATCTGAAATACGAGCGACGTAAATTGAACAAATGTGATGGAGTTTTGCTGAATTCTTAAATTAACTATAATATAAAATGATCTAATCGGGTCTCTGATTGCCCCATCATAGAAGTTTAATAGTGCATTTTACTCGCCATTCCACGCGCTTTAAGGTGCCGCCGAGCCCAATACGCTATCTGAAATAGGAGCGACGTAAATTGAACAAATGTGATATAATTTTGCTGAATTCTTAAATTAACCGTAATATAAAATGATCTAATCGGGTCTCTGTTTGCCCTAGCCTAGAAGTTTACGAGTGCATTTTATTCGCCATTTCATGCGCTTTGAGATGCCGCTTAGCCGAATACGCTATCTGAATTTGGAGCGACGTAAATTGAACAAATGTAATACAAATTCCCTGAAATCTGATATTAAACAAAATATAAAATGATCTAATCGGGTCTCTGATTGCCCTATCATAGAAGTTTAGTAGTGCACTTTACTCGCCATTCCACGCGCTTCAAGATGCCGCCTAGCCCAGTACGCTATCTGAAATAGGAGCGACGTAAATTGAACAGATGTGATAAAATTTAGCTGACATCTTAAATTAACCATAATATAAAATGATCTAATCGGGTCTCTGTTTGCCCTACCCTAGAAGTTTAATAGTGCATTTCACTCGTCATTTCATGCGCTTTGAGATGCCGCTAAGCACAATAAGCTATCTGGAATAGCAGCGACGTAAATTGAACAAATGTGAAAGAATTTCGCCGCATTCTTATATTAACCGTAATATAAAATGATCTAATCGGTTCTCTGTTTGCCTTATCCTAGAAGTATAATAGTGCATTTCACTCGTCATTTCATGCGCTTTGAGATGCCGCTAATCCCAATACGCTATCTGAAATAGGAGCTACGTAAATTGAACAACTGTGATAGAATTTCCCTGAAATCTTATATTAAACAAAATATAAAATGATCTAATCGGGTCTCTGATTGCCCTATCATAGAAGTTTAGCAGTGCATTTTACTCGCCATTCCACGCGCTTTAAGATGCCGCCTAGCCCAGTACGCTATCTGAATTAGGAGCGACGTAAGTTGAACAAATGTGATAGAATTACGCTGAATTCTTATATTAACCGTAATATAAGATGATCTAATCGGGTCTCTGTTTGTCTTATCCTAGAAGTTTAGTATTGCATTTTACTCGCCATTTCATGCGCTTAGAGATGCCGCTTAGCCCAATACGCTATCTGAAATAGGAGCGACGTAAATGGAACAAATGTGATAGAATTTCGCTGAATTCTTAAATTAACTATAATATAAAATGATCTAATCGGGTCACTGATTGCCCTACCCTAGAAGTTTAATAGTGCATTTCACTCGTCATTTCATGCGCTTTGAGATGCCGCCTAGCCCAATACGCTACCTGAAATAGGAGCGACGTAAGTTGAACAAATGTGATAGAATTACGCTGAATTCTTATATTAACCGTAATATAAAATGATCTAATCGGGTCTCTGTTTGCCTTATCCTAGAAGTTTGATAGTGCATTTTACTCGCCATTTCATGCGCTTTGAGATGCCGCTTAGCCCAATACGCTATCTGAAATAGGAGCGACGTAAATTGAACAAATGTGATAGAATTTTGCTGAATTCTTAAATTAACCATAATATTAGATGATGTAATCGGGTCTCTGCTTGCCCTACCCTAGAAGTTTAATAGTGCATTTTACTCGCCATTTCATGCGCTTTGAGATGCCGCTTAGCCCAATACGCTATCTGAAATAGGAGCGACGTAAATTGAACAAATGTGATAGAATTTTTCTGAATTCTTAAATTAACCATAATATAAAATGATCTAATCGGGTCTCTGTTCGCCCTACCATAGAAGTCTAATAGTGCATTTCACTCGCCATTCCACGCGCTTTAAGATGCCGCCGAGCCCAGTACGGTATCTGAAATAGGAGCGACGTAAATTGAACAAATGTGATAGAATTTTGCTGAATTCTTAAATTAACAATAATATAAAATGATCTAATCGGGTGTCTGTTTGCCGTACCCTAGAAGCTTAATATTGCATTTCACTCGCCATTTCATGCGCTTTGAGCTGCCGCTTAGCCCAATACGCTATCTGAAATAGGAGCGACGTAAATTGAACAAATGTGATAGAATTTTGCTGAATTCTTACATTAACCATAATATTAGATGATGTAATCGGGTCTCTGCTTGCCCTACCCTAGAAGTTTAATAGTGCATTTTACTCGCCATTTCATGCGCTTTGAGATGCCGCTTAGCCCAATACGCTATCTGAAATAGGAGCGACGTAAATTGAACAAATGTGATAGAATTTTTCTGAATTCTTAAATTAACCATAATATAAAATGATCTAATCGGGTCTCTGTTCGCCCTACCATAGAAGTCTAATAGTGCATTTCACTCGCCATTCCACGCGCTTTAAGATGCCGCCGAGCCCAGTACGGTATCTGAAATAGGAGCGACGTAAATTGAACAAATGTGATAGAATTTTGCTGAATTCTTAAATTAACAATAATATAAAATGATCTAATCGGGTGTCTGTTTGCCGTACCCTAGAAGCTTAATATTGCATTTCACTCGCCATTTCATGCGCTTTGAGCTGCCGCTTAGCCCAATACGCTATCTGAAATAGGAGCGACGTAAGTTGAAAAAATGTGATAGAATTTCCCTGAATTCTTATATTAACCTTAATGTAAAATGATCTAATCGTGTCTCTGTTCGACCTACCATAGAAGTCTAATAGCGCATTTCACTCGCCATTTCATGCGCTTTGAGATGCCGCTTAGCACAATACGCTATTTGAAATAGGGGCGACGTAAATTGAACAAATGTGATAGAATTACGCTGAATTCTTATATTATCCGTAACATAAAATGATCTAATCGGGTCTCTGTTTGCCTTATCCTAGAAGTTTAATAGTGCATTTTACTCGCCATTTCATGCGCTTTGAGATGCCGCTTAGCCCAATACGCTATCTGGAATACGAGCGACGTAAATTGAACACATGTGATAGAATTTCCCTGAATTCTTATATTAACCTTAATGTAAAATGATGTAATCGGGCCTCTGTTTGCCCTATCATAGAAGTTTAACAGTGCATTTTACTCGTCATTTCATGCGCTTTGAGATGCCGCATAGCCCAATACGCTATCTGAAATAGGAGCGACGTAAATTGAACAAATGTTATAGAATTTCGCTGAATTCTTAAATTAACCATAATACAAAATGATCTAATCGGGTCTCTGTTCGCCCTACCATCGAAGTCTAATCGTGCATTTCACTCGCCATTCCACGCGCTTTAAGATGCGGCCGAACCCAGTTCGCTATCTGAAATAGGAGCGACGTAAATTGAACAAATGTGATAGAATTTTGCTGAAATCTTAAATTAACCATAATATAAAATGATCTAATCGGGTCTCTGCTTGCCCTACCCTAGAAGTTTAATAGTGCATTTTAGTCGCCATTTCATGCGCTTTGAGATGCCGCTTCGCCCAATACGCTATCTGAAATGGGAGCGACGTAAATTGAACAAATGTGATAGAATTTCCCTGAAATCTTATATTAAACAAAATATAAAATGATCTAATCGGGTCTTTGATTGCCCTATCATAGAAGATTAGTAGTGCATTTTACTCACCATTCCACGCGCTTTAAGATGCCACGTAGCCCAGTACGCTATCTGAAATATGAGCGACGTAAGTTGAACAAATGTGATAGAATTACGCTGCATTCTTATATTAACCGTAATATAAAATGATGTAATCGGGCCTCTGTTTGCCTTAGCCTAGAAGTTTAATAGTGCATTATACTCGCCATTTCATGCGCTTCGAGATGCCGCTTAGCCCAATACGCTATCTGAAATAGGAGCAACATAAATTGAACAAATGTGATAGAATTTCGCTGAATTCTGAAATTAACCATAATAACAAATGATCTAATCGGGTCTCTGTTTGCCCTACCCTAGAAGTTTAACAGTGCGTTTTACTCGCCATTTCATGCGCTTTGAGATGCCGCATAGCCCAATACGCTATCTTAAATAGGAGCGACGTAAA
This sequence comes from Macropis europaea, assembly GCA_916610135.2. Taxonomy (NCBI): domain Eukaryota; kingdom Metazoa; phylum Arthropoda; class Insecta; order Hymenoptera; family Melittidae; genus Macropis; species Macropis europaea. The sequence goes on along the minus strand of CAKAJE020001190.1, from coordinate 400,567 downwards.
TTGAATAAATGTGATAGAATTTCTGTGAATTCTTATATTAACCTCAATGTAAAATGATCTAATCGGGTCTCTGTTCGCCCTACCATAGAAGTCATATAGTGCATTTCACTCGCCATTTCATGCGCTTTGAGATGCCGCTTAGCCCAATACGCTATCTGAAATAGGAGCGACCTAAATTGAACGAATGTGATAGAATTTTGTTGAATTCTTAAATTAACCATAATATAAAATGATCTAATCGAGTCTCTGCTTGCCCTACCCTAGAAGTTTAATAGTGCATTTTACTCGTCATTTCATGCGCTTCGAGATGCCGCATAGCCCAATACGCTATCTGGAATGGGAGCGACGTAAATTGAACAAATGTGATAGAATTTCCCTGAATTCTTATATTAACCTTAATGTAAAATGATCTAGTCGGGTCTCTGTTCGCCCTACCATAGAAGTCTAATAGTGCATTTCACTCGCCATTCCACGCGCTTTAAGATGCCGCCGAGCCCAGTACGGTATCTGAGATAGGAGCGACGTAAATTGAACAAATGTGATAGAATTTTGCTGAATTCTTAAATTAACCATAATATAAAATGATCTAATCGGGTCTCTGTACGCCCTACCATAGAAATCTAATAGTGCATTTTACTCGCCATTTCATGCGCTTTGAGATGCCGCTTAGCGCAATGCGCTATCTGAAATAGGAGCGACGTAAGTTGAACAAATGTGAGACAGTTTCGCTGAATTCTTAAATTAACCATAATACAAAATCATCTTATCGGGTCTCTGTTTGCCCTACCCTAGAAGTTTAATAGTGCATTTTACTCGCCATTTCTTGCGCTTTAAGATGCCGCCGAGCCCAGTACGCTATCTGAAGTACGAGCGACGTAAGTGGAACAAATGTGATAGAATTACGCTGCATTCTTATATTAACCGTAATATAAAATGATCTAATCGGTTCTCTGTTCGCCCTACCCTAGAAGTTTAATAGCGCCTTTCACTCGTCATTTCATGCGCTTTGAGATGCCGCTTAGCCCAATTCGCTATCTGAAATAGGAGCGACGTAAATTGAACAAATGTGATAGAATTTCGCTGAATTCTTATATTAACCAAAATATAAAATGATCTAATCGGGACTCTGATTGCCCTATCAGAGAAGTTTAGTAGTGCATTTTACTCGCCCTTCCACGCGCTTTAAGATCCCGCTTAGCCCAATACGATATCTGCAATAGGAGCGACGTAAATTGAACAAATGTGATAGAATTTCGCTGAATTCTTAAATTAACCATAATATAAAATGACCTAATCGGGTCTCTGTCTGCCCTATCATAGAAGTTTAATAGTGCATTTCACTCGTCATTTCATGCGCTTTGAGATGCCGCCTAGCCCAGTACGCTATCTGAAATAGGAGCGACGTAAGTTGAACAAATGTGATAGAATTACGCTGAATTAATATATTAACCTTAATGTAAAATGATCTAATCGGGTCTTTGTTCGCCCTACCCTTGAAGTTTAATAGTGCACATTGCTCGCCATTTCATGCGCTTTGAGATGGCGCTTAGCCCAATACGCTATCTGAAATAGGAGCGACGTAAATTGAACAAATGTGATAGAATTTCGCTGAATTCTTATATTAACCATAATATAAAATGATCTAATCGGGTCTCTGATTGCTCTATCATAGAAGTTTAAAAGTGCATTTTACTGGCCATTTCACGCGCTTTAAGATGCCGCCTAGCCCAGTACGCTATCTGAAATAGGAGCGAAGTAAATTGAACAAGTGTGATAGAATTTTGCTGAATTGTTAAATTAACCATAATATAAAATGATCTAATCGGGTCTCTGTTTGCCCTATCATAGAAGTTTAACAGTGCATTTCACTCGTCATTTCATGCGCTTTGAGATGCCGCCTAGCCCAGTACGCTATCTGAAATAGGAGCGACGTAAGTTGAACAAATGTGATAGAACTACTCTGAATTATTATATTAACCGTAATATAGAATTATCTAATCGGGTCTCTGTTTGCCCTACCCTAGAAGTTTAATAGTGCATTTTACTCCTCATTTCATGCGCTTTGAGATGCCGCTTAGCCCAATTCGCTATCTGAAATAGGAGCGATGTAAATTGAACAAATGTGATTGAATTTCGCTGAATTCTTTTATTAACCATAATGTAAAATGATCTAATCGGGTCTCTGTTCGCCCAAACCTAGAAGTTTAATAGTGCATTTGATCGCCATTTCATGTGCTTTGAGATGCCCTTAGCCCAATAGGTCATCTGAAATAGGAGCGACGTAAATTGAACAAATGTGATAGAATTTCGCTGAATTCTTATATTAACCAAAATATAAAATGATCTAATCGGGTCTCTGATTGCCCTATCATAGAATTTTAATAGTGCATTTTACTCGCCATTCCACCCGCTTTAAGATGCCGCCTAGCACAGTACGCTATCTGAAATAGGAGCGACGTAAATTGAACAAATGTGATAGAATTTCGCTGAATTCTTAAATTAACCATAATATAAAATGATCTCATCGGGTCTCTGTTTGCCCTACCCTAGAAGTATAATAGTGCATTTTACTCGCCATTTCATGCGCTTCGAGATGCCGCATAGCCCAATACGCTGTCTGAAATAGGAGCGACGTAAATTGAACAAATGTGATAGAATTTCCGTGAATCCTTATATTAACCTTAATGTAAAATGATCTAATCGGGTCTCTGTTCGCCCTACCATAGAAGTCTAATGGTGCATTTCACTCGCCATTTCATGCGCTTTGTGATGCCGCTTAGCCCAATACGCTATCTGAAATAGGAGCGACGTAAGTTGAACAAATGTGATAGAATTTCGCTGAATTCTTCTATTAACCATAATGTAAAATGATCTGATCGGGTCTCTGTTCGCCCTAGCCTAGAAGTTTAATAGTGCATTTTATTCGCCACTTCATGCGCTTTGATATGCCGCTTAGCCGAATACGCTATCTGAAATAGGAGCGACGTAAATTGAACAAATGTGATACTATTTCCTGAAATCTTATATTAAACAAAATATAAAATGATCTAATCGGGTCTCTGATTGCCCTATCATAGAAGTTTAGTAGTGCATTTTGCTCGCCATTCCACGCGCATTAAGTTGCCGCCTAGCCCAGTACGCTATCTGAAATAGGAGCGACGTAAGTTGAACAAATGTGATAGAATTTTGCTGAATTCTTAAATTAACCATAATATAAAATGATCTAAACGGGTCTCTGTTTGCCGTACCCTAGAAGTTTAATAGTGGATTTTAGTCGCCATTTCATGCGCTTTGAGATCCGGCTTAGCCCAATACGCTATCTGAAATAGGAGCGACGTAAATTGAACAAATGTGATAGAATTTCCCTGAAATCTTATATTAATCAAAATATAAAATGATCTAATCGGTTCTCTGATTGCCCTATCATAGAAGATTAGTAGTGCATTTTACTCGCCATTCCACGCGCTTTAAGATGCCGCCTAGCCCAGTACGCTATCTGAAATAGGAGCGACGTAACTTGAACAAATGTGATAGAATTACGCTGAATTCTTATGTTAACCGTAATATAAAATGATCTAATCGGGTCTCTGTTTGCCTTATCCTAGAAGTTTAATAGCGCATTTTACTCGCCATTTCATGCGCTTTGAGATGCCGCTTAGCCCAATACGCTATCTGGAATAGGAGCGACGTAAATTGAACAAATGTGATAGAATTTCCGTGAAATATTCTATTAACCATAATGTAAATTGATCTGATCGGGTCTCTGTTCGCCCTACCCTAGGAGTTTAATAGTGCATTTTACTCGCCATTTCATGCGCTTTGAGATGCCGCTTAGCCCAATACGCTATCTGAAATATGAGCGACACGAATTGAACAAATGTGATAGAATTTCCCTGAAATCTTGTATTAAACAAAATATAAAATGATCTAATCGCGTCTCTGATTGCCCTATCATACAAGTATAATAGTGCATTTTACTCGCCACTCCAGCGCTTTAGGATGCCGCCTAGCCCAGTACGCTATCTGAAATAGGAGCGACGTAACTTGAACAAATGTGATAGAATTACGCTGCATTCTTATATTAACCGTAACATAAAATGATCTAACCGGGTATCTGTTTGCCTTATCCTAGTAGTTTAATAGTGCATTATACTCGCCATTTAATGCGCTTCGAGTTGCCGCTTAGCTAAATACGCTATCTGAAATAGGAGCGACGAAAGTTGAACAAATGTGATTGAATTTCGCTGAATACTTTTATTAACCATAATGTAAAATGATCTAATCGGGTCCCTGTTCGCCCAAACCTAGAAGTTTAATAGTGCATTTAATCGCCATTTCATGTGCTTTGAGATGCCCTTATCCCAATACGCCATCTGAAATAGGAGCGACGTAAATTGAACAAATGTGATAGAATTTCGCTGAATTCTTATATTAACCAAAATATAAAATGATCTAATCGGGTCTCTGTTTGCCCTACCCTAGAAGTTTAATAGTGCATTTTACTCGCCATTCCACGCGCTTTAAGTTGCCGCCTAGCCCAGTACGCTATCTGAAATAGGAGCGACGTAATTTGAACAAATGTGATAGAATTTCGCTGAATTCTTTTATTAACCATAATGTAAAATGATCTGATCGGGTCTCTGTTCGCCCTAGCCTAGAAGTTTAGTAGTGCATTTTATTCGCCATTTCATGCGCTTTGAGATGCCGCTTAGCCGAATACGCTATCTGAAATAGGATCGACGTAAATTGAACAAATGTGATACAATATCCCTGAAATCTTATATTAAACAAAATATAAAATGATCTAATCGGGTCTCTGATTGCCCTATCATAGAAGTTTAGTAGTGCATTTTACTCGCCATTCCACGAGCTTTAAGATGCCGCCTAGCACAGTACGCTATCTGAAATAGGAGCGACGTAAGTTGAACAAAGGTGATAGAATTTTGCTGAATTCTTGAATTAACCATAATATAAAATGATCTAATCGGGTCTCTGTTTGCCCTACCCAAGAAGTTTAATAGGGCATTTCACTCGACACTTCATGCGCTTTGAGATGCCGCTAAGCCCAATAAGCTATCTGAAATAGGAGCGACGTAAATTGAACAAATGTGATAGAATTTCGCTGAATTCTTACATTAACCATAATGTAAAATGATATAATCGGGTCTCTGTTCGCCATACCCTATAAGTATAATAGTGCATTTCACTCGTCATTGCATGCGCTTTGAGATGCCGCCTAGCCCAATACGCTATCTGAAATAGGAGCGACGTAAATTGAACAAATGTGATAGAATTTCGCTGAATTCTTAAAGTATCCTTAATATAAAATGATCTAATCGGGTCTCTGGTTTCCCTACCATAGAAGTTTCATAGTGCATTTTACTCGCCATACCACGCGCCTTAAGATGCCGTCTAGCACAGTTCGCTATCTGAAATAGGAGCGACGTAAATTGAACAAATGTGATAGAATTTCGCTGAATTCTTATATTAACCATAATATAAAATGATCTAATCGGGTCTCTGTTTGCCTTATCCTAGAAGTTTGATAGTGCATTTTACTCGCCATTTCATGCGCTTTGAGATGCCGGTTAGCCCAATACGCTATCTGAAATAGGAGCGACGTAAATTGAACAAATGTGATAGAATTTTGCTGAATTCTTAAAATAACCACAATATAAAATGATCTAATCGGGTCTCTGTTTGCCCTACCCTAGTAGTTTAATAGCACATTTTATTCTCCATTTCATGCGCCTTGAGATGCCGCTTAGCCCAATACGCTATCTGAAATAGGAGCGACGTAAATTGAACAAATGTTATAGAATTTCCTTGAAATCTTATATTAAACAAAATATAAAATGATCTAATCGGGTCTCTGATTGCCCTATCATAGAAGTTTAGCAGTGCATTTTACTCGCCATTCCACGCGCTTTAAGATGCCGCCTAGCCCTGTACGCTATCTAAATTAGGAGCGACGTAAGTTGAACAAATGTGATAGAATTACGCTGAATTCTTATATTAACCGTAATATAAAATGATCTAATCGGGTCTCTGTTTGCCTTATCCTAGAAGTTTAGTATTGCATTTTACTCGCCATTTCATGCGCTTTGAGATGCCGCTTAGCCCAATACGCTATCTTAAATAGGAGCGACGTAAATTGAACAAATGTGATAGAATTTCGCTGAATTCTTAAATTATCTATAATATAAAATGATCTAATCGGGTCACTGATTGCCCTACCCTAGAAGTTTAATAGTGCATTTTACTCGCCATTTCATGCGCTTTGAGGTGCCGCTTAGCCCAATACGCTATCTGAAATATGAGCGACGTAAGTTGAACAACTGTGATAGAATTTCGCTGAATTCTTATATTAACCAAAGTATAAAATGATCTAGTCTGGTCTCTGATTGCCCTATCATAGAAGGTTAATAGTGCATTTTACTCGCCATTCCACACGCTTTAAGATGCCGCCTAGCCCTGTACGCTGTCTGAAATAGGAGCGACGTAAATTCAACAGATGTGATAGAATCTCTCTGAATACTTATATTAACCTTAATGTAAAATGATCTAATCGCGTCTCTGTTCGCCCTACCCTAGAAGTTTAATAGTGCATTTCACTCGTCATTTCATGCGCTTTGAGATGCCGCCTAGCCCAATACGCTATCTGAAATAGGAGCGACGTAAATTGAACAAATGTGATAGAATTTCGCTGAATTCTTATATTAACCAAAGTATAAAATGATCTAATCTGGTCTCTGATTGCCCTATCATAGAAGGTTAATAGTGCATTTTACTCGCCATTCCACGCGCTTTAAGATGTCGCCTAGCCCAGTACGCTGTCTGAAATAGAAGCCACGTAAATTGAACAAATGTGATAGCATCTCGCTGAATACTTATATTAACCTTAATGTAAAATGATCTAATCGGGTCTCTGTTCGCCCTACCCTAGAAGTTTAATAGTGCATTTTACTCGCCATTTCATGCGCTTTGAGATGCCGCTTATCCCAATACGCTATCTGAAATAGGAGCGACGTAAATTGAACAAATGTGATAGAATTTCGCTGAATTCTTAAATTAAGCATAATATCAAATGATCTAATCGGGTCTCTGTTTGCCCTACCCTAGAAGTTTAATAGTGCATTTCCCTCGTCATTTCATGCGCTTTGAGACGCCGCCTAGCCCAATACGCTATCTGAAATAGGAGCGACGTAAATTGAACAAATGTGATAGAATTTCGCTGAATTCTTATATTAACCAAAGTATAAAATGATCTAATCTGGTCTCTGATTGCCCTATCATAGAAGGTTAATAGTGCATTTTACTCGCCATTCCACGCGCTTTAAGATGCCGCCTAGCCCAGTACGCTGTCTGAAATAGAAGCCACGTAAATTGAACAAATGTGATAGCATCTCGCTGAATACTTATATTAACCTTAATGTAAAATGATCTAATCGGGTCTCTGTTCGCCCTACCCTAGAAGTTTAATAGTGCATTTTACTCGCCATTTCATGCGCTTTGAGATGCCGCTTATCCCAATACGCTATCTGAAATAGGAGCGACGTAAATTGAACAAATGTGATAGAATTTCGCTGCATTCTTAAATTAAGCATAATATCAAATGATCTAATCGGGTCTCTGTTTGCCCTACCCTAGAAGTTTAATAGTGCATTTCCCTCGTCATTTCATGCGCTTTGAGACGCCGCTTAGCCCAATACGCTATCTGAAATAGGAGCGACGTAAATTGAACGAATGTGATAGAATTTCGCTGAATTCTCAAATTAACTATAATATAAAATGATCTAATCGGGTCACTGATTGCCCTACTCTAGAAGTTTAATAGTGCATTTTGCTCGCCATTTCGTGCGCTTTGAGATGCCGCTTAGCCCAATACGCTATCTGAAATATGAGCGACGAAAATTGAACAAATGTGATAGAATTTCGCTGAATTCTTATATTAACCAAAGTATAAAATGATCTAATCTGGTCTCTGATTGCCCTATCATAGAAGGTTAATAGTGCATTTTACTCGCCATTCCACGCGCTTTAAGATGTCGCCTAGCCCAGTACGCTGTCTGAAATAGAAGCCACGTAAATTGAACAAATGTGATAGCATCTCGCTGAATACTTATATTAACTTTAATGTAAAATGATCTAATCGGGTCTCTGTTCGCCCTACCCTAGAAGTTTAATAGTGCATTTCACTCGTCATTTCATGCGCTTTGAGATGCCGCCTAGCCCAATACGCTATCTGAAATAGGAGCGACGTAAATTGAACAAATGTGATAGAATTTCACTGAATTCTTATATTAACCTAAATATAAAATGATCTAATCGGGTCTCTGATTGCCCTAGCATAGAAGTTTAATAGTGCATTTTACTCGCCATTCCGCGCGCTTTGAGATGCCGCATAGCCCAGTTCGCTATCTGAAATAGGAGCGACGTAAATTGAACAAATGTGATAGAATTTCGCTGAATTCTTATATTAACCGTAATATAAAATGATCTAATCGGGTCTCTGTTTGCCTTATCCTAGAAGTTTAATAGTGCATTTTACTCGCCATTCCACGCAATTTATGATGCCGCCTAGCCCAGTACGCTACTTGAAATAGGAGCGACGTAAGTTGAACAAATGTGATAGAATTACGCTGAATTCTTATATTAACCTTAATGTAAAATGATCTAATCGCGTCTCTGTTCGCCCTACCCTAGAAGTTTAATAGTGCATTTCACTCGTCATTTCATGCGCTTTGAGATGCCGCCTAGCCCAATACGCTATCTGAAATAGGAGCGACGTAAATTGAACAAATGTGATAGAATTTCGCTGAATTCTTATATTAACCAAAGTATAAAATGATCTAATCTGGTCTCTGATTGCCCTATCATAGAAGGTTAATAGTGCATTTTACTCGCCATTCCACGCGCTTTAAGATGCCGCCTAGCCCAGTACGCTGTCTGAAATAGAAGCCACGTAAATTGAACAAATGTGATAGCATCTCGCTGAATACTTATATTAACCTTAATGTAAAATGATCTAATCGGGTCTCTGTTCGCCCTACCCTAGAAGTTTAATAGTGCATTTTACTCGCCATTTCATGCGCTTTGAGATGCCGCTTATCCCAATACGCTATCTGAAATAGGAGCGACGTAAATTGAACAAATGTGATAGAATTTCGCTGAATTCTTAAATTAAGCATAATATCAAATGATCTAATCGGGTCTCTGTTTGCCCTACCCTAGAAGTTTAATAGTGCATTTCCCTCGTCATTTCATGCGCTTTGAGACGCCGCATAGCCCAATACGCTATCTGAAATAGGAGCGACGTAAATTGAACGAATGTGATAGAATTTCGCTGAATTCTCAAATTAACTATAATATAAAATGATCTAATCGGGTCACTGATTGCCCTACTCTAGAAGTTTAATAGTGCATTTTGCTCGCCATTTCGTGCGCTTTGAGATGCCGCTTAGCCCAATACGCTATCTGAAATATGAGCGACGAAAATTGAACAAATGTGATAGAATTTCGCTGAATTCTTATATTAACCAAAGTATAAAATGATCTAATCTGGTCTCTGATTGCCCTATCATAGAAGGTTAATAGTGCATTTTACTCGCCATTCCACGCGCTTTAAGATGTCGCCTAGCCCAGTACGCTGTCTGAAATAGAAGCCACGTAAATTGAACAAATGTGATAGCATCTCTCTGAATACTTATATTAACTTTAATGTAAAATGATCTAATCGGGTCTCTGTTCGCCCTACCCTAGAAGTTTAATAGTGCATTTCACTCGTCATTTCATGCGCTTTGAGATGCCGCCTAGCCCAATACGCTATCTGAAATAGGAGCGACGTAAATTGAACAAATGTGATAGAATTTCACTGAATTCTTATATTAACCTAAATATAAAATGATCTAATCGGGTCTCTGATTGCCCTAGCATAGAAGTTTAATAGTGCATTTTACTCGCCATTCCGCGCGCTTTGAGATGCCGCATAGCCCAGTTCGCTATCTGAAATATGAGCGACGTAAATTGAACAAATGTGATAGAATTTCGCTGAATTCTTATATTAACCGTAATATAAAATGATCTAATCGGGTCTCTGTTTGCCTTATCCTAGAAGTTTAATAGTGCATTTTACTCGCCATTCCACGCAATTTATGATGCCGCCTAGCCCAGTACGCTACTTGAAATAGGAGCGACGTAAGTTGAACAAATGTGATAGAATTACGCTGAATTCTTATATTAACAGTAATATAAAATGATCTAATCGGGTCTCTGTTTGCCCTACCCTAGTAGTTTAATTGTGCATTTTACTCGCCATTTCATGCGCTTTGAGATGCCGCTTATCCCAATACGCTATCTGAAATAGGAGCGACGTAAGTTGAACAAATGTGATAGAATTTCGCTGAATTCTTATATTAACCAAAATATAAAATGATCTAATCGGGTCCCTGTTTGCCTTATCCTAGAAGTTTAGTATTGCATTTTACTCGCCATTCCACGCGCTTTAAGATGCCGCCTAGCCCAGAACGCTATCTGAAATAGGAGCGACCTAAATTGAACGAATGTGATAGAATTTTGCTGATTTCTTAAATTAACCATAATATAAAATGATCAAATCGGGTCTCTGCTTGCCCTACCCTAGAAGTTTAATAGTGCATTTTAGTCGCCATTTCATGCGCTTTGAGATGCCGCTTCGCCCAGTACGCTATCTGATATAGGAGCGACGTAAGGTGAACAAATGTGATAGAATTACGCTGAATTCTTATATTAACCGTAATATAAAATGATCTAATCGGGTCTCTGTTTGCCCTACCCTAGAAGTTTAATAGTGCATTTTACTCGCCATTCCACGCGCTTTAAGTTGCCGCCTAGCCCAGTACGCTATCTGAAATAGGAGCGACGTAATTTGAACAAATGTGATAGAATTTGGCTGAATTCTTTTATTAACCATAATGTAAAATGATCTGATCGGGTCTCTGTTCGCCCTAGCCTAGAAGTTTAGTAGTGCATTTTATTCGCCATTTCATGCGCTTTGAGATGCCGCTTAGCCGAATACGCTATCTGAAATAGGATCGACGTAAATTGAACAAATGTGATACAATATCCCTGAAATCTTATATTAAACAAAATATAAAATGATCTAATCGGGTCTCTGATTGCCCTATCATAGAAGTTTAGTAGTGCATTTTACTCGCCATTCCACGAGCTTTAAGATGCCGCCTAGCACAGTACGCTATCTGAAATAGGAGCGACGTAAGTTGAACAAATGTGATAGAATTTTGCTGAATTCTTGAATTAACCATAATATAAAATGATCTAATCGGGTCTCTGTTTGCCCTACCCAAGAAGTTTAATAGTGCATTTTACTCGCCATTCCACGCGCTTTAAGATGCCGCATGTCCCAGCACGCTATCTGAAACAGGAGCGACGTAAATTGAACAAATGTGATAAAATTTCGCAGAATCCTTATGTTAACCAAAATATAAAATGATCTAATCTGGTCTCTGTTTGCCCTACCCTAGAAGTTTAATAGTGCATTTTATTCGCCATTTTATGCGCTTTGAGATGCCGCTTAGCCGAATTCGCTATCTGAAATAGGAGCGACGTAAATTGAACAAATGTGATAGAATTTCCGTGAATCCTTGTATTAACATTAATGTAAAATGATCTAATCGGGTCTCTGTTCGCCCTACCATAGAAGTCTAATGGTGCATTTCACTCGCCATTTCATGCGCTTTGAGATCCCGCTTAGCCCAATACGCCATCTGAAATAGGAGCGACGTAAATTGAACAAATGTGATAGAATTTCCCTGAATTCTTATATTAACCGTAATATAAAATGATCTAATCGGGTCTCTGTTTGCCTTATCCTAGAAGTTTAATAGTGCATTTTACTCGCCATTTCATGCGCTTTGAGATGCCGCTTAGCCCAATACGCTATCTGAAATAGGAGCGACGTGAATTGAACAAATGTGATAGAATTTCGCTGAGTTCTTAAATTAACCATAATATAAAATGATCTAATCGGGTCTCTGTTCGCCCTACCACAGAAGTCTAATAGTGCATTTCACTCTCCATTCCACGCGCTTTAAGATGCCGCCGAGCTCAGTACGGTATCTGAAATAGGAGCCACGTAAATTGAACAAATGTGATAGAATTTTGCTGAATTCTTAAATTAACCATAATATAAAATGATCTAATCGGGTCTCTGTACGCCCTACCATAGAAATCTAATAGTGCATTTTACTCGCCATTTCATGCGCTTTGAGATGCCGCTTTGCCCAATACGCTATCTGAAATAGGAGCGACGTAAATTAAACAAATGTGATAGAATTTCACTGAATTCTTATATTAACCGTAATATAAAATGATCTAATCGGGTCTCTGTTTGCCTTATCCTAGAAGTTTGATAGTGCATTTTACTCGCAATTTCATGCGCTTTGAGATGCCGCTTAGCCCAATACGCTATCTGAAATAGGAGCGGCGTAAATTGAACAAATGTGATAGAATTTTGCTGAATGCTTAAATTAACCACAATATAAAATGATCTAATCGGGTCTCTGTTTGCCCTACCCTATTAGTTTAATTGTGCATTTTACTCGCCATTTCATGCGCTTTGAGATGCCGCTTATCCCAATACGCTATCTGAAATAAGAGCGACGTAAATTGAACAAATGTGATAGAATTTCGTTGAATTCTTATATTAACCAAAATATAAAATGATCTAATCGGGTCTCTGATTGCCCTATCGTAGAAGTTTAATAGTGCATTTTACTCGCCATTCCACGCGCTTTAAGATGCCGCATGTCCCAGCACGCTATCTGAAACAGGAGCGACGTAAATTGAACAAATGTGATTGAATTTTGCTGACATCTTAAATTAACCATAATATAAAATGATCTAATCGGGTCTCTGTTTGCCCTACCCTAGAAGTTTAATTGTGCATTTTACTCGTCACTTCATGCGCCTTAAGATGCCGCTTAGCCCAATAAGCTATCTGAAATAGGAGCGACGTAAATTGAACAAATGTGATAAAATTTCGCAGAATCCTTATGTTAACCAAAATATAAAATGATCTAATCTGGTCTCTGTTTGCCCTACCCTAGAAGTTTAATAGTGCATTTTATTCGCCATTTTATGCGCTTTGAGATGCCGCTTAGCCGAATTCGCTATCTGAAATAGGAGCGACGTAAATTGAACAAATGTGATAGAATTTCCGTGAATCCTTGTATTAACATTAATGTAAAATGATCTAATCGGGTCTCTGTTCGCCCTACCATAGAAGTCTAATGGTGCAATTCACTCGCCATTTCATGCGCTTTGAGATCCCGCTTAGCCCAATACGCCATCTCAAATAGGAGCGACGTAAATTGAACAAATGTGATAGAATTTCCCTGAATTCTTATATTAACCGTAATATAAAATGATCTAATCGGGTCTCTGTTTGCCTTATCCTAGAAGTTTAATAGTGCATTTTACTCGCCATTTCATGCGCTTTGAGATGCCGCTTAGCCCAATACGCTATCTGAAATAGGAGCGACGTGAATTGAACAAATGTGATAGAATTTCGCTGAGTTCTTAAATTAACCATAATATAAAATGATCTAATCGGGTCTCTGTTCGCCCTACCATAGAAGTCTAATAGTGCATTTCACTCTCCATTCCACGCGCTTTAAGATGCCGCCGAGCTCAGTACGGTATCTGAAATAGGAGCCACGTAAATTGAACAAATGTGATAGAATTTTGCTGAATTCTTAAATTAACCATAATATAAAATGATCTAATCGGGTCTCTGTACGCCCTACCATAGAAATCTAATAGTGCATTTTACTCGACATTTCATGCGCTTTGAGATGCCGCTTAGCCGAATACGCTATCTGAAATAGGAGCGACGTAAATTGAACAAATGTGATAGAATTTCGCTGAATTCTTATATTAACCAAAGTATAAAATGATCTAATCTGGTCTCTGATTGCCCTATCATAGAAGGTTAATAGTGCATTTTACTCGCCATTCCACGCGCTTTAAGATGCCGCCTAGCCCAGTACGCTGTCTGAAATAGAAGCCACGTAAATTGAACAAATGTGATAGCATCTCGCTGAATACTTATATTAACCTTAATGTAAAATGATCTAATCGGGTCTCTGTTCGCCCTACCCTAGAAGTTTAATAGTGCATTTTACTCGCCATTTCATGCGCTTTGAGATGCCGCTTATCCCAATACGCTATCTGAAATAGGAGCGACGTAAATTGAACAAATGTGATAGAATTTCGCTGCATTCTTAAATTAAGCATAATATCAAATGATCTAATCGGGTCTCTGTTTGCCCTACCCTAGAAGTTTAATAGTGCATTTCCCTCGTCATTTCATGCGCTTTGAGACGCCGCTTAGCCCAATACGCTATCTGAAATAGGAGCGACGTAAATTGAACGAATGTGATAGAATTTCGCTGAATTCTCAAATTAACTATAATATAAAATGATCTAATCGGGTCACTGATTGCCCTACTCTAGAAGTTTAATAGTGCATTTTGCTCGCCATTTCGTGCGCTTTGAGATGCCGCTTAGCCCAATACGCTATCTGAAATATGAGCGACGAAAATTGAACAAATGTGATAGAATTTCGCTGAATTCTTATATTAACCAAAGTATAAAATGATCTAATCTGGTCTCTGATTGCCCTATCATAGAAGGTTAATAGTGCATTTTACTCGCCATTCCACGCGCTTTAAGATGTCGCCTAGCCCAGTACGCTGTCTGAAATAGAAGCCACGTAAATTGAACAAATGTGATAGCATCTCGCTGAATACTTATATTAACTTTAATGTAAAATGATCTAATCGGGTCTCTGTTCGCCCTACCCTAGAAGTTTAATAGTGCATTTCACTCGTCATTTCATGCGCTTTGAGATGCCGCTTAGCCCAATACGCTATCTTAAATAGGAGCGACGTAAATTGAACAAATGTGATAGAATTTCGCTGAATTCTTAAATTATCTATAATATAAAATGATCTAATCGGGTCACTGATTGCCCTACCCTAGAAGTTTAATAGTGCATTTTACTCGCCATTTCATGCGCTTTGAGGTGCCGCTTAGCCCAATACGCTATCTGAAATATGAGCGACGTAAGTTGAACAACTGTGATAGAATTTCGCTGAATTCTTATATTAACCAAAGTATAAAATGATCTAGTCTGGTCTCTGATTGCCCTATCATAGAAGGTTAATAGTGCATTTTACTCGCCATTCCACACGCTTTAAGATGCCGCCTAGCCCTGTACGCTGTCTGAAATAGGAGCGACGTAAATTCAACAGATGTGATAGAATCTCTCTGAATACTTATATTAACCTTAATGTAAAATGATCTAATCGCGTCTCTGTTCGCCCTACCCTAGAAGTTTAATAGTGCATTTCACTCGTCATTTCATGCGCTTTGAGATGCCGCCTAGCCCAATACGCTATCTGAAATAGGAGCGACGTAAATTGAACAAATGTGATAGAATTTCGCTGAATTCTTATATTAACCAAAGTATAAAATGATCTAATCTGGTCTCTGATTGCCCTATCATAGAAGGTTAATAGTGCATTTTACTCGCCATTCCACGCGCTTTAAGATGTCGCCTAGCCCAGTACGCTGTCTGAAATAGAAGCCACGTAAATTGAACAAATGTGATAGCATCTCGCTGAATACTTATATTAACCTTAATGTAAAATGATCTAATCGGGTCTCTGTTCGCCCTACCCTAGAAGTTTAATAGTGCATTTTACTCGCCATTTCATGCGCTTTGAGATGCCGCTTATCCCAATACGCTATCTGAAATAGGAGCGACGTAAATTGAACAAATGTGATAGAATTTCGCTGAATTCTTAAATTAAGCATAATATCAAATGATCTAATCGGGTCTCTGTTTGCCCTACCCTAGAAGTTTAATAGTGCATTTCCCTCGTCATTTCATGCGCTTTGAGACGCCGCTTAGCCCAATACGCTATCTGAAATAGGAGCGACGTAAATTGAACGAATGTGATAGAATTTCGCTGAATTCTCAAATTAACTATAATATAAAATGATCTAATCGGGTCACTGATTGCCCTACTCTAGAAGTTTAATAGTGCATTTTGCTCGCCATTTCGTGCGCTTTGAGATGCCGCTTAGCCCAATACGCTATCTGAAATATGAGCGACGAAAATTGAACAAATGTGATAGAATTTCGCTGAATTCTTATATTAACCAAAGTATAAAATGATCTAATCTGGTCTCTGATTGCCCTATCATAGAAGGTTAATAGTGCATTTTACTCGCCATTCCACGCGCTTTAAGATGTCGCCTAGCCCAGTACGCTGTCTGAAATAGAAGCCACGTAAATTGAACAAATGTGATAGCATCTCGCTGAATACTTATATTAACTTTAATGTAAAATGATCTAATCGGGTCTCTGTTCGCCCTACCCTAGAAGTTTAATAGTGCATTTCACTCGTCATTTCATGCGCTTTGAGATGCCGCCTAGCCCAATACGCTATCTGAAATAGGAGCGACGTAAATTGAACAAATGTGATAGAATTTCACTGAATTCTTATATTAACCTAAATATAAAATGATCTAATCGGGTCTCTGATTGCCCTAGCATAGAAGTTTAATAGTGCATTTTACTCGCCATTCCACGCGCTTTGAGATGCCGCATAGCCCAGTTCGCTATCTGAAATATGAGCGACGTAAATTGAACAAATGTGATAGAATTTCGCTGAATTCTTATATTAACCGTAATATAAAATGATCTAATCGGGTCTCTGTTTGCCTTATCCTAGAAGTTTAATAGTGCATTTTACTCGCCATTCCACGCAATTTATGATGCCGCCTAGCCCAGTACGCTACTTGAAATAGGAGCGACGTAAGTTGAACAAATGTGATAGAATTACGCTGAATTCTTATATTAACCTTAATGTAAAATGATCTAATCGCGTCTCTGTTCGCCCTACCCTAGAAGTTTAATAGTGCATTTCACTCGTCATTTCATGCGCTTTGAGATGCCGCCTAGCCCAATACGCTATCTGAAATAGGAGCGACGTAAATTGAACAAATGTGATAGAATTT
This sequence comes from Macropis europaea, assembly GCA_916610135.2. Lineage (NCBI taxonomy): Eukaryota > Metazoa > Arthropoda > Insecta > Hymenoptera > Melittidae > Macropis > Macropis europaea. The sequence continues at coordinate 383,479 of CAKAJE020001190.1, read as the reverse complement.
CGCTGAATTCTTATATTAACCAAAGTATAAAATGATCTAATCGGGTCTCTGATTGCCCTATCATAGAAGGTTAATAGTGCATTTTACTCGCCATTCCACGCGCTTTAAGATGCCGCCTAGCCCAGTACGCTGTCTGAAATAGAAGCCACGTAAATTGAACAAATGTGATAGCATCTCGCTGAATACTTATATTAACCTTAATGTAAAATGATCTAATCGGGTCTCTGTTCGCCCTACCCTAGAAGTTTAATAGTGCATTTTACTCGCCATTTCATGCGCTTTGAGATGCCGCTTATCCCAATACGCTATCTGAAATAGGAGCGACGTAAATTGAACAAATGTGATAGAATTTCGCTGAATTCTTAAATTAAGCATAATATTAAATGATCTAATCGGGTCTCTGTTTGCCCTACCCTAGAAGTTTAATAGTGCATTTCCCTCGTCATTTCATGCGCTTTGAGACGCCGCTTAGCCCAATACGCTATCTGAAATAGGAGCGACGTAAATTGAACGAATGTGATAGAATTTCGCTGAATTCTCAAATTAACTATAATATAAAATGATCTAATCGGGTCACTGATTGCCCTACTCTAGAAGTTTAATAGTGCATTTTGCTCGCCATTTCGTGCGCTTTGAGATGCCGCTTAGCCCAATACGCTATCTGAAATATGAGCGACGAAAATTGAACAAATGTGATAGAATTTCGCTGAATTCTTATATTAACCAAAGTATAAAATGATCTAATCTGGTCTCTGATTGCCCTATCATAGAAGGTTAATAGTGCATTTTACTCGCCATTCCACGCGCTTTAAGATGTCGCCTAGCCCAGTACGCTGTCTGAAATAGAAGCCACGTAAATTGAACAAATGTGATAGCATCTCGCTGAATACTTATATTAACTTTAATGTAAAATGATCTAATCGGGTCTCTGTTCGCCCTACCCTAGAAGTTTAATAGTGCATTTCACTCGTCATTTCATGCGCTTTGAGATGCCGCCTAGCCCAATACGCTATCTGAAATAGGAGCGACGTAAATTGAACAAATGTGATAGAATTTCACTGAATTCTTATATTAACCTAAATATAAAATGATCTAATCGGGTCTCTGATTGCCCTAGCATAGAAGTTTAATAGTGCATTTTACTCGCCATTCCGCGCGCTTTGAGATGCCGCATAGCCCAGTTCGCTATCTGAAATATGAGCGACGTAAATTGAACAAATGTGATAGAATTTCGCTGAATTCTTATATTAACCGTAATATAAAATGATCTAATCGGGTCTCTGTTTGCCTTATCCTAGAAGTTTAATAGTGCATTTTACTCGCCATTCCACGCAATTTATGATGCCGCCTAGCCCAGTACGCTACTTGAAATAGGAGCGACGTAAGTTGAACAAATGTGATAGAATTACGCTGAATTCTTATATTAACAGTAATATAAAATGATCTAATCGGGTCTCTGTTTGCCCTACCCTAGTAGTTTAATTGTGCATTTTACTCGCCATTTCATGCGCTTTGAGATGCCGCTTATCCCAATACGCTATCTGAAATAGGAGCGACGTAAGTTGAACAAATGTGATAGAATTTCGCTGAATTCTTATATTAACCAAAATATAAAATGATCTAATCGGGTCCCTGTTTGCCTTATCCTAGAAGTTTAGTAGTGCATTTTACTCGCCATTCCACGCGCTTTAAGATGCCGCCTAGCCCAGAACGCTATCTGAAATAGGAGCGACCTAAATTGAACGAATGTGATAGAATTTTGCTGATTTCTTAAATTAACCATAATATAAAATGATCAAATCGGGTCTCTGCTTGCCCTACCCTAGAAGTTTAATAGTGCATTTTAGTCGCCATTTCATGCGCTTTGAGATGCCGCTTCGCCCAGTACGCTATCTGATATAGGAGCGACGTAAGGTGAACAAATGTGATAGAATTACGCTGAATTCTTATATTAACCGTAATATAAAATGATCTAATCGGGTCTCTGTTTGCCCTACCCTAGAAGTTTAATAGTGCATTTTACTCGCCATTCCACGCGCTTTAAGTTGCCGCCTAGCCCAGTACGCTATCTGAAATAGGAGCGACGTAATTTGAACAAATGTGATAGAATTTGGCTGAATTCTTTTATTAACCATAATGTAAAATGATCTGATCGGGTCTCTGTTCGCCCTAGCCTAGAAGTTTAGTAGTGCATTTTATTCGCCATTTCATGCGCTTTGAGATGCCGCTTAGCCGAATACGCTATCTGAAATAGGATCGACGTAAATTGAACAAATGTGATACAATATCCCTGAAATCTTATATTAAACAAAATATAAAATGATCTAATCGGGTCTCTGATTGCCCTATCATAGAAGTTTAGTAGTGCATTTTACTCGCCATTCCACGAGCTTTAAGATGCCGCCTAGCACAGTACGCTATCTGAAATAGGAGCGACGTAAGTTGAACAAATGTGATAGAATTTTGCTGAATTCTTGAATTAACCATAATATAAAATGATCTAATCGGGTCTCTGTTTGCCCTACCCAAGAAGTTTAATAGGGCATTTCACTCGACACTTCATGCGCTTTGAGATGCCGCTAAGCCCAATAAGCTATCTGAAATAGGAGCGACGTAATTTGAAGAAATGTGATAGAATTTCGCTGTATTCTTATATTAACCAAAGTATAAAATGATCTAATCTGGTCTCTGATTGCCCTATCATAGAAGGTTAATAGTGCATTTTACTCGCCATTCCACACGCTTTAAGATGCCGCCTAGCCCAGTACGCTGTCTGAAATAGGAGCGACGTAAATTGAACAAATGTGATAGAATTTCGTTGAATTCTTATATTAACCAAAATATAAAATGATCTAATCGGGTCTCTGATTGCCCTATCGTAGAAGTTTAATAGTGCATTTTACTCGCCATTCCACGCGCTTTAAGATGCCGCATGTCCCAGCACGCTATCTGAAACAGGAGCGACGTAAATTGAACAAATGTGATTGAATTTTGCTGACATCTTAAATTAACCATAATATAAAATGATCTAATCGGGTCTCTGTTTGCCCTACCCTAGAAGTTTAATTGTGCATTTTACTCGTCACTTCATGCGCCTTAAGATGCCGCTTAGCCCAATAAGCTATCTGAAATAGGAGCGACGTAAATTGAACAAATGTGATAAAATTTCGCAGAATCCTTATGTTAACCAAAATATAAAATGATCTAATCTGGTCTCTGTTTGCCCTACCCTAGAAGTTTAATAGTGCATTTTATTCGCCATTTTATGCGCTTTGAGATGCCGCTTAGCCGAATTCGCTATCTGAAATAGGAGCGACGTAAATTGAACAAATGTGATAGAATTTCCGTGAATCCTTGTATTAACATTAATGTAAAATGATCTAATCGGGTCTCTGTTCGCCCTACCATAGAAGTCTAATGGTGCATTTCACTCGCCATTTCATGCGCTTTGAGATCCCGCTTAGCCCAATACGCCATCTGAAATAGGAGCGACGTAAATTGAACAAATGTGATAGAATTTCCCTGAATTCTTATATTAACCGTAATATAAAATGATCTAATCGGGTCTCTGTTTGCCTTATCCTAGAAGTTTAATAGTGCATTTTACTCGCCATTTCATGCGCTTTGAGATGCCGCTTAGCCCAATACGCTATCTGAAATAGGAGCAAGTGAATTGAACAAATGTGATAGAATTTCGCTGAGTTCTTAAATTAACCACAATATAAAATGATCTAATCGGGTCTCTGTTCGCCCTACCACAGAAGTCTAATAGTGCATTTCACTCTCCATTCCACGCGCTTTAAGATGCCGCCGAGCTCAGTACGGTATCTGAAATAGGAGCCACGTAAATTGAACAAATGTGATAGAATTTTGCTGAATTCTTAAATTAACCATAATATAAAATGATCTAATCGGGTCTCTGTACGCCCTACCATAGAAATCTAATAGTGCATTTTACTCGCCATTTCATGCGCTTTGAGATGCCGCTTAGCCCAATACGCTATCTGAAATAGGAGGGACGTAAATTGAACAAATGTGATAGCATTTCGCTGAATTCTTAAATTAACTATAATATAAAATGATCTAATCGGGTCACTGATTGCCCTACCCTAGAAGTTTAATAGTGCATTTCACTCGTCATTTCATGCGCTTTGACATGCCGCCTAGCCCAATACGCTACCTGAAATAGGAGCGACGTAAGTTGAACAAATGTGATAGAATTACGCTGAATTCTTATATTAACCGTAATATAAAATGATCTAATCGGGTCTCTGTTTGCCTTATCCTAGAAGTTTTATAGTGCATTTTACTCGCCATTTCATGCGCTTTGAGATGCCGCTTAGCCCAATACGCTATCTGAAATAGGAGCAACGTAAATTGAACAAATGTGATAGAATTTCGCTGAATTCTTAAATTAACCATAATATAAAATGATCTAATCGGGTCTCTGATTGCCCTACCATAGAAGTCTAATAGTGCATTTCACTCGCCATTCCACGCGCTTTAAGATGCCGCCGAGCCCAGTACGGTATCTGAAATAGGAGCGACGTAAATTGAACAAATGTGATAGAATTTTGCTGAATTCTTAAATTAACCATAATATAAAATGATCTAATCGGGTCTCTGTACGCCCTACCATAGAAATCTAATAGTGCATTTTACTCGCCATTTCATGCGCTTTGAGATACCGCTTAGCCCAATACGCTATCTGAAATAGGAGCGACGTAAGTTGAACAAATGTGATAGAATTTCGCTGAATTCTTTTATTAACCATAATGTAAAATGATCTGATCGGGTCTCTGTAGGCCCTAGCCTAGAAGTTTAATAGTGCATTTTACTCGCCATTCCACGCGCTTTAAGATGCCGCCTAGCCCAGTACGCTATCTGAAATACGAGCGACGTAAATTGAACAAGAGTGATAGAATTTTGCTGAATTCTTAAATTATCCATAATATAAAATGATCTAATCGGGTCTCTGTTCGAACTACCATAGAAGTTTAGTAGTGCACTTTACTCGCCATTCCACGCGCTTCAAGATGCCGCCTAGCCCAGTACGCTATCTGAAATAGGAGTGACGTAAATTGAACAAATGTGACAGAATTTTGCTGAATTCTTAAATTAACCATAATATAAAATGATCTAATCGGGTCTCTGTTTGCCCTACCCTAGAAGTTTAATAGTGCATTTTACTCGCCATTTCATGCGCTTTGAGATGCCGCTTAGCCCAATACGCTATCTGAAATAGGAGCGACGAAAGTTGAACAAAGGTGATAGAATTTCGCTGCATTATTTTATTAACCAGAATGTAAAATGATCTAATCTGGTCTCTGTTCGCCCTAGCCTAGAAGTTTAATAGTGCATTTTACTCGCCATTTCATGCGCTTTGAGATGCCGCATAGCCCAATACGCTATCTGAAATAGGAGCGACGTAAATTGCACAAATGTGATAGAATTTCTGTGAATTATTATATTAACCTCAATGTAAAATGATCTAATCGGGTCTCTGTTCGCCCTAGCATAGAAGTCATATAGTGCATTTCACTCGCCATTTCATGCGCTTTGAGATGCCGCTTAGCCCAATACGCTATCTGAAATAGGAGCGACCTAAATTGAACGAATGTGATAGAATTTTGTTGAATTATTAAATTAACCATAATATAAAATGATCTAATCGAGTCTCTGCTTGCCCTACCCTAGAAGTTTAATAGTGCATTTTACTCGTCATTTCATGCGCTTTGAGATGCCGCTAAGCACAATAAGCTATCTGAAATACGAGCGACGTAAATAGAACAATTGTGATAGAATTTCGCTGAATTCTTATATTAACCAAAATATAAAATGATCTAATCGGGTCTCTGATTGCCCTATCATAGAAGATTAATAGTGCATTTTACTCGCCACTCCACGCGCTTTAGGGTGCCGCCTAGCCCAGTACGCTATCCGAAATAGGAGCGACGTACATTGAACAAATGTGATAGAATTTTGCTGAATTCTTAAATTAACCATAATACAAAATGATCTAATCGGGTCTCTGTTTGCCCTACCCTAGAAGTTTAATAGTGCATTTTACTCGCCATTTCATGCGCTTTGAGATGCCGCTTAGCCCAATGCGCTATCTGAAATAGGAGCGACGTAAATTGAACAAATGTGATAGAATTTCCCTGAAATCTTATATCAAACAAAATATAAAATGAGCTAATCGTGTCTCTGATTGCCCTATCATAAAAGTTGAGCAGTGCATTTTACTCGCCATTCCACGCGCTTTAAGATGGCGCCTAGCCCAATACGCTATCTGAAATAGGAGCGACGTAAGTTGATCAAATGTGACAGAATTACGCTGAATTCTTTTATTAAACATAAGGTAAAATGATCTAATCGGATCTCTGTTCGCCCTAGCCTAGAACTTTAATAGTGCATTTTATTCGCCATTTCATACGCTTTGAGATGCCGCTTTGCCCAATACGCTATCTGAAATAGGAGCGACGTAAATTAAACAAATGTGATAGAATTTCACTGAATTCTTATATTAACCTTAATGTAAAATGATCTAATCGGGTCTCTGTTCGCCCTACCATAGAATTCTAATAGTGCATTTCACTCGCCGTTTCATGCGCTTTGAGATGCCGCTTAGCACAATACGCTATCTGAAATAGGATCGACGTAAATTTAACAAATCTGATAGAATTACGCTGAATTCTTATATTAACCGTAATATAAAATGATCTAATCGTGTCTCTGTTTGCCTTATCCTAGAAGTTTAATAGAGCATTTTACTCGCCATTTCATGCGCTTTGAGATGCCGCTTAGCCCAATACGCTATCTGAAATAGGAGCGACGAAAATTGTACAAATGTGATAGAATTTTGCTGAATTCTTAAATTAACCATAATATAAAATGATCTAATCGGGTCTCTGATTGCCCTGTCATAGAATTTTAATAGTGCATTTTACTCGCCATTCCACGCGCTTTAAGATGCCGCCTAGCCCAGTACGCTGTCTGGAATAGGAGCGACGTAAATTGAGCAAATGTGATAGAATTTTGCTGAATTCTTAAATTAACCATAATATCAAATGATCTAATCGGGTCTCTGTTTGCCCTACGCTAGAAGTTTAATAGTGCATTTCACTCGATATTTCATGCGCTTTGAGATGCCGCTAAGCCCAATAAGCTATCTGTAATAGGAGCGACGTAAATTTTACAAATGTGATAGAATTTCGTTGAATTCTTATATTAACCAATATATAAAATGATCTAATCGGGTCTCTGTTTGCCTCATCCTAGAAGTATAATAGTGCATTATACTCGCCATTTGATGCGCTTTTAGATGCCGCTTAGCCCAGGACGCTATCTGAAATAGGAACGACGTAAATTGAAAAAAATGTGATAGAATTTTGCTGAATTCTTATATTAACCATAATATAAAATGACCTAATCGGGTCTCTGTTTGCCCTACCCTAGAAGTTTAATCGTGCATTTCACTCGTCATTTCATGCGCTTTGAGATGCCGCTAAGCCCAATAAGCTATCTGTAATAGAAACGACGTAAATTGAACGAATGTGATAGAATTTCGTTGAATTCTTATATTAACCAAAATATAAAATGATCTAATCGGGTCTCTGATTGCCCTACCCTAGAAGTTTAATAGTGCATTTTACTCATCATTCCACGCGCTTTAAGATGCCGCCTAGCCCAGTATGCTATCTGAAATAGGAGCGACGTAAATTGAGCAAATGTGATAAAATTTTGCTGACATCTTAAATTAACCATAATATAAAATGATCTCATCGGGTCTCTGTTTGCCCTACCCTAGAAGTTTAACAGTGCATTTTACTCGCCATTTCATGCGCTTTGAGATGCCGCTTATCCCAATACGCTATCTGAAATAGGAGCGACGTAAATTGAACAAATGTGATAGAATTTCGCTGAATTCTTATATTAAACAAAATATAAAATGATCTAATCGGGTCTCTGTTCGCCCTACCATAGAAGTCTAATGGTGCATTTCACTCGCCATTTCATGCGCTTTGAGATGCCGCTTAGCCCAATACGCTATCTGAAATAGGAGCGACGTAAGTTGAACAAATGTGATAGAATTTCGCTGAATTCTTTTATTAACCATAATGTAAAATGATCTGCTCGGGTCTCTGTTCGCCCTAGCCTAGAAGTTTAATAGTGCATTTTACTCGCCATTTCATGCGCTTTGAGATGCCGCTTATCCCAATACGCTATCTGAAATAGGAGCGACGTAAATTGAACAAATGTGATAGAATTTCGCTGAATTCTTATATTAAACAAAATATAAAATGATCTAATCGGGTCTCTGTTTGCCCTACCCTAGAAGTTTAATCGTGCATTTTACATGCCATTTCATGCGCTTTGAGATGCCGCTTAGCCCAATAGGCTATCTGAAATAGGAGCGACGTAAATTTAACAAATGTGATAGAATTTCGCTGAATTCTTATATTAACCAAGGTATAAAATGATCTAGTCTGGTCTCTGATTGCCCTATCATAGAAGGTTAATAGTGCATTTTACTTGCCATTCCACACGCTTTAAGATGCCGCCTAGCCCAGTACGCTGTCTGAAATAGGAGCGACGTAAATTGAACAAGTGTGATAGAATTTTGCTGAATTCTTAAATTAACCATAATATAAAATCATCTAATCGGGTCTCTGTTCGCCCTACCATAGAAGTCTAATAGTGCATTTCACTCGCCATTTCACGCGTTTTAAGATGCCGCCCAGCCCAGTACGCTATCTGAAATAGGAGCGACGGAAATTGAACAAATGTGATAGAATTTCACTGAATTCTTATATTAACCGTAATATAAAATGATCTAATCGGGTCTCTGTTTGCCTTATCCTAGAAGTTTAATAGTGCATTTTACTCGCCATTTCATGCGCTTTGAGATGCCGCTTAGCCCAATACGCTATCTGAAATACGAGCGACGTAAATTGAACAAATGTGATAGAGTTTTGCTGAATTCTTAAATTAACCATAATATAAAATGATCTAATCGGGTCTCTGATTGCCCCATCATAGAAGTTTAATAGTGCATTTTACTCGCCATTCCACGCGCTTTAAGATGCCGCCGAGCCCAATACGCTATCTGAAATAGGAGGGACGTAAATTGAACAAATGTGATAGAATTTTGCTGAATTCTTAAATTAACCGTAATATAAAATGATGTAATCGGGTCTCTGTTTGCCCTAGCCTAGACGTTTACGAGTGCATTTTATTCGCCATTTCATGCGCTTTGAGATGCCGCTTAGCCGAATACGCTATCTGAATTAGGAGCGATGTAAATTGAACAAATGTGATACAAATTCCCTGAAATCTGATATTAAACAAAATATAAAATGATCTAATCGGGTCTCTGATTGCCCTATCATAGAAGTTTAGTAGTGCACTTTACTCGCCATTCCACGCGCTTCAAGATGCCGCCTAGCCCAGTACGCTATCTGAAATAGGAGCGACGTAAATTGAACAGATGTGATAAAATTTAGCTGACATCTTAAATTAACCATAATATAAAATGATCTAATCGGGTCTCTGTTTGCCCTACCCTAGAAGTTTAATAGTGCATTTCACTCGTCATTTCATGCGCTTTGAGATGCCGCTAAGCACAATAAGCTATCTGGAATAGCAGCGACGTAAATTGAACAAATGTGAAAGAATTACGCCGCATTCTTATATTAACCGTAATATAAAATGATCTAATCGGGTCTCTGTTTGCCTTATCCTAGAAGTTTAATAGTGCATTTTACTCGCCATTCCACGCGCTTTAAGATGATGTCTAGCCCAGTACGCTACCTGAAATAGGAGCGACGTAAGTTGAACAAATGTGATAGAATTACGCTGAATTCTTATATTAACCGTATTATGAAATGATCTAATCGGGTCTCTGTTTGCCTTATCCTAGAAGTTTGATAGTGCATTGTACTGGCCATTTCATGCGCTTTGAGATGCAGCTTAGCCCAATACGCTATCTGAAATAGGAGCGACGTAAATTGAACAAATGTGATAGAATTTTGCTGAATTCTTAAATTATCCACAATATAAAATGATCTAATCGGGTCTCTGTTTGCCCTACCCTAGTAGTTTAATTGTGCATTTTACTCGCCATTTCATGCGCTTTTCGATGCCGCTTATACCAATACGCTATCTGAAATAGGAGCGACGTACGTTGAACAAATGTGATAGAATTTCGCTGAATTCTTTTAAGAACCATAATGTAAAATGATCTAATCGGGTCTCTGTTCGCCCTAGCCTAGAAGTTTAATAGCGCATTTTATTCGCCATTTCATGCGCCTTGAGATGCCGCTTAGCCCAATACGCTATCTGAAATAGGAGCGACGTAAATTGAACAAATGTGATAGAATTTCCCTGAAATCTTATATTAAACAAAATATAAAATGATCTAATCGGGTCTCTGATTGCCCTATCATAGAAGTTTAGCAGTGCAGTTTACTCGCCATTCCACGCGCTTTAAGATGCCGCCTAGCCCAGTACGCTATCTAAATTAGGAGCGACGTAAGTTGAACAAATGTGATAGCATTTCGCTGAATTCTTAAATTAACTATAATATAAAATGATCTAATCGGGTCACTGATTGCCCTACCCTAGAAGTTTAATAGTGCATTTCACTCGTCATTTCATGCGCTCTGACATGCCGCCTAGCCCAATACGCTACCTGAAATAGGAGCGACGTAAGTTGAACAAATGTGATAGAATTACGCTGAATTCTTATATGAACCTTAATGTAAAATGATCTAATCGGGTCTCTGTTCGCCCTACCATAGAAGTCTAATAGTGCATTTCACTCGCCATTTCATGCGCTTTGAGATGCCGCTTAGCACAATACGCTATCTGAAATAGGAGCGACGTAAATTGAACAAATGTGATAGAATTTCGCTGAATTATTTTATTAACCAGAATATAAAATGATCTAATCGGGTCTCTGTTCGCCCTACCATAGAAGTCTAATAGTGCATTTCACTCGGCATTCCACGCGCTTTAAGATGCCGCCTAGACCAGTACGCTACCTGAAATAGGAGCGACGTAAGTTGAACAAATGTAATAGAATTACGCTGAATTCTTATATTAACCGTAATATAAAATGATATAATCGGGTCTCTGTTTGCCCTATCATAGAAGTTTAATAGTGCATTTTACTCGCCATTTCATGTGCTTTAAGGTGCCGCATAGCCCAATACGCTAACTGGAATAGGAGCGACGTAAATTGAACAAATGTGATAGAATTTCCCTGAATTCTTATATTAACCTTAATGTAAAATGATCTAATCGGGTCTCTGTTCGCCCTACCATAGAAGTCTAATAGTGCATTTCACTCGCCATTTCATGCGCTTTGAGATGCCGCTTAGCACAATACGCTATCTGAAATAGGAGCGACGTAAATTGAACAAATGTGGTAGAATTACGCTGAATTCTTATATTAACCGTATTATAAAATGATCTAATCGGGTCTCTGTTTGCCTTATCCTAGAAGTTTTATAGTGCATTTTACTCGCCATTTCATGCGCTTTGAGATGCCGCTTAGCCCAATACGCTATCTGAAATAGGAGCGACGTAAATTGAACAAATGTGATAGAATTTCGCTGAATTCTTAAATTAACCATAATATAAAATGATCTAATCGGGTCTCTGATTGCCCTACCATAGAAGTCTAATAGTGCATTTCACTCGCCATTCCACACGCTTTAAGATGCCGCCGAGCCCAGTACGGTGTCTGAAATAGGAGCGACGTAAATTGAAGAAATGTGATAGAATTTTGCTGAATTCTTAAATTAACCATAATATAAAATGATCTAATCGGGTCTCTGTACGCCCTACCATAGAAATCTAATAGTGCATTTTACTCGCCATTTCATGCGCTTTGAGATACCGCTTAGCCCAATACGCTATCTGAAATAGGAGCGACGTAAGTTTAACAAATGTGATAGAATTTCGCTGAATTCTTTTATTAAACATAATGTAAAATGATCTGATCGGGTCTCTGTTCGCCCTAGCCTAGAAGTTTAATAGTGCATTTTACTCGCCATTCCACGCGCTTTAAGATGCCGCCTAGCCCAGTACGCTATCTGAAATACGAGCGACGTAAATTGAACAAGAGTGATAGAATTTTGCTGAATTCTTAAATTAACCATAATATAAAATGATCTAATCGGGTCTCTGTTCGAACTACCATAGAAGTTTAGTAGTGCACTTTACTCGCCATTCCACGCGCTTCAAGATGCCGCCTAGCCCAGTACGCTATCTGAAATAGGAGTGACGTAAATTGAACAAATGTGATAGAATTTTGCTGAATTCTTAAATTAACCATAATATAAAATGATCTAATCGGGTCCCTGTTTGCCCTACCCTAGACGTTTAATAGTGCATTTTCCTCGCCATTTCATGCGCTTCGAGATGCCGCTTAGCCCAATACGCTATCTGAAATAGGAGCGACGTAAGTTGAACAAATGTGATAGAATTTCGCTGAATTCTTTTATTAACCATAATGTAAAATGATCTGATCGGGTCTCTGTTCGCCCTAGCCTAGAAGTTTAATAGTGCATTTTACTCGCCATTCCACGCGCTTTAAGATGCCGCCTAGCCCAGTACGCTATCTGAAATACGAGCGACGTAAATTGAACAAGAGTGATAGAATTTTGCTGAATTCTTAAATTATCCATAATATAAAATGATCTAATCGGGTCTCTGTTCGAACTACCATAGAAGTTTAGTAGTGCACTTTACTCGCCATTCCACGCGCTTCAAGATGCCGCCTAGCCCAGTACGCTATCTGAAATAGGAGTGACGTAAATTGAACAAATGTGATAGAATTTTGCTGAATTCTTAAATTAACCATAACATAAAATGATCTAATCGGGTCCCTGTTTGCCCTACCCTAGACGTTTAATAGTGCATTTTCCTCGCCATTTCATGCGCTTCGAGATGCCGCTTAGCCCAATACGCTATCTGAAATACGAGCGACGTAAATTGAACAAATGTGATAGAATTTCGCTGAATTCTTATATTAACCAAAATATAAAATGATCTAATCGGGTCTCTGATTGCCCTATCATAGAAGATTAGTAGAGCATTTTACTCGCCACTCCACGCGCTTTAGGATGCCGCCTCGCCCAGTACGCTATCCGAAATAGGAGCGACGTAAATTGAACAAATGTGACAGAATTTTGCTGAATTCTTAAATTAACCATAATATAAATTGATCTAATCGGGTCTCTGTTTGCCCTACCCTAGAAGTTTAATAGTGCATTTTACTCGCCATTTCATGCGCTTTGAGATGCCGCTTAGCCCAATACGCTATCTGAAATAGGAGCGACGAAAGTTGAACAAAGGTGATAGAATTTCGCTGAATTATTTTATTAACCAGAATGTAAAATGATCTGATCGGGTCTCTGTTCGCCCTAGCCTAGAAGTTTAATAGTGCATTTTACTCGCCATTCCACGCGCTTTAAGATGCCGCCTAGCCCAGTACGCTATCTGAAATACGAGCGACGTAAATTGAACAAGAGTGATAGAATTTTGCTGAATTCTTAAATTATCAATAATATAAAATGATCTAATCGGGTCTCTGTTCGAACTACCATAGAAGTTTAGTAGTGCACTTTACTCGCCATTCCACGCGCTTCAAGATGCCGCCTAGCCCAGTACGCTATCTGAAATAGGAGTGACGTAAATTGAACAAATGTGATAGAATTTTGCTGAATTCTTAAATTAACCATAACATAAAATGATCTAATCGGGTCCCTGTTTGCCCTACCCTAGACGTTTAATAGTGCGTTTTCCTCGCCATTTCATGCGCTTCGAGATGCCGCTTAGCCCAATACGCTATCTGAAATACGAGCGACGTAAATTGAACAAATGTGATAGAATTTCGCTGAATTCTTATATTAACCAAAATATAAAATGATCTAATCGGGTCTCTGATTGCCCTATCATAGAAGATTAATAGTGCATTTTACTCGCCACTCCACGCGCTTTAGGATGCCGCCTCGCCCAGTACGCTATCCGAAATAGGAGCGACGTAAATTGAACAAATGTGACAGAATCTTGCTGAATTCTTAAATTAACCATAATATAAATTGATCTAATCGGGTCTCTGTTTGCCCTACCCTAGAAGTTTAATAGTGCATTTTACTCGCCATTTCATGCGCTTTGAGATGCCGCTTAGCCCAATACGCTATCTGAAATAGGAGCGACGAAAGTTGAACAAAGGTGATAGAATTTCGCTGAATTATTTTATTAACCAGAATGTAAAATGATCTAATCTGGTCTCTGTTCGCCCTAGCCTAGAAGTTTGATAGTGCATTTTACTCGACATTTCATGCGCTTTGAGATGCCGCATAGCCCAATACGCTATCTGAAATAGGAGCGACGTAAATTGAACAAATGTGATAGAATTTCTGTGAATTATTATATTAACCTCAATGTAAAATGATCTAATCGGGTCTCTGTTCGCCCTACCATAGAAGTCATATAGTGCATTTCACTCGCCATTTCATGCGCTTTGAGATGCCGCTTAGCCCAATACGCTATCTGAAATAGGAGCGACCTAAATTGAACGAATGTGATAGAATTTTGTTGAATTCTTAAATTAACCATAATATAAAATGATCTAATCGAGTCTCTGCTTGCCCTACCCTAGAAGCTTAATAGTGCATTTTACTCGTCATTTCATGCGCTTTGAGATGCCGCTTTGCCCAATACGCTATCTGAAATAGGAGCGAGGTAAATTGAACGAATGTGATAGAATTTCGCTGAACTCTTTTATTAACCATAATGTAAAATGATCTAATCGGATCTCTGTTCGCCCTAGCCTAGAACTTTAATAGTGCATTTTATTCGCCATTTCATACGCTTTGAGGTGCCGCTTTGCCCAATACGCTATCTGAAATAGGAGCGACGTAAATTGAGCAAATGTGATAGAATTTTGCTGAATTCTTAAATTAACCATAATATAAAATGATCTAATCGCGTCACTGTTTGCCCTACCCTAGAAGTTTAATAGTGCATTTCACTCGTCATTCCATGCGCTTTGAGATGCCGCTAAGCCCAATAAGCTATCTGTAATAGGAGCGACGTAAATTTTACAAATGTGATAGAATTTCGTTGAATTCTTATATTAACCAATATATAAAATGATCTAATCGGGTCTCTGATTGCCCTATCATAGAAGTTTAATAGTGCACCTTACTCGCCATTCCACGCGCTTTAAGATGCCGCCTAGCCCAGTACGCTATCTGAAATAGGAACAACGTAAGTTGAACAAATGTGATAGAATTACGCTGAATTCTTATATTAACCGTAATATAAAATGACCTAATCGGGTCTCTGTTTGCCTTATCCTAGAAGTATAATAGTGCATTATACTCGCCATTTCATGCGCTTTTAGATGCCGCTTAGCCCAGGACGCTATCTGTAATAGAAGCGACGTAAATTGAACAAATGTGATAGAATTTCGTTGAATTCTTATATTAACCAAAATATAAAATGATCTAATCGGGTCTCTGATTGCCCTATCATAGAAGTTTAATAGTGCATTTTACTCGCCATTTCATGCGCCTTCAGATGCCGCTTAGCCCAATAAGCTATCTGAAATAGGAGCGACGTAAATTGAACAAATGTGATAGAATTTCGCTGAATTCTTAAATTAACTATAATATAAAATGATTTAATCGGGTCTCTGTTGGCCCTACCCTAGAAGTTCAATAGTGCATTTTACTCGCCATTTCATGCGCTTTGATATGCCGCTTAGTGCAATACGCTATCTGAAATATGAGCGACGTAAATTGAACAAATGTGATAGAATTTCGCTGAATTCTAATATTAACCAAAATATAAAATGATCTAATCGGGTCTCTGTTTGCCCTACCCTAGAAGTTTAATAGTGCATTTCACTCGTCATTTCATGCGCTTTGAGATGCCGCTAAGCACAATAAGCTATCTGAAATACGAGCGACGTAAATAGAACAATTGTGATAGAATTTTGCTGAATTCTTAAATTAACCATAATATAAAATGATCTAATCGGGTCTCTGTTCGCCCTACCATAGAAGTCTAATAGTGCATTTCACTCGCCATTTCACGCGTTTTAAGATGCCGCCGAGCCCAGTACGCTATCTGAAGTAGGAACGACGTAAATTGAACAAATGTGATGGAGTTTTGCTGAATTCTTAAATTAACTATAATATAAAATGATCTAATCGGGTCTCTGATTGCCCCATCATAGAAGTTTAATAGTGCATTTTACTCGCCATTCCACGCGCTTTAAGGTGCCGCCGAGCCCAATACGCTATCTGAAATAGGAGCGACGTAAATTGAACAAATGTGATATAATTTTGCTGAATTCTTAAATTAACCGTAATATAAAATGATCTAATCGGGTCTCTGTTTGCCCTAGCCTAGAAGTTTACGAGTGCATTTTATTCGCCATTTCATGCGCTTTGAGATGCCGCTTAGCCGAATACGCTATCTGAATTAGGAGCGACGTAAATTGAACAAATGTGATACAAATTCCCTGAAATCTGATATTAAACAAAATATAAAATGATCTAATCGGGTCTCTGATTGCCCTATCATAGAAGTTTAGTAGTGCACTTTACTCGCCATTCCACGCGCTTCAAGATGCCGCCTAGCCCAGTACGCTATCTGAAATAGGAGCGACGTAAATTGAACAGATGTGATAAAATTTAGCTGACATCTTAAATTAACCATAATATAAAATGATCTAATCGGGTCTCTGTTTGCCCTACCCTAGAAGTTTAATAGTGCATTTTGCTCGCCATTTCATGCGCTTTGAGATACCGCTTAGCCCAATACGCTATCTGAAATAGGAGCGACGTAAATTGAACAAATGTGATAGAATTTCGCTGAATTCTTAAATTAACTATAATATAAAATGATCTAATCGGGTCACTGATTGCCCTACCCTAGAAGTTTAATAGTGCATTTCACTCGTCATTTCATGCGCTTTGAGATGCCGCCTAGCCCAATACGCTACCTGAAATAGGAGCGACGTAAGTTGAACAAATGTGATAGAATTACGCTGCATTCTTATATTAACCGTAATATAAGATGATCTAATCGGGTCTCTGTTTGCCTTATCCTAGAAGTTTAGTATTGCATTTTACTCGCCATTTCATGCGCTTAGAGATGCCGCTTAGCCCAATACGCTATCTGAAATAGGAGCGACGTAAATGGAACAAATGTGATAGAATTTCGCTGAATTCTTAAATTAACTATAATATAAAATGATCTAATCGGGTCACTGATTGCCCTACCCTAGAAGTTTAATAGTGCATTTCACTCGTCATTTCATGCGCTTTGAGATGCCGCCTAGCCCAATACGCTATCTGGAATACGAGCGACGTAAATTGAACACATGTGATAGAATTTCCCTGAATTCTTATATTAACCTTAATGTAAAATGATGTAATCGGGCCTCTGTTTGCCCTATCATAGAAGTTTAACAGTGCATTTTACTCGTCATTTCATGCGCTTTGAGATGCCGCATAGCCCAATACGCTATCTGAAATAGGAGCGACGTAAATTGAACAAATATTATAGAATTTCGCTGAATTCTTAAATTAACCATAATACAAAATGATCTAATCGGGTCTCTGTTCGCCCTACCATCGAAGTCTAATCGTGCATTTCACTCGCCATTCCACGCGCTTTAAGATGCGGCCGAACCCAGTACGCTATCTGAAATAGGAGCGACGTAAATTCAACAAATGTGATAGAATTTTGCTGAAATCTTAAATTAACCATAATATAAAATGATCTAATCGGGTCTCTGTTTGCCGTACCCTAGAACTTTAATAGTGCATTTTACTCGTCATTTCATGCGCTTTGAGATGCCGCTTAGCCTAATACGCTATCTGAAATAGGAGCGATATAAGTTGAACAAATGTGATAGAATTTCGCTGAACTCTTTTATTAACCATAATGTAAAATGATCTAATCGGATCTCTGTTCGCCCTAGCCTAGAACTTTAATAGTGCATTTTATTCGCCATTTCATACGCTTTGAGATGCCGCTTTGCCCACTACGCTATCTGAAATAGAAGCGACGTAAATTGAACAAATGTGATAGAATTTTGCTGAATTCTTAAATTAACCATAATATAAAATGATCTAATCGGGTGTCTGTTTGCCCTACCCTAGAAGCTTAATATTGCATTTTACTCGCCATTTCATGCGCTTTGAGCTGCCGCTTAGCCCAATACGCTATCCGAAATAGCAGCGACGTAAATTGAACAAATGTGATGGAATTTCCGTGAATTCTTATATTAACCTCAATGTAAAATGATCTAATCGGGTCTCTGTTCGCCCTACCATAGAAGTCTTATAGTGCATTTCACTCGCCCTTTCATGCGCTTTGAGATGCCGCTTAGCCCAATACGCTATCTGAAATAGGAGCGACGTAAATTGAACAAATGTGATAGAATTTCCCTGAAATCTTATATTAAACAAAATATAAATTGATCTAATCGGGTCTCTGATTGCCCTATCATAGAAGTTTAGTAGTGCATTCTACTCGCCATTCCACGCGCTTTAAGATGCCGCCTAGCCCAGTACGCTATCTGAAATAAGAGCGACGTAAATTGAACAAATGTGATAAAATTTTGCTGACATCTTAAATTAACCATAATATAAAATGATTTAATCGGGTATCTGTTTGCCCTATCATAGAAGTTTAATAGTGCATTTTAGTCGCCATTTCATGCGCCTTCAGATGAAACTTAGCCCAATACGCTATCTGAAATAGGAGAGACGTAAATTGAACAAATGTGATAGAATTTCGCTGAATTCTTAAATTAACCATAATATAAAATGATCTAATCGGGTCTCTGTTTGCCGTACCCTAGAACTTTAATAGTGCATTTTACGCGCCATTCCACGCGCTTTAAGATGCCGCCTAGCCCAGTACGCTATCTGAAATAGGAGCGACGTAAGTTGAACAAATGTGATAGAATTACGCTGAATTCTTATATTAACCGTAATATAAAATTATATAATCGGGTCTCTGTTTGCCCTATCATAGAAGTTTAATAGTGCATTTTACTCGCCATTTCATGTGCTTTAAGGTGCCGCATAGCCCAATACGCTATCTGGAATGGGAGCGACGTAAATTGAACAAATGTGATAGAATTTCCCTGAATTCTTATATTAACCTTAATGTAAAATGATCTAGTCGGGTCTCTGTTCGCCCTACCATAGAAGTCTAATAGTGCATTTCACTCGCCATTCCACGCTCTTTAAGATGCCGTCGAGCCCAGTACGGTATCTGAAATAGGAGCGACGTAAATTGAACAAATGCGATAGAATTTCCCTGAAATCTTATATTAAACAAAATATAAAATGATCTAATCGGGTCTCTGATTGCCCTATCATAGAAGTTTAGTAGTGCATTGTACTCGCCATTCCACGCGCTTTATGATGCCGCCTAGCCCAGTATGGTATCTGAAATAGGAGCTACGTAAGTTGAACAAATGTGATAGAATTACGCTGAATTCTTATATTAACCGTAATATAAAATGATGTAATCGGGCCTCTGTTTGCCCTATCATAGAAGTTTGATAGTGCATTTTACTCGCCATTTCATGTGCTTTAAGCTGCCGCATAGCCCTGTACGCTATCTGGAATAGGAGCGACGTAAATTGAACAAATGTGATAGAATTTCCCTGAATTCTTATATTAACCTTAATGTAAAATGATCTAATCGTGTCTCTATTCGCCCTACCATAGAAGTCTAATTGTGCATTTCACTCGCCATTTCATGCGCTTTGAGATGCCGCTTAGCCCAATACGCTATCTGGAATAGGAGCGACGTAAATTGAACAAATGTGATAGAATTTCGCTGAATTCTTTTATTAACCATAATGTAAAATGATCTAATCGGGTCTCTGTTTGTCCTACCCTAGAAGTTTAATAGTGCATTTCACTCGTAATTTCATGCGCTTTGAGATGCCGCTTAGCCCAATACGCTATCTGGAATAGGAGCGACGTAAATTGAACAAATGTGATAGAATTTCGCTGAATTCTTATATTAACCTTAATGTAAAATGATCTAATCGGGTCTCTGTTCGCCCTACCATAGAATTCTAATAGTGCATTTCCCTCGCCATTTCATGCGCTTTGAGATGCCGCTTAGCACAATACGCTATCTGAAATAGGAGCGACGTAAATTGAACAAATCTGATAGAATTACGCTGAATTCTTATATTAACCGTAATATAAAATGATCTAATCGGGTCTCTGTTTGCCTTATCCTAGAAGTTTAATAGAGCATTTTACTCGCCATTTCATGCGCTTTGAGATGCCGCTTAGCCCAATACGCTATCTGAAATAGGAGCGACGTAAATTGAACAAATGTGATAGAATTTCGCTGAATTCTTAAATTAACTATAATATAAAATGATTTAATCGGGTCTCTGTTGGCCCTACCCTAGAAGTTTAATAGTGCATTTTACTCGCCATTTCATGCGCTTTGATATGCCGCTTAGTGCAATACGCTATCTGAAATATGAGCGACGTAAATTGAACAAATGTGATAGAATTTCGCTGAATTCTAATATTAACCAAAATATAAAATCATCTAATCGGGTCTCTGTTTGCACTACCCTAGAAGTTTAATAGTGCATTTCACTCGTCATTTCATGCGCTTTGAGATGCCGCTAAGCACAATAAGCTATCTGAAATACGAGCGACGTAAATAGAACAATTGTGATAGAATTTCGCTGAATTCTTATATTAACCAAAATATAAAATGATCTAATCGGGTCTCTGATTGCCCTACCCTAGAAGTTTAATAGTGCATTTTACTCGCCATTTCATGCGCTTTGAGATGCCGCTTAGCCCAACGGGCTATCTGAAATAGGAGCGACGTAAATTGAACAAATGTGATAGAATTTCGCCGAATTCTTAAATTAACTATAATATAAAATGATCTAATCGGGTCACTGATTGCCCTACCCTAGAAGTTTAATAGTGCATTTTACTCGCCATTTCATGCGCTTTGAGATGCCGCTTAGCCCAATACGCTATCTGAAATATGAGCGACGAAAGTTGACCAAATGTGATAGAATTTCGCTGAATTATTTTATTAACCAGAATGTAAAATGATCTAATCTGGTCTCTGTTCGCCCTAGCCTAGAAGTTTAATAGTGGATTTTACTCGGCATTCCACGCGCTTTAAGATGCCGCCTCTCCCAGTACGCTTTCTGAAATAGGAGCGACCTAAATTGAACGAATGTGATAGAATTTCGATGAATTCTTATATTAACCAAAATATAAAATGATCTAATCGGGTCTCTGATTGCCCTATCATAGAAGTTTAATAGTGCATTTTACTCGCCATTCCACGCGCTTTAAGATGCCGCCTAGCCCAGTACGCTATCTGAAACACGAGCGACGTAAATTGAACAAATGTGATAGAATTTTGCTGAATTCTTAAATTAACCATAATATAAAATGATCTAATCGGGTCTCTGTTCGCCCTACCATAGAAGTCTAATAGTGCATTTCACTCGCCATTTCACGCGTTTTAAGATGCCGCCGAGCCCAGTACGCTATCTGAAGTAGGAACGACGTAAATTGAACAAATGTGATGGAGTTTTGCTGAATTCTTAAATTAACTATAATATAAAATGATCTAATCGGGTCTCTGATTGCCCCATCATAGAAGTTTAATAGTGCATTTTACTCGCCATTCCACGCGCTTTAAGGTGCCGCCGAGCCCAATACGCTATCTGAAATAGGAGCGACGTAAATTGAACAAATGTGATATAATTTTGCTGAATTCTTAAATTAACCGTAATATAAAATGATCTAATCGGGTCTCTGTTTGCCCTAGCCTAGAAGTTTACTAGTGCATTTTATTCGCCATTTCATGCGCTTTGAGATGCCGCTTAGCCGAATACGCTATCTGAATTAGGAGCGACGTAAATTGAACAAATGTGATACAAATTCCCTGAAATCTGATATTAAACAAAATATAAAATGATCTAATCGGGTCTCTGATTGCCCTATCATAGAAGTTTAGTAGTGCACTTTACTCGCCATTCCACGCGCTTCAAGATGCCGCCTAGCCCAGTACGCTATCTGAAATAGGAGCGACGTAAATTGAACAGATGTGATAAAATTTAGCTGACATCTTAAATTAACCATAATATAAAATGATCTAATCGGGTCTCTGTTTGCCCTACCCTAGAAGTTTAATAGTGCATTTCACTCGTCATTTCATGCGCTTTGAGATGCCGCTAAGCACAATAAACTACCTGGAATAGCAGCGACGTAAATTGAACAAATGTGAAAGAATTTCGCCGCATTCTTATATTAACCGTAATATAAAATGATCTACTCGGGTCTCTGTTTGCCTTATCCTAGAAGTTTAGTATTGCATTTTACTCGCCATTTCATGCGCTTTGAGATACCGCTTAGCCCAATACGCTATCTGAAATAGGAGCGACGTAAATTGAACAAATGTGATAGAATTTCGCTGAATTCTTAAATTAACTATAATATAAAATGATCTAATCGGGTCACTGATTGCCCTACCCTAGAAGTTTAATAGTGCATTTTGCTCGCCATTTCATGCGCTTCGAGATGCCGCTTAGGCCAATACGCTATCTGAAATATGAGCGACGTAAATTGAACAAATGTGATAGAATTTCGCTGAATTCTTATATTAACCAAAATATAAAATGATCTAATCGGTTCTCTGTTTGCCTTATCCTAGAAGTTTAATAGTGCATTTCACTCGTCATTTCATGCGCTTTGAGATGCCGCTAATCCCAATACGCTATCTGAAATAGGAGCTACGTAAATTGAACAACTGTGATAGAATTTCCCTGAAATCTTATATTAAACAAAATATAAAATGATCTAATCGGGTCTCTGATTGCCCTATCATAGATGTTTAGCAGTGCATTTTACTCGCCATTCCACGCGCTTTAAGATGCCGCCTAGCCCAGTACGCTATCTGAATTAGGAGCGACGTAAGTTGAACAAATGTGATAGAATTACGCTGAATTCTTATATTAACCGTAATATAAGATGATCTAATCGGGTCTCTGTTTGCCTTATCCTAGAAGTTTAGTATTGCATTTTACTCGCCATTTCATGCGCTTAGAGATGCCGCTTGGCCCAATACGCTATCTGAAATAGGAGCGACGTAAATGCAACAAATGTGATAGAATTCGCTGAATTCTTAAATTAACTATAATATAAAATGATCTAATCGGGTCACTGATTGCCCTACCCTAGAAGTTTAATAGTGCATTTCACTCGTCATTTCATGCGCTTTGAGATGCCGCCTAGCCCAATACGCTACCTGAAATAGGAGCGACGTAAGTTGAACAAATGTGATAGAATTACGCTGCATTCTTATATTAACCGTAATATAAGATGATCTAATCGGGTCTCTGTTTGCCTTATCCTAGAAGTTTAGTATTGCATTTTACTCGCCATTTCATGCGCTTAGAGATGCCGCTTAGCCCAATACGCTATCTGAAATAGGAGCGACGTAAATGGAACAAATGTGATAGAATTTCGCTGAATTCTTAAATTAACTATAATATAAAATGATCTAATCGGGTCACTGATTGCCCTACCCTAGAAGTTTAATAGTGCATTTCACTCGTCATTTCATGCGCTTTGAGATGCCGCCTAGCCCAATACGCTATCTGGAATACGAGCGACGTAAATTGAACACATGTGATAGAATTTCCCTGAATTCTTATATTAACCTTAATGTAAAATGATGTAATCGGGCCTCTGTTTGCCCTATCATAGAAGTTTAACAGTGCATTTTACTCGTCATTTCATGCGCTTTGAGATGCCGCATA
Organism: Macropis europaea; assembly: GCA_916610135.2. Taxonomy (NCBI): domain Eukaryota; kingdom Metazoa; phylum Arthropoda; class Insecta; order Hymenoptera; family Melittidae; genus Macropis; species Macropis europaea. The sequence goes on along the minus strand of CAKAJE020001190.1, from coordinate 359,601 downwards.
GCCCAATACGCTATCTGAAATAGGAGCGACGTAAATTGAACAAATATTATAGAATTTCGCTGAATTCTTAAATTAACCATAATACAAAATGATCTAATCGGGTCTCTGTTCGCCCTACCATCGAAGTCTAATCGTGCATTTCACTCGCCATTCCACGCGCTTTAAGATGCGGCCGAACCCAGTACGCTATCTGAAATAGGAGCGACGTAAATTCAACAAATGTGATAGAATTTTGCTGAAATCTTAAATTAACCATAATATAAAATGATCTAATCGGGTCTCTGTTTGCCGTACCCTAGAACTTTAATAGTGCATTTTACTCGTCATTTCATGCGCTTTGAGATGCCGCTTAGCCTAATACGCTATCTGAAATAGGAGCGATATAAGTTGAACAAATGTGATAGAATTTCGCTGAACTCTTTTATTAACCATAATGTAAAATGATCTAATCGGATCTCTGTTCGCCCTAGCCTAGAACTTTAATAGTGCATTTTATTCGCCATTTCATACGCTTTGAGATGCCGCTTTGCCCACTACGCTATCTGAGATAGAAGCGACGTAAATTGAACAAATGTGATAGAATTTTGCTGAATTCTTAAATTAACCATAATATAAAATGATCTAATCGGGTGTCTGTTTGCCCTACCCTAGAAGCTTAATATTGCATTTTACTCGCCATTTCATGCGCTTTGAGCTGCCGCTTAGCCCAATACGCTATCTGAAATAGCAGCGACGTAAATTGAACAAATGTGATGGAATTTCCGTGAATTCTTATATTAACCTCAATGTAAAATGATCTAATCGGGTCTCTGTTCGCCCTACCATAGAAGTCTTATAGTGCATTTCACTCGCCCTTTCATGCGCTTTGAGATGCCGCTTAGCCCAATACGCTATCTGAAATAGGAGCGACGTAAATTGAACAAATGTGATAGAATTTCCCTGAAATCTTATATTAAACAAAATATAAATTGATCTAATCGGGTCTCTGATTGCCCTATCATAGAAGTTTAGTAGTGCATTCTACTCGCCATTCCACGCGCTTTAAGATGCCGCCTAGCCCAGTACGCTATCTGAAATAAGAGCGACGTAAATTGAACAAATGTGATAAAATTTTGCTGACATCTTAAATTAACCATAATATAAAATGATTTAATCGGGTATCTGTTTGCCCTACCCTAGAAGTTTAATAGTGCATTTTAGTCGCCATTTCATGCGCCTTCAGATGAAACTTAGCCCAATACGCTATCTGAAATAGGAGAGACGTAAATTGAACAAATGTGATAGAATTTCGCTGAATTCTTAAATTAACCATAATATAAAATGATCTAATCGGGTCTCTGTTTGCCGTACCCTAGAAGTTTAATAGTGCATTTTACGCGCCATTCCACGCGCTTTAAGATGCCGCCTAGCCCAGTACGCTATCTGAAATAGGAGCGACGTAAGTTGAACAAATGTGATAGAATTACGCTGAATTCTTATATTAACCGTAATATAAAATTATATAATCGGGTCTCTGTTTGCCCTATCATAGAAGTTTAATAGTGCATTTTACTCGCCATTTCATGTGCTTTAAGGTGCCGCATAGCCCAATACGCTATCTGGAATGGGAGCGACGTAAATTGAACAAATGTGATAGAATTTCCCTGAATTCTTATATTAACCTTAATGTAAAATGATCTAGTCGGGTCTCTGTTCGCCCTACCATAGAAGTCTAATAGTGCATTTCACTCGCCATTCCACGCTCTTTAAGATGCCGTCGAGCCCAGTACGGTATCTGAAATAGGAGCGACGTAAATTGAACAAATGCGATAGAATTTCCCTGAAATCTTATATTAAACAAAATATAAAATGATCTAATCGGGTCTCTGATTGCCCTATCATAGAAGTTTAGTAGTGCATTGTACTCGCCATTCCACGCGCTTTATGATGCCGCCTAGCCCAGTATGGTATCTGAAATAGGAGCTACGTAAGTTGAACAAATGTGATAGAATTACGCTGAATTCTTATATTAACCGTAATATAAAATGATGTAATCGGGCCTCTGTTTGCCCTATCATAGAAGTTTGATAGTGCATTTTACTCGCCATTTCATGTGCTTTAAGCTGCCGCATAGCCCTGTACGCTATCTGGAATAGGAGCGACGTAAATTGAACAAATGTGATAGAATTTCCCTGAATTCTTATATTAACCTTAATGTAAAATGATCTAATCGTGTCTCTATTCGCCCTACCATAGAAGTCTAATTGTGCATTTCACTCGCCATTTCATGCGCTTTGAGATGCCGCTTAGCCCAATACGCTATCTGGAATAGGAGCGACGTAAATTGAACAAATGTGATAGAATTTCGCTGAATTCTTTTATTAACCATAATGTAAAATGATCTAATCGGGTCTCTGTTTGTCCTACCCTAGAAGTTTAATAGTGCATTTCACTCGTAATTTCATGCGCTTTGAGATGCCGCTTAGCCCAATACGCTATCTGGAATAGGAGCGACGTAAATTGAACAAATGTGATAGAATTTCGCTGAATTCTTATATTAACCTTAATGTAAAATGATCTAATCGGGTCTCTGTTCGCCCTACCATAGAATTCTAATAGTGCATTTCCCTCGCCATTTCATGCGCTTTGAGATGCCGCTTAGCACAATACGCTATCTGAAATAGGAGCGACGTAAATTGAACAAATCTGATAGAATTACGCTGAATTCTTATATTAACCGTAATATAAAATGATCTAATCGGGTCTCTGTTTGCCTTATCCTAGAAGTTTAATAGAGCATTTTACTCGCCATTTCATGCGCTTTGAGATGTCGCTTAGCCCAATACGCTATCTGAAATAGGAGCGACGTAAATTGAACAAATGTGATAGAATTTCGCTGAATTCTTATATTAACCTTAATGTAAAATGATCTAATCGGGTCTCTGTTCGCCCTACCATAGAATTCTAATAGTGCATTTCACTCGTCATTTCATGCGCTTTGAGATGCCGCTAAGCACAATAAGCTATCTGGAATAGCAGCGACGTAAATTGAACAAATGTGAAAAAATTTCGCCGCATTCTTATATTAACCGTAATATAAAATGATCTAATCGGGTCTCTGTTTGCCTCATCCTAGAAGTTTAATAGTGCATTTTACTCGCCATTCCACGCGCTTTAAGATGCCGCCTAGCCCAGTACGCTACCTGAAATAGGAGCGACGTAAGTTGAACAAATGTGATAGAATTACGCTGAATTCTTATATTAACCGTAATATAAAATGATCTAATCGGGTCTCTGTTTGCCTTATCCTAGAAGTTTGATAGTGCATTTTACTCGCCATTTGATGCGCTTTGAGATGCCGCTTAGCCCAATACGCTATCTGAAATAGGAGCGACGTAAGTTGAAAAAATGTGATAGAATTGCGCTGCATTCTTTTATGAACCATAATGTAAAATGATCTAATCGGGTCTCTGTTCTCCCTAGCCTAGAAGTTTAATAGTGCATTTTATTCTCCATTTCATGCGCTTTGAGATGCCGCTTAGCCCAATACGCCATCTGCAATAGGAGCGACGTAAATTGAACAAATGCGATAGAATTACCCTGAAATCTTATATTAAACAAAATATAAAATGATCTAATCGGGTCTCTGATTGCCCTATCATAGAAGTTTAGTAGTGCATTTTACTCGCCATTCCACGCGCTTTAAGATGCCGCCTAGCCCAGTACGCTACCTGAAATAGGAGCGACGTAAGTTGCACAAATGTGATAGAATTACGCTGAATTCTTATATTAACCGTAATATAAAATGATCTAATCGGGTCTCAGTTTGCCTTATCCTAGAAGTTTAGTATTGCACTTTACTCGCCATTTCATGCGCTTTGAGATGCCGCTTAGCCCAATACGCTATCTGAAATAGGAGCGACGTAAATTGAACAAATGTGATAGAATTTCGCTGAATTCTTAAATTAACTATAATATAAAATGATTTAATCGGGTCTCTGTTGGCCCTACCCTAGAAGTTTAATAGTGCATTTTACTCGCCATTTCATGCGCTTTGATATGCCGCTTAGTGCAATACGCTATCTGAAATATGAGCGACGTAAATTGAACAAATGTGATAGAATTTCGCTGAATTCTAATATTAACCAAAATATAAAATCATCTAATCGGGTCTCTGTTTGCCCTACCCTAGAAGTTTAATAGTGCATTTCACTCGTCATTTCATGCGCTTTGAGATGCCGCTAAGCACAATAAGCTATCTGAAATACGAGCGACGTAAATAGAACAATTGTGATAGAATTTCGCTGAATTCTTATATTAACCAAAATATAAAATGATCTAATCGGGTCTCTGATTGCCCTACCCTAGAAGTTTAATAGTGCATTTTACTCGCCATTTCATGCGCTTTGAGATGCCGCTTAGCCCAACGGGCTATCTGAAATAGGAGCGACGTAAATTGAACAAATGTGATAGAATTTCGCCGAATTCTTAAATTAACTATAATATAAAATGATCTAATCGGGTCACTGATTGCCCTACCCTAGAAGTTTAATAGTGCATTTTACTCGCCATTTCATGCGCTTTGAGATGCCGCTTAGCCCAATACGCTATCTGAAATATGAGCGACGAAAGTTGACCAAATGTGATAGAATTTCGCTGAATTATTTTATTAACCAGAATGTAAAATGATCTAATCTGGTCTCTGTTTGCCCTAGCCTAGAAGTTTAATAGTGGATTTTACTCGGCATTCCACGCGCTTTAAGATGCCGCCTCTCCCAGTACGCTTTCTGAAATAGGAGCGACCTAAATTGAACGAATGTGATAGAATTTCGATGAATTCTTATATGAACCAAAATATAAAATGATCAAATCGGGTCTCTGATTGCCCTATCATAGAAGTTTAGTAGTGCATTTTACTCGCCATTCCACGCGCTTTAAGATGCCGCCTAGCCCAGTACGCTATCTGAAACACGAGCGACGTAAATTGAACAAGTGTGATAGAATTTTGCTGAATTCTTAAATTAACCATAATATAAAATGATCTAATCGGGTCTCTGTTCGCCCTACCATAGAAGTCTAATAGTGCATTTCACTCGCCATTTCACGCGTTTTAAGATGCCGCCGAGCCCAGTACGCTATCTGAAGTAGGAACGACGTAAATTGAACAAATGTGATGGAGTTTTGCTGAATTCTTAAATTAACTATAATATAAAATGATCTAATCGGGTCTCTGATTGCCCCATCATAGAAGTTTAATAGTGCATTTTACTCGCCATTCCACGCGCTTTAAGGTGCCGCCGAGCCCAATACGCTATCTGAAATAGGAGCGACGTAAATTGAACAAATGTGATATAATTTTGCTGAATTCTTAAATTAACCGTAATATAAAATGATCTAATCGGGTCTCTGTTTGCCCTAGCCTAGAAGTTTACGAGTGCATTTTATTCGCCATTTCATGCGCTTTGAGATGCCGCTTAGCCGAATACGCTATCTGAATTAGGAGCGACGTAAATTGAACAAATGTGATACAAATTCCCTGAAATATGATATTAAACAAAATATAAAATGATCTAATCGGGTCTCTGATTGCCCTATCATAGAAGTTTAGTAGTGCACTTTACTCGCCATTCCACGCGCTTCAAGATGCCGCCTATCCCAGTACGCTATCTGAAATAGGAGCGACGTAAATTGAACAGATGTGATAAAATTTAGCTGACATCTTAAATTAACCATAATATAAAATGATCTAATCGGGTCTCTGTTTGCCCTACCCTAGAAGTTTAATAGTGCATTTCACTCGTCATTTCATGCGCTTTGAGATGCCGCTAAGCACAATAAGCTATCTGGAATAGCAGCGACGTAAATTGAACAAATGTGATAGAATTACGCTGAATTCTTAAATTAACCATAATATTAGATGATGTAATCGGGTCTCTGCTTGCCCTACCCTAGAAGTTTAATAGTGCATTTTACTCGCCATTTCATGCGCTTTGAGATGCCGCTTAGCCCAATACGCTATCTGAAATAGGAGCGACGTAAATTGAACAAATGTGATAGAATTTTTCTGAATTCTTAAATTAACCATAATATAAAATGATCTAATCGGGTCTCTGTTCGCCCTACCATAGAAGTCTAATAGTGCATTTCACTCGCCATTCCACGCGCTTTAAGATGCCGCCGAGCCCAGTACGGTATCTGAAATAGGAGCGACGTAAATTGAACAAATGTGATAGAATTTTGCTGAATTCTTAAATTAACAATAATATAAAATGATCTAATCGGGTGTCTGATTGCCGTACCCTAGAAGCTTAATATTGCATTTTACTCGCCATTTCATGCGCTTTGAGCTGCCGCTTAGCCCAATACGCTATCTGAAATAGGAGCGACGTAAGTTGAAAAAATGTGATAGAATTTCCCTGAATTCTTATATTAACCTTAATGTAAAATGATGTAATCGGGCCTCTGTTTGCCCTATCATAGAAGTTTAACAGTGCATTTTACTCGTCATTTCATGCGCTTTGAGATGCCGCATAGCCCAATACGCTATCTGAAATAGGAGCGACGTAAATTGAACAAATGTTATAGAATTTCGCTGAATTCTTAAATTAACCGTAATACAAAATGATCTAATCGGGTCTCTGTTCGCCCTACCATCGAAGTCTAATCGTGCATTTCACTCGCCATTCCACGCGCTTTAAGATGCGGCCGAACCCAGTACGCTATCTGAAATAGGAGCGACGTAAATTGAACAAATGTGATAGAATTTTGCTGAAATCTTAAATTAACCATAATATAAAATGATCTAATCGGGTCTCTGCTTGCCCTACCCTAGAAGTTTAATAGTGCATTTTAGTCGCCATTTCATGCGCTTTGAGATGCCGCTTCGCCCAATACGCTATCTGAAATGGGAGCGACGTAAATTGAACAAATGTGATAGAATTTCCCTGAAATCTTATATTAAACAAAATATAAAATGATCTAATCGGGTCTTTGATTGCCCTATCATAGAAGATTAGTAGTGCATTTTACTCACCATTCCACGCGCTTTAAGATGCCGCGTAGCCCAGTACGCTATCTGAAATATGAGCGACGTAAGTTGAACAAATGTGATAGAATTACGCTGCATTCTTATATTAACCGTAATATAAAATGATGTAATCGGGCCTCTGTTTGCATTAGCCTAGAAGTTTAATAGTGCATTATACTCGCCATTTCATGCGCTTCGAGATGCCGCTTAGCCCAACACGCTATCTGAAATAGGAGCGACATAAATTGAACAAATGTGATAGAATTTCGCTGAATTCTGAAATTAACCATAATAACAAATGATCTAATCGGGTCTCTGTTTGCCCTACCCTAGAAGTTTAACAGTGCGTTTTACTCGCCATTTCATGCGCTTTGAGATGCCGCATAGCCCAATACGCTATCTTAAATAGGAGCGACGTAAATTGAATAAATGTGATAGAATTTCTGTGAATTCTTATATTAACCTCAATGTAAAATGATCTAATCGGGTCTCTGTTCGCCCTACCATAGAAGTCATATAGTGCATTTCACTCGCCATTTCATGCGCTTTGAGATGCCGCTTAGCCCAATACGCTATCTGAAATAGGAGCGACCTAAATTGAACGAATGTCATAGAATTTTGTTGAATTCTTAAATTAACCATAATATAAAATGATCTAATCGAGTCTCTGCTTGCCCTACCCTAGAAGTTTAATAGTGCATTTTACTCGTCATTTCATGCGCTTTGAGATGCCGCTTTGCCCAATACGCTATCTGAAATAGGAGCGACGTAAATTGAACGAATGTGATAGAATTTCGCTCAATTCTTAAATTAACCATAATATAAAATGATCTAATCGGGTCTCTGTTTGCCGTACCCTAAAACTTTAATAGTGCATTTTACTCGTCATTTCATGCGCTTTGAGATGCCGCTTAGCCTAATACGCTATCTGAAATAGGAGCGACCTAAATTGAACGAATGTCATAGAATTTTGTTGAATTCTTAAATTAACCATAATATAAAATGATCTAATCGAGTCTCTGCTTGCCCTACCCTAGAAGTTTAATAGTGGATTTTACTCGGCATTCCACGCGCTTTAAGATGCCGCCTCTCCCAGTACGCTTTCTGAAATAGGAGCGACCTAAATTGAACGAATGTGATAGAATTTCGATGAATTCTTATATTAACCAAAATATAAAATGATCTAATCGGGTCTCTGATTGCCCTATCATAGAAGTTTAATAGTGCATTTTACTCGCCATTCCACGCGCTTTAAGATGCCGCCTAGCCCAGTACGCTATCTGAAATACGAGCGACGTAAATTGAACAAGTGTGATAGACTTTTGCTGAATTCTTAAATTAACCATAATATAAAATGATCTAATCGGGTCTCTGTTCGCCCTACCATAGAAGTCTAATAGTGCATTTCACTCGCCATTTCACGCGTTTTAAGATGCCGCCGAGCCCAGTACGCTATCTGAAGTAGGAACGACGTAAATTGAACAAATGTGATGGAGTTTTGCTGAATTCTTAAATTAACTATAATATAAAATGATCTAATCGGGTCTCTGATTGCCCCATCATAGAAGTTTAATAGTGCATTTTACTCGCCATTCCACGCGCTTTAAGGTGCCGCCGAGCCCAATACGCTATCTGAAATAGGAGCGACGTAAATTGAACAAATGTGATATAATTTTGCTGAATTCTTAAATTAACCGTAATATAAAATGATCTAATCGGGTCTCTGTTTGCCCTAGCCTAGAAGTTTACGAGTGCATTTTATTCGCCATTTCATGCGCTTTGAGATGCCGCTTAGCCGAATACGCTATCTGAATTAGGAGCGACGTAAATTGAAAAAATGTGATACAAATTCCCTGAAATCTGATATTAAACAAAATATAAAATGATCTAATCGGGTCTCTGATTGCCCTATCATAGAAGTTTAGTAGTGCACTTTACTCGCCATTCCACGCGCTTCAAGATGCCGCCTAGCCCAGTACGCTATCTGAAATAGGAGCGACGTAAATTGAACAGATGTGATAAAATTTAGCTGACATCTTAAATTAACCATAATATAAAATGATCTAATCGGGTCTCTGTTTGCCCTACCCTAGAAGTTTAATAGTGCATTTCACTCGTCATTTCATGCGCTTTGAGATGCCGCTAAGCACAATAAGCTATCTGGAATAGCAGCGACGTAAATTGAACAAATGTGAAAGAATTTCGCCGCATTCTTATATTAACCGTAATATAAAATGATCTAATCGGTTCTCTGTTTGCCTTATCCTAGAAGTTTAGTATTGCATTTTACTCGCCATTTCATGCGCTTAGAGATGCCGCTTAGCCCAATACGCTATCTGAAATAGGAGCGACGTAAATGGAACAAATGTGATAGAATTTCGCTGAATTCTTAAATTAACTATAATATAAAATGATCTAATCGGGTCACTGATTGCCCTACCCTAGAAGTTTAATAGTGCATTTCACTCGACATTTCATGCGCTTTGAGATGCCGCCTAGCCCAATACGCTACCTGAAATAGGAGCGACGTAAGTTGAACAAATGTGATAGAATTACGCTGAATTCTTATATTAACCGTAATATAAAATGATCTAATCGGGTCTCTGTTTGCCTTATCCTAGAAGTTTGATAGTGCATTTTACTCGCCATTTCATGCGCTTTGAGATGCCGCTTAGCCCAATACGCTATCTGAAATAGGAGCGACGTAAATTGAACAAATGTGATAGAATTTTGCTGAATTCTTAAATTAACCATAATATTAGATGATGTAATCGGGTCTCTGCTTGCCCTACCCTAGAAGTTTAATAGTGCATTTTACTCGCCATTTCATGCGCTTTGAGATGCCGCTTAGCCCAATACGCTATCTGAAATAGGAGCGACGTAAATTGAACAAATGTGATAGAATTTTTCTGAATTCTTAAATTAACCATAATATAAAATGATCTAATCGGGTCTCTGTTCGCCCTACCATAGAAGTCTAATAGTGCATTTCACTCGCCATTCCACGCGCTTTAAGATGCCGCCGAGCCCAGTACGGTATCTGAAATAGGAGCGACGTAAATTGAACAAATGTGATAGAATTTTGCTGAATTCTTAAATTAACAATAATATAAAATGATCTAATCGGGTGTCTGTTTGCCGTACCCTAGAAGCTTAATATTGCATTTCACTCGCCATTTCATGCGCTTTGAGCTGCCGCTTAGCCCAATACGCTATCTGAAATAGGAGCGACGTAAGTTGAAAAAATGTGATAGAATTTCCCTGAATTCTTATATTAACCTTAATGTAAAATGATCTAATCGGGTCTCTGTTTACCTTACCCTAGAAGTTTAATAGTGCATTATACTCGCCATTTCATGCGCTTCGAGATGCCGCATAGCCCAATACGCTATCTGGAATGGGAGCGACGTAAATTGAACAAATGTGATAGAATTTCCCTGAATTCTTATATTAACCTTAATGTAAAATGATCTAGTCGGGTCTCTGTTCGCCCTACCATAGAAGTCTAATAGTGCATTTCACTCGCCATTCCACGCGCTTTAAGATGCCGCCGAGCCCAGTACGGTATCTGAGATAGGAGCGACGTAAATTGAACAAATGTGATAGAATTTTGCTGAATTCTTAAATTAACCATAATATAAAATGATCTAATCGGGTCTCTGTACGCCCTACCATAGAAATCTAATAGTGCATTTTACTCGCCATTTCATGCGCTTTGAGATGCCGCTTAGCGCAATACGCTATCTGAAATAGGAGCGACGTAAGTTGAACAAATGTGATAGAATTTCCCTGAAATCTTATATTAAACAAAATATAAAATGATCTAATCGGGTCTCTGATTGCCCTATCATAGAAGTTTAGTAGTGCACTTTACTCGCCATTCCACGCGCTTCAAGATGCCGCCTAGCCCAGTATGCTATCTGAAATAGGAGCGACGTAAATTGAGCAGATGTGATAAAATTTAGCTGACATCTTAAATTAACCATAATATAAAATGATATAATCGGGTCTCTGTTTGCCCTACCCTAGAAGTTTAATAGTGCATTTCACTCGTCATTTCATGCGCTTTGAGATGCCGCTAAGCACAATAAGCTATCTGGAATAGCAGCGACGTAAATTGAACAAATGTGAAAAAATTTCGCCGCATTCTTATATTAACCGTAATATAAAATGATCTAATCGGGTCTCTGTTTGCCTTATCCTAGAAGTTTAATAGTGCATTTTACTCGCCATTCCACGCGCTTTAAGATGCCGCCTAGCCCAGTACGCTACCTGAAATAGGAGCGACGTAAGTTGAACAAATGTGATAGAATTACGCTGAATTCTTATATTAACCGTAATATAAAATGATCTAATCGGGTCTCTGTTTGCCTTATCCTAGAAGTTTGATAGTGCATTTTACTCGCCATTTGATGCGCTTTGAGATGCCGCTTAGACCAATACGCTATCTGAAATAGGAGCGACGTAAGTTGAAAAAATGTGATAGAATTGCGCTGAATTCTTTTATGAACCATAATGTAAAATGATCTAATCGGGTCTCTGTTCTCCCTAGCCTAGAAGTTTAATAGTGCATTTTATTCTCCATTTCATGCGCTTTGAGATGCCGCTTAGCCCAATACGCTATCTGCAATAGGAGCCACGTAAATTGAACAAATGCGATAGAATTTCCCTGAAATCTTATATTAAACAAAATATAAAATGATCTAATCGGGTCTCTGATTGCCCTATCATAGAAGTTTAGTAGTGCATTTTACTCGCCATTCCAATAGCTTTAAGATGCCGCCTAGCCCAGTACGCTACCTGAAATAGGAGCGACGTAAGTTGCACGAATGTGATAGAATTACGCTGAATTCTTATATTAACCGTAATATAAAATGATCTAATCGGGTCTCAGTTTGCCTTATCCTAGAAGTTTAGTATTGCACTTTACTCGCCATTTCATGCGCTTTGAGATGCCGCTTAGCCCAATACGCTATCTGAAATAGGAGCGACGTAAATTGAACAAATGTGATAGAATTTCGCTGAATTCTTAAATTAACTATAATATAAAATGATTTAATCGGGTCTCTGTTGGCCCTACCCTAGAAGTTTAATAGTGCATTTTACTCGCCATTTCATGCGCTTTGATATGCCGCTTAGTGCAATACGCTATCTGAAATATGAGCGACGTAAATTGAACAAATGTGATAGAATTTCGCTGAATTCTAATATTAACCAAAATATAAAATGATCTAATCGGGTCTCTGTTTGCCCTACCCTAGAAGTTTAATAGTGCATTTCACTCGTCATTTCATGCGCTTTGAGATGCCGCTAAGCACAATAAGCTATCTGAAATACGAGCGACGTAAATAGAACAATTGTGATAGAATTTCGCTGAATTCTTATATTAACCAAAATATAAAATGATCTAATCGGGTCTCTGATTGCCCTACCCTAGAAGTTTAATAGTGCATTTTACTCGCCATTTCATGCGCTTTGAGATGCCTCTTAGCCTAATGCGCTATCTGAAATAGGAGCGACGTAAATTGAACAAATGTGATAGAATTTCGCCGAATTCTTAAATTAACTATAATATAAAATGATCTAATCGGGTCACTGATTGCCCTACCCTAGAAGTTTAATAGTGCATTTTACTCGCCATTTCATGCGCTTTGAGATGCCGCTTAGCCCAATACGCTATCTGAAATATGAGCGACGAAAGTTGACCAAATGTGATAGAATTTCGCTGAATTATTTTATTAACCAGAATGTAAAATGATCTAATCTGGTCTCTGTTCGCCCTAGCCTAGAAGTTTAATAGTGGATTTTACTCGGCATTCCACGCGCTTTAAAATGCCGCCTCTCCCAGTACGCTTTCTGAAATAGGAGCGACCTAAATTGAACGAATGTGATAGAATTTCGATGAATTCTTATATTAACCAAAATATAAAATGATCTAATCGGGTCTCTGATTGCCCTATCGTAGAAGTTTAATAGTGCATTTTACTCGCCATTCCACGCGCTTTAAGATGCCGCCTAGCCCAGTACGCTATCTGAAATACGAGCGACGTAAATTGAACAAGTGTGATAGAATTTTGCTGAAGTCTTAAATTAACCATAATATAAAATGATCTAATCGGGTCTCTGTTCGCCCTACCATAGAAGTCTAATAGTGCATTTCACTCGCCATTTCACGCGTTTTAAGATGCCGCCGAGCCCAGTACGCTATCTGAAGTAGGAACGACGTAAATTGAACAAATGTGATGGAGTTTTGCTGAATTCTTAAATTAACTATAATATAAAATGATCTAATCGGGTCTCTGATTGCCCCATCATAGAAGTTTAATAGTGCATTTTACTCGCCATTCCACGCGCTTTAAGGTGCCGCCGAGCCCAATACGCTATCTGAAATAGGAGCGACGTAAATTGAACAAATGTGATATAATTTTGCTGAATTCTTAAATTAACCGTAATATAAAATGATCTAATCGGGTCTCTGTTTGCCCTAGCCTAGAAGTTTGCGAGTGCATTTTATTCGCCATTTCATGCGCTTTGAGATGCCGCTTAGCCGAATACGCTATCTGAATTAGGAGCGACGTAAATTGAACAAATGTGATACAAATTCCCTGAAATCTGATATTAAACAAAATATAAAATGATCTAATCGGCTCTCTGATTGCCCTATCATAGAAGTTTAGTAGTGCACTTTACTCGCCATTCCACGCGCTTCAAGATGCCGCCTAGCCCAGTACGCTATCTGAAATAGGAGCGACGTAAATTGAACAGATGTGATAAAATTTAGCTGACATCTTAAATTAACCATAATATAAAATGATCTAATCGGGTCTCTGTTTGCCCTACCCTAGAAGTTTAATAGTGCATTTCACTCGTCATTTCATGCGCTTTGAGATGCCGCTAAGCACAATAAGCTATCTGGAATAGCAGCGACGTAAATTGAACAAATGTGAAAGAATTTCGCCGCATTCTTATATTAACCGTAATATAAAATGATCTAATCGGTTCTCTGTTTGCCTTATCCTAGAAGTTTAATAGTGCATTTCACTCGTCATTTCATGCGCTTTGAGATGCCGCTAATCCCAATACGCTATCTGAAATAGGAGCTACGTAAATTGAACAACTGTGATAGAATTTCCCTGAAATCTTATATTAAACAAAATATAAAATGATCTAATCGGGTCTCTGATTGCCCTATCATAGAAGTTTAGCAGTGCATTTTACTCGCCATTCCACGCGCTTTAAGATGCCGCCTAGCCCAGTACGCTATCTGAATTAGGAGCGACGTAAGTTGAACAAATGTGATAGAATTACGCTGAATTCTTATATTAACCGTAATATAAGATGATCTAATCGGGTCTCTGTTTGCCTTATCCTAGAAGTTTAGTATTGCATTTTACTCGCCATTTCATGCGCTTAGAGATGCCGCTTAGCCCAATACGCTATCTGAAATAGGAGCGACGTAAATGGAACAAATGTGATAGAATTTCGCTCAATTCTTAAATTAACTATAATATAAAATGATCTAATCGGGTCACTGATTGCCCTACCCTAGAAGTTTAATAGTGCATTTCACTCGTCATTTCATGCGCTTTGAGATGCCGCCTAGCCCAATACGCTACCTGAAATAGGAGCGACGTAAGTTGAACAAATGTGATAGAATTACGCTGAATTCTTATATTAACCGTAATATAAAATGATCTAATCGGGTCTCTGTTTGCCCTACCATAGAAGTCTAATAGTGCATTTCACTCGCCATTCCACGCGCTTTAAGATGCCTCCGAGCCCAGTACGGTATCTGAAATAGGAGCGACGTAAATTGAACAAATGTGATAGAATTTTGCTGAATTCTTAAATTAACAATAATATAAAATGATCTAATCGGGTGTCTGTTTGCCGTACCCTAGAAGCTTAATATTGCATTTCACTCGCCATTTCATGCGCTTTGAGCTGCCGCTTAGCCCAATACGCTATCTGAAATAGGAGCGACGTAAGTTGAAAAAATGTGATAGAATTTCCCTGAATTCTTATATTAACCTTAATGTAAAATGATCTAATCGTGTCTCTGTTCGCCCTACCATAGAAGTCTAATAGCGCATTTCACTCGCCATTTCATGCGCTTTGAGATGCCGCTTAGCACAATACGCTATTTGAAATAGGGGCGACGTAAATTGAACAAATGTGATAGAATTACGCTGAATTCTTATATTATCCGTAACATAAAATGATCTAATCGGGTCTCTGTTTGCCTTATCCTAGAAGTTTAATAGTGCATTTTACTCGCCATTTCATGCGCTTTGAGATGCCGCTTAGCCCAATACGCTATCTGGAATACGAGCGACGTAAATTGAACACATGTGATAGAATTTCCCTGAATTCTTATATTAACCTTAATGTAAAATGATGTAATCGGGCCTCTGTTTGCCCTATCATAGAAGTTTAACAGTGCATTTTACTCGTCATTTCATGCGCTTTGAGATGCCGCATAGCCCAATACGCTATCTGAAATAGGAGCGACGTAAATTGAACAAATGTTATAGAATTTCGCTGAATTCTTAAATTAACCATAATACAAAATGATCTAATCGGGTCTCTGTTCGCCCTACCATCGAAGTCTAATCGTGCATTTCACTCGCCATTCCACGCGCTTTAAGATGCGGCCGAACCCAGTTCGCTATCTGAAATAGGAGCGACGTAAATTGAACAAATGTGATAGAATTTTGCTGAAATCTTAAATTAACCATAATATAAAATGATCTAATCGGGTCTCTGCTTGCCCTACCCTAGAAGTTTAATAGTGCATTTTAGTCGCCATTTCATGCGCTTTGAGATGCCGCTTCGCCCAATACGCTATCTGAAATGGGAGCGACGTAAATTGAACAAATGTGATAGAATTTCCCTGAAATCTTATATTAAACAAAATATAAAATGATCTAATCGGGTCTTTGATTGCCCTATCATAGAAGATTAGTAGTGCATTTTACTCACCATTCCACGCGCTTTAAGATGCCACGTAGCCCAGTACGCTATCTGAAATATGAGCGACGTAAGTTGAACAAATGTGATAGAATTACGCTGCATTCTTATATTAACCGTAATATAAAATGATGTAATCGGGCCTCTGTTTGCCTTAGCCTAGAAGTTTAATAGTGCATTATACTCGCCATTTCATGCGCTTCGAGATGCCGCTTAGCCCAATACGCTATCTGAAATAGGAGCGACATAAATTGAACAAATGTGATAGAATTTCGCTGAATTCTGAAATTAACCATAATAACAAATGATCTAATCGGGTCTCTGTTTGTCCTACCCTAGAAGTTTAACAGTGCGTTTTACTCGCCATTTCATGCGCTTTGAGATGCCGCTTAGCCCAATACGCTATCTGAAATATGAGCGACGAAAGTTGACCAAATGTGATAGAATTTCGCTGAATTATTTTATTAACCAGAATGTAAAATGATCTAATCTGGTCTCTGTTCGCCCTAGCCTAGAAGTTTAATAGTGGATTTTACTCGGCATTCCACGCGCTTTAAGATGCCGCCTCTCCCAGTACGCTTTCTGAAATAGGAGCGACCTAAATTGAACGAATGTGATAGAATTTCGATGAATTCTTATATTAACCAAAATATAAAATGATCTAATCGGGTCTCTGATTGCCCTATCATAGAAGTTTAATAGTGCATTTTACTCGCCATTCCACGCGCTTTAAGATGCCGCCTAGCCCAGTACGCTATCTGAAATACGAGCGACGTAAATTGAACAAGTGTGATAGAATTTTGCTGAATTCTTAAATTAACCATAATATAAAATGATCTAATCGGGTCTCTGTTCGCCCTACCATAGAAGTCTAATAGTGCATTTCACTCGCCATTTCACGCGTTTTAAGATGCCGCCGAGCCCAGTACGCTATCTGAAGTAGGAACGACGTAAATTGAACAAATGTGATGGAGTTTTGCTGAATTCTTAAATTAACTATAATATAAAATGATCTAATCGGGTCTCTGATTGCCCCATCATAGAAGTTTAATAGTGCATTTTACTCGCCATTCCACGCGCTTTAAGGTGCCGCCGAGCCCTATACGCTATCTGAAATAGGAGCGACGTAAATTGAACAAATGTGATATAATTTTGCTGAATTCTTAAATTAACCGTAATATAAAATGATCTGATCGGGTCTCTGTTCGCCCTAGCCTAGAAGTTTAGTAGTGCATTTTATTCGCCATTTCATGCGCTTTGAGATGCCGCTTAGCCGAATACGCTATCTGAATTTGGAGCGACGTAAATTGAACAAATGTGATACAATATCCCTGAAATCTTATATTAAACAAAATATAAAATGATCTAATCGGGTCTCTGATTGCCCTATCATAGAAGTTTAGTAGTGCATTTTACTCGCCATTCCACGAGCTTTAAGATGCCGCCTAGCACAGTACGCTATCTGAAATAGGAGCGACGTAAGTTGAACAAAGGTGATAGAATTTTGCTGAATTCTTGAATTAACCATAATATAAAATGATCTAATCGGGTCTCTGTTTGACCTACCCAAGAAGTTTAATAGGGCATTTCACTCGACACTTCATGCGCTTTGAGATGCCGCTAAGCCCAATAAGCTATCTGAAATAGGAGCGACGTAAATTGAACAAATGTGATAGAATTTCGCTGAATTCTTACATTAACCATAATGTAAAATGATATAATCGGGTCTCTGTTCGCCATACCCTATAAGTATAATAGTGCATTTCACTCGTCATTGCATGCGCTTTGAGATGCCGCCTAGCCCAATACGCTATCTGAAATAGGAGCGACGTAAATTGAACGAATGTGATAGAATTTCGCTGAATTCTCAAATTAACTATAATATAAAATGATCTAATCGGGTCACTGATTGCCCTACTCTAGAAGTTTAATAGTGCATTTTGCTCGCCATTTCGTGCGCTTTGAGATGCCGCTTAGCCCAATACGCTATCTGAAATATGAGCGACGAAAATTGAACAAATGTGATAGAATTTCGCTGAATTCTTATATTAACCAAAGTATAAAATGATCTAATCTGGTCTCTGATTGCCCTATCATAGAAGGTTAATAGTGCATTTTACTCGCCATTCCACGCGCTTTAAGATGTCGCCTAGCCCAGTACGCTGTCTGAAATAGAAGCCACGTAAATTGAACAAATGTGATAGCATCTCGCTGAATACTTATATTAACTTTAATGTAAAATGATCTAATCGGGTCTCTGTTCGCCCTACCCTAGAAGTTTAATAGTGCATTTCACTCGTCATTTCATGCGCTTTGAGATGCCGCCTAGCCCAATACGCTATCTGAAATAGGAGCGACGTAAATTGAACAAATGTGATAGAATTTCACTGAATTCTTA
This sequence comes from Macropis europaea, assembly GCA_916610135.2. Lineage (NCBI taxonomy): Eukaryota > Metazoa > Arthropoda > Insecta > Hymenoptera > Melittidae > Macropis > Macropis europaea. Next base: position 341,227 of record CAKAJE020001190.1, on the reverse strand, counting down.
TATTAACCTAAATATAAAATGATCTAATCGGGTCTCTGATTGCCCTAGCATAGAAGTTTAATAGTGCATTTTACTCGCCATTCCGCGCGCTTTGAGATGCCGCATAGCCCAGTTCGCTATCTGAAATATGAGCGACGTAAATTGAACAAATGTGATAGAATTTCGCTGAATTCTTATATTAACCGTAATATAAAATGATCTAATCGGGTCTCTGTTTGCCTTATCCTAGAAGTTTAATAGTGCATTTTACTCGCCATTCCACGCAATTTATGATGCCGCCTAGCCCAGTACGCTACTTGAAATAGGAGCGACGTAAGTTGAACAAATGTGATAGAATTACGCTGAATTCTTATATTAACCTTAATGTAAAATGATCTAATCGCGTCTCTGTTCGCCCTACCCTAGAAGTTTAATAGTGCATTTCACTCGTCATTTCATGCGCTTTGAGATGCCGCCTAGCCCAATACGCTATCTGAAATAGGAGCGACGTAAATTGAACAAATGTGATAGAATTTCGCTGAATTCTTATATTAACCAAAGTATAAAATGATCTAATCTGGTCTCTGATTGCCCTATCATAGAAGGTTAATAGTGCATTTTACTCGCCATTCCACGCGCTTTAAGATGCCGCCTAGCCCAGTACGCTGTCTGAAATAGAAGCCACGTAAATTGAACAAATGTGATAGCATCTCGCTGAATACTTATATTAACCTTAATGTAAAATGATCTAATCGGGTCTCTGTTCGCCCTACCCTAGAAGTTTAATAGTGCATTTTACTCGCCATTTCATGCGCTTTGAGATGCCGCTTATCCCAATACGCTATCTGAAATAGGAGCGACGTAAATTGAACAAATGTGATAGAATTTCGCTGAATTCTTAAATTAAGCATAATATCAAATGATCTAATCGGGTCTCTGTTTGCCCTACCCTAGAAGTTTAATAGTGCATTTCCCTCGTCATTTCATGCGCTTTGAGACGCCGCTTAGCCCAATACGCTATCTGAAATAGGAGCGACGTAAATTGAACGAATGTGATAGAATTTCGCTGAATTCTCAAATTAACTATAATATAAAATGATCTAATCGGGTCACTGATTGCCCTACTCTAGAAGTTTAATAGTGCATTTTACTCGCCATTTCGTGCGCTTTGAGATGCCGCTTAGCCCAATACGCTATCTGAAATATGAGCGACGAAAATTGAACAAATGTGATAGAATTTCGCTGAATTCTTATATTAACCAAAGTATAAAATGATCTAATCTGGTCTCTGATTGCCCTATCATAGAAGGTTAATAGTGCATTTTACTCGCCATTCCACGCGCTTTAAGATGTCGCCTAGCCCAGTACGCTGTCTGAAATAGAAGCCACGTAAATTGAACAAATGTGATAGCATCTCGCTGAATACTTATATTAACTTTAATGTAAAATGATCTAATCGGGTCTCTGTTCGCCCTACCCTAGAAGTTTAATAGTGCATTTCACTCGTCATTTCATGCGCTTTGAGATGCCGCCTAGCCCAATACGCTATCTGAAATAGGAGCGACGTAAATTGAACAAATGTGATAGAATTTCACTGAATTCTTATATTAACCTAAATATAAAATGATCTAATCGGGTCTCTGATTGCCCTAGCATAGAAGTTTAATAGTGCATTTTACTCGCCATTCCGCGCGCTTTGAGATGCCGCATAGCCCAGTACGCTATCTGAAATAGGAGCGACGTAAATTGAACAAATGTGATAGAATTTCGCTGAATTCTTATATTAACCGTAATATAAAATGATCTAATCGGGTCTCTGTTTGCCTTATCCTAGAAGTTTAATAGTGCATTTTACTCGCCATTCCACGCTATTTATGATGCCGCCTAGCCCAGTACGCTACCTGAAATAGGAGCGACGTAAGTTGAACAAATGTGATAGAATTACGCTGAATTCTTATATTAACAGTAATATAAAATGATCTAATCGGGTCTCTGTTTGCCCTACCCTAGTAGTTTAATTGTGCATTTTACTCGCCATTTCATGCGCTTTGAGATGCCGCTTATCCCAATACGCTATCTGAAATAGGAGCGACGTAAGTTGAACAAATGTGATAGAATTTCGCTGAATTCTTATATTAACCAAAATATAAAATGATCTAATCGGGTCCCTGTTTGCCTTATCCTAGAAGTTTAGTATTGCATTTTACTCGCCATTCCACGCGCTTTAAGATGCCGCCTAGCCCAGAACGCTATCTGAAATAGGAGCGACCTAAATTGAACGAATGTGATAGAATTTTGCTGATTTCTTAAATTAACCATAATATAAAATGATCAAATCGGGTCTCTGCTTGCCCTACCCTAGAAGTTTAATAGTGCATTTTAGTCGCCATTTCATGCGCTTTGAGATGCCGCTTCGCCCAGTACGCTATCTGAAATAGGAGCGACGTAAGTTGAACAAATGTGATAGAATTTCGCTGAATTCTTATATTAACCGTAATATAAAATGATCTAATCGGGTCTCTGTTTGCCCTACCCTAGAAGTTTAATAGTGCATTTTACTCGCCATTCCACGCGCTTTAAGTTGCCGCCTAGCCCAGTACGCTATCTGAAATAGGAGCGACGTAATTTGAACAAATGTGATAGAATTTGGCTGAATTCTTTTATTAACCATAATGTAAAATGATCTGATCGGGTCTCTGTTCGCCCTAGCCTAGAAGTTTAGTAGTGCATTTTATTCGCCATTTCATGCGCTTTGAGATGCCGCTTAGCCGAATACGCTATCTGAAATAGGATCGACGTAAATTGAACAAATGTGATACAATATCCCTGAAATCTTATATTAAACAAAATATAAAATGATCTAATCGGGTCTCTGATTGCCCTATCATAGAAGTTTAGTAGTGCATTTTACTCGCCATTCCACGAGCTTTAAGATGCCGCCTAGCACAGTACGCTATCTGAAATAGGAGCGACGTAAGTTGAACAAATGTGATAGAATTTTGCTGAATTCTTGAATTAACCATAATATAAAATGATCTAATCGGGTCTCTGTTTGCCCTACCCAAGAAGTTTAATAGGGCATTTCACTCGACACTTCATGCGCTTTGAGATGCCGCTAAGCCCAATAAGCTATCTGAAATAGGAGCGACGTAATTTGAAGAAATGTGATAGAATTTCGCTGTATTCTTATATTAACCAAAGTATAAAATGATCTAATCTGGTCTCTGATTGCCCTATCATAGAAGGTTAATAGTGCATTTTACTCGCCATTCCACACGCTTTAAGATGCCGCCTAGCCCAGTACGCTGTCTGAAATAGGAGCGACGTAAATTGAACAAATGTGATAGAATTTCGTTGAATTCTTATATTAACCAAAATATAAAATGATCTAATCGGGTCTCTGATTGCCCTATCGTAGAAGTTTAATAGTGCATTTTACTCGCCATTCCACGCGCTTTAAGATGCCGCATGTCCCAGCACGCTATCTGAAACAGGAGCGACGTAAATTGAACAAATGTGATTGAATTTTGCTGACATCTTAAATTAACCATAATATAAAATGATCTAATCGGGTCTCTGTTTGCCCTACCCTAGAAGTTTAATTGTGCATTTTACTCGTCACTTCATGCGCCTTAAGATGCCGCTTAGCCCAATAAGCTATCTGAAATAGGAGCGACGTAAATTGAACAAATGTGATAAAATTTCGCAGAATCCTTATGTTAACCAAAATATAAAATGATCTAATCTGGTCTCTGTTTGCCCTACCCTAGAAGTTTAATAGTGCATTTTATTCGCCATTTTATGCGCTTTGAGATGCCGCTTAGCCGAATTCGCTATCTGAAATAGGAGCGACGTAAATTGAACAAATGTGATAGAATTTCCGTGAATCCTTGTATTAACATTAATGTAAAATGATCTAATCGGGTCTCTGTTCGCCCTACCATAGAAGTCTAATGGTGCATTTCACTCGCCATTTCATGCGCTTTGAGATCCCGCTTAGCCCAATACGCCATCTGAAATAGGAGCGACGTAAATTGAACAAATGTGATAGAATTTCCCTGAATTCTTATATTAACCGTAATATAAAATGATCTAATCGGGTCTCTGTTTGCCTTATCCTAGAAGTTTAATAGTGCATTTTACTCGCCATTTCATGCGCTTTGAGATGCCGCTTAGCCCAATACGCTATCTGAAATAGGAGCGACGTGAATTGAACAAATGTGATAGAATTTCGCTGAGTTCTTAAATTAACCATAATATAAAATGATCTAATCGGGTCTCTGTTCGCCCTACCATAGAAGTCTAATAGTGCATTTCACTCTCCATTCCACGCGCTTTAAGATGCCGCCGAGCTCAGTACGGTATCTGAAATAGGAGCCACGTAAATTGAACAAATGTGATAGAATTTTGCTGAATTCTTAAATTAACCATAATATAAAATGATCTAATCGGGTCTCTGTACGCCCTACCATAGAAATCTAATAGTGCATTTTACTCGACATTTCATGCGCTTTGAGATGCCGCTTAGCCGAATACGCTATCTGAAATAGGAGCTACGTAAATTGAACAAATGTGATAGAATTTTGCTGAATTCTTAAATTAACCATAATATAAAATGATCTAATCGGGTCTCTGTACGCCCTACCATAGAAATCTAATAGTGCATTTTACTCGCCATTTCATGCGCTTTGAGATGCCGCTTAGCCCAATACGCTATCTGAAATAGGAGCTACGTAAATTGAACAAATGTGATAGAATTTCCCTGAAATCTTATATTAAACAAAATATAAAATGATCTAATCGGGTCTCTGATTGCCCTATCATAGAAGTTTAGCAGTGCAGTTTACTCGCCATTCCACGCGCTTTAAGATGCCGCCTAGCCCAGTACGCTATCTAAATTAGGAGCGACGTAAGTTGAACAAATGTGATAGAATTACGCTGAATTCTTATATTAACCGTAATATAAAATGATCTAATCGGGTCTCTGTTTGCCTTATCCTAGAAGTTTAGTATTGCATTTTACTCGCCATTTCATGCGCTTTGAGATGCCGCTTAGCCCAATACGCTATCTGAAATAGGAGGGACGTAAATTGAACAAATGTGATAGCATTTCGCTGAATTCTTAAATTAACTATAATATAAAATGATCTAATCGGGTCACTGATTGCCCTACCCTAGAAGTTTAATAGTGCATTTCACTCGTCATTTCATGCGCTTTGACATGCCGCCTAGCCCAATACGCTACCTGAAATAGGAGCGACGTAAGTTGAACAAATGTGATAGAATTACGCTGAATTCTTATATTAACCGTAATATAAAATGATCTAATCGGGTCTCTGTTTGCCTTATCCTAGAAGTTTGATAGTGCATTTTACTCGCAATTTCATGCGCTTTGAGATGCCGCTTAGCCCAATACGCTATCTGAAATAGGAGCGACGTAAGTTGAACAAATGTGATAGAATTACGCTGAATTCTTATATTAACCGTAATATAAAATGATCTAATCGGGTCTCTGTTTGCCTTATCCTAGAAGTTTGATAGTGCATTTTACTCGCAATTTCATGCGCTTTGAGATGCCGCTTAGCCCAATACGCTATCTGAAATAGGAGCGACGTAAATTGAACAAATGTGATAGAATTTCGCTGAATTATTTTATTAACCAGAATATAAAATGATCTAATCGGGTCTCTGTTCGCCCTACAATAGAAGTCTAATAGTGCATTTCACTCGGCATTCCACGCGCTTTAAGATGCCGCCTAGCCCAGTACGCTACCTGAAATAGGAGCGACGTAAGTTGAACAAATGTAATAGAATTACGCTGAATTCTTATATTAACCGTAATATAAAATGATATAATCGGGTCTCTGTTTGCCCTATCATAGACGTTTAATAGTGCATTTTACTCGCCATTTCACGTGCTTTAAGGTGCCGCATAGCCCAATACGCTAACTGGAATAGGAGCGACGTAAATTGAACAAATGTGATAGAATTTCCCTGAATTCTTATATTAACCTTAATGTAAAATGATCTAATCGGGTCTCTGTTCGCCCTACCATAGAAGTCTAATAGTGCATTTCACTCGCCATTTCATGCGCTTTGAGATGCCGCTTAGCACAATACGCTATCTGAAATAGGAGCGACGTAAATTGAACAAATGTGATAGAATTACGCTGAATTCTTATATTAACCGTATTATAAAATGATCTAATCGGGTCTCTGTTTGCCTTATCCTAGAAGTTTTATAGTGCATTTTACTCGCCATTTCATGCGCTTTGAGATGCCGCTTAGCCCAATACGCTATCTGAAATAGGAGCAACGTAAATTGAACAAATGTGATAGAATTTCGCTGAATTCTTAAATTAACCATAATATAAAATGATCTAATCGGGTCTCTGATTGCCCTACCATAGAAGTCTAATAGTGCATTTCACTCGCCATTCCACGCGCTTTAAGATGCCGCCGAGCCCAGTACGGTATCTGAAATAGGAGCGACGTAAATTGAACAAATGTGATAGAATTTTGCTGAATTCTTAAATTAACCATAATATAAAATGATCTAATCGGGTCTCTGTACGCCCTACCATAGAAATCTAATAGTGCATTTTACTCGCCATTTCATGCGCTTTGAGATACCGCTTAGCCCAATACGCTATCTGAAATAGGAGCGACGTAAGTTGAACAAATGTGATAGAATTTCGCTGAATTCTTTTATTAACCATAATGTAAAATGATCTGATCGGGTCTCTGTAGGCCCTAGCCTAGAAGTTTAATAGTGCATTTTACTCGCCATTCCACGCGCTTTAAGATGCCGCCTAGCCCAGTACGCTATCTGAAATACGAGCGACGTACATTGAACAAGAGTGATAGAATTTTGCTGAATTCTTAAATTATCCATAATATAAAATGATCTAATCGGGTCTCTGTTCGAACTACCATAGAAGTTTAGTAGTGCACTTTACTCGCCATTCCACGCGCTTCAAGATGCCGCCTAGCCCAGTACGCTATCTGAAATAGGAGTGACGTAAATTGAACAAATGTGACAGAATTTTGCTGAATTCTTAAATTAACCATAATATAAAATGATCTAATCGGGTCTCTGTTTGCCCTACCCTAGAAGTTTAATAGTGCATTTTACTCGCCATTTCATGCGCTTTGAGATGCCGCTTAGCCCAATACGCTATCTGAAATAGGAGCGACGAAAGTTGAACAAAGGTGATAGAATTTCGCTGAATTATTTTATTAACCAGAATGTAAAATGATCTAATCTGGTCTCTGTTCGCCCTAGCCTAGAAGTTTAATAGTGCATTTTACTCGCCATTTCATGCGCTTTGAGATGCCGCATAGCCCAATACGCTATCTGAAATAGGAGCGACGTAAATTGCACAAATGTGATAGAATTTCTGTGAATTATTATATTAACCTCAATGTAAAATGATCTAATCGGGTCTCTGTTCGCCCTAGCATAGAAGTCATATAGTGCATTTCACTCGCCATTTCATGCGCTTTGAGATGCCGCTTAGCCCAATACGCTATCTGAAATAGGAGCGACCTAAATTGAACGAATGTGATAGAATTTTGTTGAATTATTAAATTAACCATAATATAAAATGATCTAATCGAGTCTCTGCTTGCCCTACCCTAGAAGTTTAATAGTGCATTTTACTCGTCATTTCATGCGCTTTGAGATGCCGCTAAGCACAATAAGCTATCTGAAATACGAGCGACGTAAATAGAACAATTGTGATAGAATTTCGCTGAATTCTTATATTAACCAAAATATAAAATGATCTAATCGGGTCTCTGATTGCCCTATCATAGAAGATTAATAGTGCATTTTACTCGCCACTCCACGCGCTTTAGGGTGCCGCCTAGCCCAGTACGCTATCCGAAATAGGAGCGACGTACATTGAACAAATGTGATAGAATTTTGCTGAATTCTTAAATTAACCATAATACAAAATGATCTAATCGGGTCTCTGTTTGCCCTACCCTAGAAGTTTAATAGTGCATTTTACTCGCCATTTCATGCGCTTTGAGATGCCGCTTAGCCCAATGCGCTATCTGAAATAGGAGCGACGTAAATTGAACAAATGTGATAGAATTTCCCTGAAATCTTATATTAAACAAAATATAAAATGAGCTAATCGTGTCTCTGATTGCCCTATCATAAAAGTTGAGCAGTGCATTTTACTCGCCATTCCACGCGCTTTAAGATGGCGCCTAGCCCAATACGCTATCTGAAATAGGAGCGACGTAAGTTGATCAAATGTGACAGAATTACGCTGAATTCTTTTATTAAACATAAGGTAAAATGATCTAATCGGATCTCTGTTCGCCCTAGCCTAGAACTTTAATAGTGCATTTCATTCGCCATTTCATACGCTTTGAGATGCCGCTTTGCCCAATACGCTATCTGAAATAGGAGCGACGTAAATTAAACAAATGTGATAGAATTTCACTGAATTCTTATATTAACCTTAATGTAAAATGATCTAATCGGGTCTCTGTTCGCCCTACCATAGAATTCTAATAGTGCATTTCACTCGCCGTTTCATGCGCTTTGAGATGCCGCTTAGCACAATACGCTATCTGAAATAGGATCGACGTAAATTTAACAAATCTGATAGAATTACGCTGAATTCTTATATTAACCGTAATATAAAATGATCTAATCGTGTCTCTGTTTGCCTTATCCTAGAAGTTTAATAGAGCATTTTACTCGCCATTTCATGCGCTTTGAGATGCCGCTTAGCCCAATACGCTATCTGAAATAGGAGCGACGAAAATTGTACAAATGTGATAGAATTTTGCTGAATTCTTAAATTAACCATAATATAAAATGATCTAATCGGGTCTCTGATTGCCCTGTCATAGAATTTTAATAGTGCATTTTACTCGCCATTCCACGCGCTTTAAGATGCCGCCTAGCCCAGTACGCTGTCTGGAATAGGAGCGACGTAAATTGAGCAAATGTGATAGAATTTTGCTGAATTCTTAAATTAACCATAATATCAAATGATCTAATCGGGTCTCTGTTTGCCCTACGCTAGAAGTTTAATAGTGCATTTCACTCGATATTTCATGCGCTTTGAGATGCCGCTAAGCCCAATAAGCTATCTGTAATAGGAGCGACGTAAATTTTACAAATGTGATAGAATTTCGTTGAATTCTTATATTAACCAATATATAAAATGATCTAATCGGGTCTCTGTTTGCCTCATCCTAGAAGTATAATAGTGCATTATACTCGCCATTTGATGCGCTTTTAGATGCCGCTTAGCCCAGGACGCTATCTGAAATAGGAACGACGTAAATTGAAAAAAATGTGATAGAATTTTGCTGAATTCTTATATTAACCATAATATAAAATGACCTAATCGGGTCTCTGTTTGCCCTACCCTAGAAGTTTAATCGTGCATTTCACTCGTCATTTCATGCGCTTTGAGATGCCGCTAAGCCCAATAAGCTATCTGTAATAGAAACGACGTAAATTGAACGAATGTGATAGAATTTCGTTGAATTCTTATATTAACCAAAATATAAAATGATCTAATCGGGTCTCTGATTGCCCTACCCTAGAAGTTTAATAGTGCATTTTACTCATCATTCCACGCGCTTTAAGATGCCGCCTAGCCCAGTATGCTATCTGAAATAGGAGCGACGTAAATTGAGCAAATGTGATAAAATTTTGCTGACATCTTAAATTAACCATAATATAAAATGATCTCATCGGGTCTCTGTTTGCCCTACCCTAGAAGTTTAACAGTGCATTTTACTCGCCATTTCATGCGCTTTGAGATGCCGCTTATCCCAATACGCTATCTGAAATAGGAGCGACGTAAATTGAACAAATGTGATTGAATTTCGCTGAATTCTTATATTAAACAAAATATAAAATGATCTAATCGGGTCTCTGTTCGCCCTACCATAGAAGTCTAATGGTGCATTTCACTCGCCATTTCATGCGCTTTGAGATGCCGCTTAGCCCAATACGCTATCTGAAATAGGAGCGACGTAAGTTGAACAAATGTGATAGAATTTCGCTGAATTCTTTTATTAACCATAATGTAAAATGATCTGCTCGGGTCTCTGTTCGCCCTAGCCTAGAAGTTTAATAGTGCATTTTACTCGCCATTTCATGCGCTTTGAGATGCCGCTTATCCCAATACGCTATCTGAAATAGGAGCGACGTAAATTGAACAAATGTGATAGAATTTCGCTGAATTCTTATATTAAACAAAATATAAAATGATCTAATCGGGTCTCTGTTTGCCCTACCCTAGAAGTTTAATCGTGCATTTTACATGCCATTTCATGCGCTTTGAGATGCCGCTTAGCCCAATAGGCTATCTGAAATAGGAGCGACGTAAATTTAACAAATGTGATAGAATTTCGCTGAATTCTTATATTAACCAAGGTATAAAATGATCTAGTCTGGTCTCTGATTGCCCTATCATAGAAGGTTAATAGTGCATTTTACTTGCCATTCCACACGCTTTAAGATGCCGCCTAGCCCAGTACGCTGTCTGAAATAGGAGCGACGTAAATTGAACAAGTGTGATAGAATTTTGCTGAATTCTTAAATTAACCATAATATAAAATCATCTAATCGGGTCTCTGTTCGCCCTACCATAGAAGTCTAATAGTGCATTTCACTCGCCATTTCACGCGTTTTAAGATGCCGCCCAGCCCAGTACGCTATCTGAAATAGGAGCGACGGAAATTGAACAAATGTGATAGAATTTCACTGAATTCTTATATTAACCGTAATATAAAATGATCTAATCGGGTCTCTGTTTGCCTTATCCTAGAAGTTTAATAGTGCATTTTACTCGCCATTCCACGCGCTTTAAGATGCCGCCGAGCCCAATACGCTATCTGAAATAGGAGCGACGTAAATTGAACAAATGTGATAGAATTTTGCTGAATTCTTAAATTAACCGTAATATAAAATGATGTAATCGGGTCTCTGTTTGCCCTAGCCTAGACGTTTACGAGTGCATTTTATTCGCCATTTCATGCGCTTTGAGATGCCGCTTAGCCGAATACGCTATCTGAATTAGGAGCGATGTAAATTGAACAAATGTGATTGAATTTCGCTGAATTCTTATATTAAACAAAATATAAAATGATCTAATCGGGTCTCTGTTCGCCCTACCATAGAAGTCTAATGGTGCATTTCACTCGCCATTTCATGCGCTTTGAGATGCCGCTTAGCCCAATACGCTATCTGAAATAGGAGCGACGTAAGTTGAACAAATGTGATAGAATTTCGCTGAATTCTTTTATTAACCATAATGTAAAATGATCTGCTCGGGTCTCTGTTCGCCCTAGCCTAGAAGTTTAATAGTGCATTTTACTCGCCATTTCATGCGCTTTGAGATGCCGCTTATCCCAATACGCTATCTGAAATAGGAGCGACGTAAATTGAACAAATGTGATAGAATTTCGCTGAATTCTTATATTAAACAAAATATAAAATGATCTAATCGGGTCTCTGTTTGCCCTACCCTAGAAGTTTAATCGTGCATTTTACATGCCATTTCATGCGCTTTGAGATGCCGCTTAGCCCAATAGGCTATCTGAAATAGGAGCGACGTAAATTTAACAAATGTGATAGAATTTCGCTGAATTCTTATATTAACCAAGGTATAAAATGATCTAGTCTGGTCTCTGATTGCCCTATCATAGAAGGTTAATAGTGCATTTTACTTGCCATTCCACACGCTTTAAGATGCCGCCTAGCCCAGTACGCTGTCTGAAATAGGAGCGACGTAAATTGAACAAGTGTGATAGAATTTTGCTGAATTCTTAAATTAACCATAATATAAAATGATCTAATCGGGTCTCTGTTCGCCCTACCATAGAAGTCTAATAGTGCATTTCACTCGCCATTTCACGCGTTTTAAGATGCCGCCCAGCCCAGTACGCTATCTGAAATAGGAGCGACGTAAATTGAACAAATGTGATAGAATTTCACTGAATTCTTATATTAACCGTAATATAAAATGATCTAATCGGGTCTCTGTTTGCCTTATCCTAGAAGTTTAATAGTGCATTTTACTCGCCATTCCACGCGCTTTAAGATGCCGCCGAGCCCAATACGCTATCTGAAATAGGAGCGACGTAAATTGAACAAATGTGATAGAATTTTGCTGAATTCTTAAATTAACCGTAATATAAAATGATGTAATCGGGTCTCTGTTTGCCCTAGCCTAGACGTTTACGAGTGCATTTTATTCGCCATTTCATGCGCTTTGAGATGCCGCTTAGCCGAATACGCTATCTGAATTAGGAGCGATGTAAATTGAACAAATGTGATACAAATTCCCTGAAATCTGATATTAAACAAAATATAAAATGATCTAATCGGGTCTCTGATTGCCCTATCATAGAAGTTTAGTAGTGCACTTTACTCGCCATTCCACGCGCTTCAAGATGCCGCCTAGCCCAGTACGCTATCTGAAATAGGAGCGACGTAAATTGAACAGATGTGATAAAATTTAGCTGACATCTTAAATTAACCATAATATAAAATGATCTAATCGGGTCTCCGTTTGCCCTACCCTAGAAGTTTAATAGTGCATTTCACTCGTCATTTCATGCGCTTTGAGATGCCGCTAAGCACAATAAGCTATCTGGAATAGCAGCGACGTAAATTGAACAAATGTGAAAGAATTACGCCGCATTCTTATATTAACCGTAATATAAAATGATCTAATCGGGTCTCTGTTTGCCTTATCCTAGAAGTTTAATAGTGCATTTTACTCGCCATTCCACGCGCTTTAAGATGATGTCTAGCCCAGTACGCTACCTGAAATAGGAGCGACGTAAGTTGAACAAATGTGATAGAATTACGCTGAATTCTTATATTAACCGTATTATGAAATGATCTAATCGGGTCTCTGTTTGCCTTATCCTAGAAGTTTGATAGTGCATTGTACTGGCCATTTCATGCGCTTTGAGATGCAGCTTAGCCCAATACGCTATCTGAAATAGGAGCGACGTAAATTGAACAAATGTGATAGAATTTTGCTGAATTCTTAAATTATCCACAATATAAAATGATCTAATCGGGTCTCTGTTTGCCCTACCCTAGTAGTTTAATTGTGCATTTTACTCGCCATTTCATGCGCTTTTCGATGCCGCTTATACCAATACGCTATCTGAAATAGGAGCGACGTACGTTGAACAAATGTGATAGAATTTCGCTGAATTCTTTTAAGAACCATAATGTAAAATGATCTAATCGGGTCTCTGTTCGCCCTAGCCTAGAAGTTTAATAGCGCATTTTATTCGCCATTTCATGCGCCTTGAGATGCCGCTTAGCCCAATACGCTATCTGAAATAGGAGCGACGTAAATTGAACAAATGTGATAGAATTTCCCTGAAATCTTATATTAAACAAAATATAAAATGATCTAATCGGGTCTCTGATTGCCCTATCATAGAAGTTTAGCAGTGCAGTTTACTCGCCATTCCACGCGCTTTAAGATGCCGCCTAGCCCAGTACGCTATCTAAATTAGGAGCGACGTAAGTTGAACAAATGTGATAGCATTTCGCTGAATTCTTAAATTAACTATAATATAAAATGATCTAATCGGGTCACTGATTGCCCTACCCTAGAAGTTTAATAGTGCATTTCACTCGTCATTTCATGCGCTCTGACATGCCGCCTAGCCCAATACGCTACCTGAAATAGGAGCGACGTAAGTTGAACAAATGTGATAGAATTACGCTGAATTCTTATATGAACCTTAATGTAAAATGATCTAATCGGGTCTCTGTTCGCCCTACCATAGAAGTCTAATAGTGCATTTCACTCGCCATTTCATGCGCTTTGAGATGCCGCTTAGCACAATACGCTATCTGAAATAGGAGCGACGTAAATTGAACAAATGTGATAGAATTTCGCTGAATTATTTTATTAACCAGAATATAAAATGATCTAATCGGGTCTCTGTTCGCCCTACCATAGAAGTCTAATAGTGCATTTCACTCGGCATTCCACGCGCTTTAAGATGCCGCCTAGACCAGTACGCTACCTGAAATAGGAGCGACGTAAGTTGAACAAATGTAATAGAATTACGCTGAATTCTTATATTAACCGTAATATAAAATGATATAATCGGGTCTCTGTTTGCCCTATCATAGAAGTTTAATAGTGCATTTTACTCGCCATTTCATGTGCTTTAAGGTGCCGCATAGCCCAATACGCTAACTGGAATAGGAGCGACGTAAATTGAACAAATGTGATAGAATTTCCCTGAATTCTTATATTAACCTTAATGTAAAATGATCTAATCGGGTCTCTGTTCGCCCTACCATAGAAGTCTAATAGTGCATTTCACTCGCCATTTCATGCGCTTTGAGATGCCGCTTAGCACAATACGCTATCTGAAATAGGAGCGACGTAAATTGAACAAATGTGGTAGAATTACGCTGAATTCTTATATTAACCGTATTATAAAATGATCTAATCGGGTCTCTGTTTGCCTTATCCTAGAAGTTTTATAGTGCATTTTACTCGCCATTTCATGCGCTTTGAGATGCCGCTTAGCCCAATACGCTATCTGAAATAGGAGCGACGTAAATTGAACAAATGTGATAGAATTTCGCTGAATTCTTAAATTAACCATAATATAAAATGATCTAATCGGGTCTCTGATTGCCCTACCATAGAAGTCTAATAGTGCATTTCACTCGCCATTCCACACGCTTTAAGATGCCGCCGAGCCCAGTACGGTGTCTGAAATAGGAGCGACGTAAATTGAAGAAATGTGATAGAATTTTGCTGAATTCTTAAATTAACCATAATATAAAATGATCTAATCGGGTCTCTGTACGCCCTACCATAGAAATCTAATAGTGCATTTTACTCGCCATTTCATGCGCTTTGAGATACCGCTTAGCCCAATACGCTATCTGAAATAGGAGCGACGTAAGTTTAACAAATGTGATAGAATTTCGCTGAATTCTTTTATTAAACATAATGTAAAATGATCTGATCGGGTCTCTGTTCGCCCTCGCCTAGAACTTTAATAGTGCATTTTATTCGCCATTTCATACGCTTTGAGGTGCCGCTTTGCCCAATACGCTATCTGAAATAGGAGCGACGTAAATTGAGCAAATGTGATAGAATTTTGCTGAATTCTTAAATTAACCATAATATAAAATGATCTAATCGCGTCACTGTTTGCCCTACCCTAGAAGTTTAATAGTGCATTTCACTCGTCATTCCATGCGCTTTGAGATGCCGCTAAGCCCAATAAGCTATCTGTAATAGGAGCGACGTAAATTTTACAAATGTGATAGAATTTCGTTGAATTCTTATATTAACCAATATATAAAATGATCTAATCGGGTCTCTGATTGCCCTATCATAGAAGTTTAATAGTGCACCTTACTCGCCATTCCACGCGCTTTAAGATGCCGCCTAGCCCAGTACGCTATCTGAAATAGGAACAACGTAAGTTGAACAAATGTGATAGAATTACGCTGAATTCTTATATTAACCGTAATATAAAATGACCTAATCGGGTCTCTGTTTGCCTTATCCTAGAAGTATAATAGTGCATTATACTCGCCATTTCATGCGCTTTTAGATGCCGCTTAGCCCAGGACGCTATCTGTAATAGAAGCGACGTAAATTGAACAAATGTGATAGAATTTCGTTGAATTCTTATATTAACCAAAATATAAAATGATCTAATCGGGTCTCTGATTGCCCTATCATAGAAGTTTAATAGTGCATTTTACTCGCCATTTCATGCGCCTTCAGATGCCGCTTAGCCCAATAAGCTATCTGAAATAGGAGCGACGTAAATTGAACAAATGTGATAGAATTTCGCTGAATTCTTAAATTAACTATAATATAAAATGATTTAATCGGGTCTCTGTTGGCCCTACCCTAGAAGTTCAATAGTGCATTTTACTCGCCATTTCATGCGCTTTGATATGCCGCTTAGTGCAATACGCTATCTGAAATATGAGCGACGTAAATTGAACAAATGTGATAGAATTTCGCTGAATTCTAATATTAACCAAAATATAAAATGATCTAATCGGGTCTCTGTTTGCCCTACCCTAGAAGTTTAATAGTGCATTTCACTCGTCATTTCATGCGCTTTGAGATGCCGCTAAGCACAATAAGCTATCTGAAATACGAGCGACGTAAATAGAACAATTGTGATAGAATTTTGCTGAATTCTTAAATTAACCATAATATAAAATGATCTAATCGGGTCTCTGTTCGCCCTACCATAGAAGTCTAATAGTGCATTTCACTCGCCATTTCACGCGTTTTAAGATGCCGCCGAGCCCAGTACGCTATCTGAAGTAGGAACGACGTAAATTGAACAAATGTGATGGAGTTTTGCTGAATTCTTAAATTAACTATAATATAAAATGATCTAATCGGGTCTCTGATTGCCCCATCATAGAAGTTTAATAGTGCATTTTACTCGCCATTCCACGCGCTTTAAGGTGCCGCCGAGCCCAATACGCTATCTGAAATAGGAGCGACGTAAATTGAACAAATGTGATATAATTTTGCTGAATTCTTAAATTAACCGTAATATAAAATGATCTAATCGGGTCTCTGTTTGCCCTAGCCTAGAAGTTTACGAGTGCATTTTATTCGCCATTTCATGCGCTTTGAGATGCCGCTTAGCCGAATACGCTATCTGAATTAGGAGCGACGTAAATTGAACAAATGTGATACAAATTCCCTGAAATCTGATATTAAACAAAATATAAAATGATCTAATCGGGTCTCTGATTGCCCTATCATAGAAGTTTAGTAGTGCACTTTACTCGCCATTCCACGCGCTTCAAGATGCCGCCTAGCCCAGTACGCTATCTGAAATAGGAGCGACGTAAATTGAACAGATGTGATAAAATTTAGCTGACATCTTAAATTAACCATAATATAAAATGATCTAATCGGGTCTCTGTTTGCCCTACCCTAGAAGTTTAATAGTGCATTTCACTCGTCATTTCATGCGCTTTGAGATGCCGCTAAGCACAATAAACTACCTGGAATAGCAGCGACGTAAATTGAACAAATGTGAAAGAATTTCGCCGCATTCTTATATTAACCGTAATATAAAATGATCTACTCGGGTCTCTGTTTGCCTTATCCTAGAAGTTTAGTATTGCATTTTACTCGCCATTTCATGCGCTTTGAGATACCGCTTAGCCCAATACGCTATCTGAAATAGGAGCGACGTAAATTGAACAAATGTGATAGAATTTCGCTGAATTCTTAAATTAACTATAATATAAAATGATCTAATCGGGTCACTGATTGCCCTACCCTAGAAGTTTAATAGTGCATTTTGCTCGCCATTTCATGCGCTTCGAGATGCCGCTTAGGCCAATACGCTATCTGAAATATGAGCGACGTAAATTGAACAAATGTGATAGAATTTCGCTGAATTCTTATATTAACCAAAATATAAAATGATCTAATCGGTTCTCTGTTTGCCTTATCCTAGAAGTTTAATAGTGCATTTCACTCGTCATTTCATGCGCTTTGAGATGCCGCTAAGCCCAATACGCTATCTGAAATAGGAGCGACGTAAATTGAACAACTGTGATAGAATTTCCCTGAAATCTTATATTAAACAAAATATAAAATGATCTAATCGGGTCTCTGATTGCCCTATCATAGATGTTTAGCAGTGCATTTTACTCGCCATTCCACGCGCTTTAAGATGCCGCCTAGCCCAGTACGCTATCTGAATTAGGAGCGACGTAAGTTGAACAAATGTGATAGAATTACGCTGAATTCTTATATTAACCGTAATATAAGATGATCTAATCGGGTCTCTGTTTGCCTTATCCTAGAAGTTTAGTATTGCATTTTACTCGCCATTTCATGCGCTTAGAGATGCCGCTTGGCCCAATACGCTATCTGAAATAGGAGCGACGTAAATGGAACAAATGTGATAGAATTCGCTGAATTCTTAAATTAACTATAATATAAAATGATCTAATCGGGTCACTGATTGCCCTACCCTAGAAGTTTAATAGTGCATTTCACTCGTCATTTCATGCGCTTTGAGATGCCGCCTAGCCCAATACGCTATCTGAAATAGGAGCGACGTAAGTTGAACAAATGTGATAGAATTACGCTGCATTCTTATATTAACCGTAATATAAGATGATCTAATCGGGTCTCTGTTTGCCTTATCCTAGAAGTTTAGTATTGCATTTTACTCGCCATTTCATGCGCTTAGAGATGCCGCTTAGCCCAATACGCTATCTGAAATAGGAGCGACGTAAATGGAACAAATGTGATAGAATTTCGCTGAATTCTTAAATTAACTATAATATAAAATGATCTAATCGGGTCACTGATTGCCCTACCCTAGAAGTTTAATAGTGCATTTCACTCGTCATTTCATGCGCTTTGAGATGCCGCCTAGCCCAATACGCTATCTGAAATAGGAGCGACGTAAATTGAACACATGTGATAGAATTTCCCTGAATTCTTATATTAACCTTAATGTAAAATGATGTAATCGGGCCTCTGTTTGCCCTATCATAGAAGTTTAACAGTGCATTTTACTCGTCATTTCATGCGCTTTGAGATGCCGCTTAGCCCAATACGCTATCTGAAATAGGAGCGACGTAAATTGAACAAATATTATAGAATTACGCTGAATTCTTAAATTAACCATAATACAAAATGATCTAATCGGGTCTCTGTTCGCCCTACCATCGAAGTCTAATCGTGCATTTCACTCGCCATTCCACGCGCTTTAAGATGCGGCCGAACCCAGTACGCTATCTGAAATAGGAGCGACGTAAATTGAACAAATGTGATAGAATTTTGCTGAATTCTTAAATTAACCATAATATAAAATGATCTAATCGGGTCTCTGTTTGCCGTACCCTAGAACTTTAATAGTGCATTTTACTCGTCATTTCATGCGCTTTGAGATGCCGCTTAGCCTAATACGCTATCTGAAATAGGAGCGATATAAGTTGAACAAATGTGATAGAATTTCGCTGAACTCTTTTATTAACCATAATGTAAAATGATCTAATCGGATCTCTGTTCGCCCTAGCCTAGAACTTTAATAGTGCATTTTATTCGCCATTTCATACGCTTTGAGATGCCGCTTTGCCCACTACGCTATCTGAAATAGAAGCGACGTAAATTGAACAAATGTGATAGAATTTTGCTGAATTCTTAAATTAACCATAATATAAAATGATCTAATCGGGTCTCTGTTTGCCCTACCCTAGAAGCTTAATATTGCATTTTACTCGCCATTTCATGCGCTTTGAGCTGCCGCTTAGCCCAATACGCTATCTGAAATAGCAGCGACGTAAATTGAACAAATGTGATGGAATTTCCGTGAATTCTTATATTAACCTCAATGTAAAATGATCTAATCGGGTCTCTGTTCGCCCTACCATAGAAGTCTTATAGTGCATTTCACTCGCCATTTCATGCGCTTTGAGATGCCGCTTAGCCCAATACGCTATCTGAAATAGGAGCGACGTAAATTGAACAAATGTGATAGAATTTCCCTGAAATCTTATATTAAACAAAATATAAATTGATCTAATCGGGTCTCTGATTGCCCTATCATAGAAGTTTAGTAGTGCATTTTACTCGCCATTCCACGCGCTTTAAGATGCCGCCTAGTCCAGTACGCTATCTGAAATAAGAGCGACGTAAATTGAACAAATGTGATAAAATTTTGCTGACATCTTAAATTAACCATAATATAAAATGATTTAATCGGGTATCTGTTTGCCCTACCCTAGAAGTTTAATAGTGCATTTTAGTCGCCATTTCATGCGCCTTCAGATGAAACTTAGCCCAATACGCTATCTGAAATAGGAGAGACGTAAATTGAACAAATGTGATAGAATTTCGCTGAATTCTTAAATTAACCATAATATAAAATGATCTAATCGGGTCTCTGTTTGCCGTACCCTAGAACTTTAATAGTGCATTTTACGCGCCATTCCACGCGCTTTAAGATGCCGCCTAGCCCAGTACGCTATCTGAAATAGGAGCGACGTAAGTTGAACAAATGTGATAGAATTACGCTGAATTCTTATATTAACCGTAATATAAAATTATATAATCGGGTCTCTGTTTGCCCTATCATAGAAGTTTAATAGTGCATTTTACTCGCCATTTCATGTGCTTTAAGGTGCCGCATAGCCCAATACGCTATCTGGAATGGGAGCGACGTAAATTGAACAAATGTGATAGAATTTCCCTTAATTCTTATATTAACCTTAATGTAAAATGATCTAGTCGGGTCTCTGTTCGCCCTACCATAGAAGTCTAATAGTGCATTTCACTCGCCATTCCACGCTCTTTAAGATGCCGTCGAGCCCAGTACGGTATCTGAAATAGGAGCGACGTAAATTGAACAAATGCGATAGAATTTCCCTGAAATCTTATATTAAACAAAATATAAAATGATCTAATCGGGTCTCTGATTGCCCTATCATAGAAGTTTAGTAGTGCATTGTACTCGCCATTCCACGCGCTTTATGATGCCGCCTAGCCCAGTATGGTATCTGAAATAGGAGCTACGTAAGTTGAACAAATGTGATAGAATTACGCTGAATTCTTATATTAACCGTAATATAAAATGATGTAATCGGGCCTCTGTTTGCCCTATCATAGAAGTTTGATAGTGCATTTTACTCGCCATTTCATGTGCTTTAAGCTGCCGCATAGCCCTGTACGCTATCTGGAATAGGAGCGACGTAAATTGAACAAATGTGATAGAATTTCCCTGAATTCTTATATTAACCTTAATGTAAAATGATCTAATCGTGTCTCTATTCGCCCTACCATAGAAGTCTAATTGTGCATTTCACTCGCCATTTCATGCGCTTTGGGATGCCGCTTAGCCCAATACGCTATCTGGAATAGGAGCGACGTAAATTGAACAAATGTGATAGAATTTCGCTGAATTCTTTTATTAACCATAATGTAAAATGATCTAATCGGGTCTCTGTTTGTCCTACCCTAGAAGTTTAATAGTGCATTTCACTCGTAATTTCATGCGCTTTGAGATGCCGCTTAGCCCAATACGCTATCTGGAATAGGAGCGACGTAAATTGAACAAATGTGATAGAATTTCGCTGAATTCTTATATTAACATTAATGTAAAATGATCTAATCGGGTCTCTGTTCGCCCTACCATAGAATTCTAATAGTGCATTTCCCTCGCCATTTCATGCGCTTTGAGATGCCGCTTAGCACAATACGCTATCTGAAATAGGAGCGACGTAAATTGAACAAATCTGATAGAATTACGCTGAATTCTTATATTAACCGTAATATAAAATGATCTAATCGGGTCTCTGTTTGCCTTATCCTAGAAGTTTAATAGAGCATTTTACTCGCCATTTCATGCGCTTTGAGATGCCGCTTAGCCCAATACGCTATCTGAAATAGGAGCGACGTAAATTGAACAAATGTGATAGAATTTCGCTGAATTCTTAAATTAACTATAATATAAAATGATTTAATCGGGTCTCTGTTGGCCCTACCCTAGAAGTTTAATAGTGCATTTTACTCGCCATTTCATGCGCTTTGATATGCCGCTTAGTGCAATACGCTATCTGAAATATGAGCGACGTAAATTGAACAAATGTGATAGAATTTCGCTGAATTCTAATATTAACCAAAATATAAAATCATCTAATCGGGTCTCTGTTTGCCCTACCCTAGAAGTTTAATAGTGCATTTCACTCGTCATTTCATGCGCTTTGAGATGCCGCTAAGCACAATAAGCTATCTGAAATACGAGCGACGTAAATAGAACAATTGTGATAGAATTTCGCTGAATTCTTATATTAACCAAAATATAAAATGATCTAATCGGGTCTCTGATTGCCCTACCCTAGAAGTTTAATAGTGCATTTTACTCGCCATTTCATGCGCTTTGAGATGCCGCTTAGCCCAACGGGCTATCTGAAATAGGAGCGACGTAAATTGAACAAATGTGATAGAATTTCGCCGAATTCTTAAATTAACTATAATATAAAATGATCTAATCGGCTCACTGATTGCCCTACCCTAGAAGTTTAATAGTGCATTTTACTCGCCATTTCATGCGCTTTGAGATGCCGCTTAGCCCAATACGCTATCTGAAATATGAGCGACGAAAGTTGACCAAATGTGATAGAATTTCGCTGAATTATTTTATTAACCAGAATGTAAAATGATCTAATCTGGTCTCTGTTCGCCCTAGCCTAGAAGTTTAATAGTGGATTTTACTCGGCATTCCACGCGCTTTAAGATGCCGCCTCTCCCAGTACGCTTTCTGAAATAGGAGCGACCTAAATTGAACGAATGTGATAGAATTTCGATGAATTCTTATATTAACCAAAATATAAAATGATCTAATCGGGTCTCTGATTGCCCTATCATAGAAGTTTAATAGTGCATTTTACTCGCCATTCCACGCGCTTTAAGATGCCGCCTAGCCCAGTACGCTATCTGAAACACGAGCGACGTAAATTGAACAAATGTGATAGAATTTTGCTGAATTCTTAAATTAACCATAATATAAAATGATCTAATCGGGTCTCTGTTCGCCCTACCATAGAAGTCTAATAGTGCATTTCACTCGCCATTTCACGCGTTTTAAGATGCCGCCGAGCCCAGTACGCTATCTGAAGTAGGAACGACGTAAATTGAACAAATGTGATGGAGTTTTGCTGAATTCTTAAATTAACTATAATATAAAATGATCTAATCGGGTCTCTGATTGCCCCATCATAGAAGTTTAATAGTGCATTTTACTCGCCATTCCACGCGCTTTAAGGTGCCGCCGAGCCCAATACGCTATCTGAAATAGGAGCGACGTAAATTGAACAAATGTGATATAATTTTGCTGAATTCTTAAATTAACCGTAATATAAAATGATCTAATCGGGTCTCTGTTTGCCCTAGCCTAGAAGTTTACGAGTGCATTTTATTCGCCATTTCATGCGCTTTGAGATGCCGCTTAGCCGAATACGCTATCTGAATTAGGAGCGACGTAAATTGAACAAATGTGATACAAATTCCCTGAAATCTGATATTAAACAAAATATAAAATGATCTAATCGGGTCTCTGATTGCCCTATCATAGAAGTTTAGTAGTGCACTTTACTCGCCATTCCACGCGCTTCAAGATGCCGCCTAGCCCAGTACGCTATCTGAAATAGGAGCGACGTAAATTGAACAGATGTGATAAAATTTAGCTGACATCTTAAATTAACCATAATATAAAATGATCTAATCGGGTCTCTGTTTGCCCTACCCTAGAAGTTTAATAGTGCATTTCACTCGTCATTTCATGCGCTTTGAGATGCCGCTAAGCACAATAAACTACCTGGAATAGCAGCGACGTAAATTGAACAAATGTGAAAGAATTTCGCCGCATTCTTATATTAACCGTAATATAAAATGATCTACTCGGGTCTCTGTTTGCCTTATCCTAGAAGTTTAGTATTGCATTTTACTCGCCATTTCATGCGCTTTGAGATACCGCTTAGCCCAATACGCTATCTGAAATAGGAGCGACGTAAATTGAACAAATGTGATAGAATTTCGCTGAATTCTTAAATTAACTATAATATAAAATGATCTAATCGGGTCACTGATTGCCCTACCCTAGAAGTTTAATAGTGCATTTTGCTCGCCATTTCATGCGCTTCGAGATGCCGCTTAGGCCAATACGCTATCTGAAATATGAGCGACGTAAATTGAACAAATGTGATAGAATTTCGCTGAATTCTTATATTAACCAAAATATAAAATGATCTAATCGGTTCTCTGTTTGCCTTATCCTAGAAGTTTAATAGTGCATTTCACTCGTCATTTCATGCGCTTTGAGATGCCGCTTAGCCCAATACGCTATCTGAAATAGGAGCTACGTAAATTGAACAACTGTGATAGAATTTCCCTGAAATCTTATATTAAACAAAATATAAAATGATCTAATCGGGTCTCTGATTGCCCTATCATAGATGTTTAGCAGTGCATTTTACTCGCCATTCCACGCGCTTTAAGATGCCGCCTAGCCCAGTACGCTATCTGAATTAGGAGCGACGTAAGTTGAACAAATGTGATAGAATTACGCTGAATTCTTATATTAACCGTAATATAAGATGATCTAATCGGGTCTCTGTTTGCCTTATCCTAGAAGTTTAGTATTGCATTTTACTCGCCATTTCATGCGCTTAGAGATGCCGCTTGGCCCAATACGCTATCTGAAATAGGAGCGACGTAAATGGAACAAATGTGATAGAATTCGCTGAATTCTTAAATTAACTATAATATAAAATGATCTAATCGGGTCACTGATTGCCCTACCCTAGAAGTTTAATAGTGCATTTCACTCGTCATTTCATGCGCTTTGAGATGCCGCCTAGCCCAATACGCTACCTGAAATAGGAGCGACGTAAGTTGAACAAATGTGATAGAATTACGCTGCATTCTTATATTAACCGTATTATAAAATGATCTAATCGGGTCTCTGTTTGCCTTATCCTAGAAGTTTAGTATTGCATTTTACTCGCCATTTCATGCGCTTAGAGATGCCGCTTAGCCCAATACGCTATCTGAAATAGGAGCGACGTAAATGGAACAAATGTGATAGAATTTCGCTGAATTCTTAAATTAACTATAATATAAAATGATCTAATCGGGTCACTGATTGCCCTACCCTAGAAGTTTAATAGTGCATTTCACTCGTCATTTCATGCGCTTTGAGATGCCGCCTAGCCCAATACGCTATCTGGAATACGAGCGACGTAAATTGAACACATGTGATAGAATTTCCCTGAATTCTTATATTAACCTTAATGTAAAATGATGTAATCGGGCCTCTGTTTGCCCTATCATAGAAGTTTAACAGTGCATTTTACTCGTCATTTCATGCGCTTTGAGATGCCGCATAGCCCAATACGCTATCTGAAATAGGAGCGACGTAAATTGAACAAATATTATAGAATTTCGCTGAATTCTTAAATTAACCATAATATAAAATGATCTAATCGGGTCTCTGTTCGCCCTACCATCGAAGTCTAATCGTGCATTTCACTCGCCATTCCACGCGCTTTAAGATGCGGCCGAACCCAGTACGCTATCTGAAATAGGAGCGACGTAAATTCAACAAATGTGATAGAATTTTGCTGAAATCTTAAATTAACCATAATATAAAATGATCTAATCGGGTCTCTGTTTGCCGTACCCTAGAACTTTAATAGTGCATTTTACTCGTCATTTCATGCGCTTTGAGATGCCGCTTAGCCTAATACGCTATCTGAAATAGGAGCGATATAAGTTGAACAAATGTGATAGAATTTCGCTGAACTCTTTTATTAACCATAATGTAAAATGATCTAATCGGATCTCTGTTCGCCCTAGCCTAGAACTTTAATAGTGCATTTTATTCGCCATTTCATACGCTTTGAGATGCCGCTTTGCCCACTACGCTATCTGAAATAGAAGCGACGTAAATTGAACAAATGTGATAGAATTTTGCTGAATTCTTAAATTAACCATAATATAAAATGATCTAATCGGGTGTCTGTTTGCCCTACCCTAGAAGCTTAATATTGCATTTTACTCGCCATTTCATGCGCTTTGAGCTGCCGCTTAGCCCAATACGCTATCTGAAATAGCAGCGACGTAAATTGAACAAATGTGATGGAATTTCCGTGAATTCTTATATTAACCTCAATGTAAAATGATCTAATCGGGTCTCTGTTCGCCCTACCATAGAAGTCTTATAGTGCATTTCACTCGCCCTTTCATGCGCTTTGAGATGCCGCTTAGCCCAATACGCTATCTGAAATAGGAGCGACGTAAATTGAACAAATGTGATAGAATTTCCCTGAAATCTTATATTAAACAAAATATAAATTGATCTAATCGGGTCTCTGATTGCCCTATCATAGAAGTTTAGTAGTGCATTCTACTCGCCATTCCACGCGCTTTAAGATGCCGCCTAGCCCAGTACGCTATCTGAAATAAGAGCGACGTAAATTGAACAAATGTGATAAAATTTTGCTGACATCTTAAATTAACCATAATATAAAATGATTTAATCGGGTATCTGTTTGCCCTACCCTAGAAGTTTAATAGTGCATTTTAGTCGCCATTTCATGCGCCTTCAGATGAAACTTAGCCCAATACGCTATCTGAAATAGGAGAGACGTAAATTGAACAAATGTGATAGAATTTCGCTGAATTCTTAAATTAACCATAATATAAAATGATCTAATCGGGTCTCTGTTTGCCGTACCCTAGAACTTTAATAGTGCATTTTACGCGCCATTCCACGCGCTTTAAGATGCCGCCTAGCCCAGTACGCTATCTGAAATAGGAGCGACGTAAGTTGAACAAATGTGATAGAATTACGCTGAATTCTTATATTAACCGTAATATAAAATTATATAATCGGGTCTCTGTTTGCCCTATCATAGAAGTTTAATAGTGCATTTCCCTCGCCATTTCATGCGCTTTGAGATGCCGCTTAGCACAATACGCTATCTGAAATAGGAGCGACGTAAATTGAACAAATCTGATAGAATTACGCTGAATTCTTATATTAACCGTAATATAAAATGATCTAATCGGGTCTCTGTTTGCCTTATCCTAGAAGTTTAATAGAGCATTTTACTCGCCATTTCATGCGCTTTGAGATGCCGCTTAGCCCAATACGCTATCTGAAATAGGAGCGACGTAAATTGAACAAATGTGATAGAATTTCGCTGAATTCTTAAATTAACTATAATATAAAATGATTTAATCGGGTCTCTGTTGGCCCTACCCTAGAAGTTTAATAGTGCATTTTACTCGCCATTTCATGCGCTTTGATATGCCGCTTAGTGCAATACGCTATCTGAAATATGAGCGACGTAAATTGAACAAATGTGATAGAATTTCGCTGAATTCTAATATTAACCAAAATATAAAATCATCTAATCGGGTCTCTGTTTGCCCTACCCTAGAAGTTTAATAGTGCATTTCACTCGTCATTTCATGCGCTTTGAGATGCCGCTAAGCACAATAAGCTATCTGAAATACGAGCGACGTAAATAGAACAATTGTGATAGAATTTCGCTGAATTCTTATATTAACCAAAATATAAAATGATCTAATCGGGTCTCTGATTGCCCTACCCTAGAAGTTTAATAGTGCATTTTACTCGCCATTTCATGCGCTTTGAGATGCCGCTTAGCCCAACGGGCTATCTGAAATAGGAGCGACGTAAATTGAACAAATGTGATAGAATTTCGCCGAATTCTTAAATTAACTATAATATAAAATGATCTAATCGGCTCACTGATTGCCCTACCCTAGAAGTTTAATAGTGCATTTTACTCGCCATTTCATGCGCTTTGAGATGCCGCTTAGCCCAATACGCTATCTGAAATATGAGCGACGAAAGTTGACCAAATGTGATAGAATTTCGCTGAATTATTTTATTAACCATAATGTAAAATGATCTAATCGGGTCTCTGTTCGCCCTAGCCTAGAAGTTTAATAGTGGATTTTACTCGGCATTCCACGCGCTTTAAGATGCCGCCTCTCCCAGTACGCTTTCTGAAATAGGAGCGACCTAAATTGAACGAATGTGATAGAATTTCGCTGAATTCTTATATTAACCAAAATATAAAATGATCTAATCGGGTCTCTGATTGCCCTATCATAGAAGTTTAATAGTGCATTTTACTCGCCATTCCACGCGCTTTAAGATGCCGCCTAGCCCAGTACGCTATCTGAAACACGAGCGACGTAAATTGAACAAGTGTGATAGAATTTTGCTGAATTCTTAAATTAACCATAATATAAAATGATCTAATCGGGTCTCTGTTCGCCCTACCATAGAAGTCTAATAGTGCATTTCACTCGCCATTTCACGCGTTTTAAGATGCCGCCGAGCCCAGTACGCTATCTGAAGTAGGAACGACGTAAATTGAACAAATGTGATGGAGTTTTGCTGAATTCTTAAATTAACTATAATATAAAATGATCTAATCGGGTCTCTGATTGCCCCATCATAGAAGTTTAATAGTGCATTTTACTCGCCATTCCACGCGCTTTAAGGTGCCGCCGAGCCCAATACGCTATCTGAAATAGGAGCGACGTAAATTGAACAAATGTGATATAATTTTGCTGAATTCTTAAATTAACCGTAATATAAAATGATCTAATCGGGTCTCTGTTTGCCCTAGCCTAGAAGTTTACGAGTGCATTTTATTCGCCATTTCATGCGCTTTGAGATGCCGCTTAGCCGAATACGCTATCTGAATTAGGAGCGACGTAAATTGAACAAATGTGATACAAATTCCCTGAAATCTGATATTAAACAAAATATAAAATGATCTAATCGGGTCTCTGATTGCCCTATCATAGAAGTTTAGTAGTGCACTTTACTCGCCATTCCACGCGCTTCAAGATGCCGCCTAGCCCAGTACGCTATCTGAAATAGGAGCGACGTAAATTGAACAGATGTGATAAAATTTAGCTGACATCTTAAATTAACCATAATATAAAATGATCTAATCGGGTCTCTGTTTGCCCTACCCTAGAAGTTTAATAGTGCATTTCACTCGTCATTTCATGCGCTTTGAGATGCCGCTAAGCACAATAAACTACCTGGAATAGCAGCGACGTAAATTGAACAAATGTGAAAGAATTTCGCCGCATTCTTATATTAACCGTAATATAAAATGATCTACTCGGGTCTCTGTTTGCCTTATCCTAGAAGTTTAGTATTGCATTTTACTCGCCATTTCATGCGCTTTGAGATGCCGCTTAGCCCAATACGCTATCTGAAATAGGAGCGACGTAAATTGAACAAATGTGATAGAATTTCGCTGAATTCTTAAATTAACTATAATATAAAATGATCTAATCGGGTCACTGATTGCCCTACCCTAGAAGTTTAATAGTGCATTTTGCTCGCCATTTCATGCGCTTCGAGATGCCGCTTAGCCCAATACGCTATCTGAAATATGAGCGACGTAAATTGAACAAATGTGATAGAATTTCGCTGAATTCTTATATTAACCAAAATATAAAATGATCTAATCGGTTCTCTGTTTGCCTTATCCTAGAAGTTTAATAGTGCATTTCACTCGTCATTTCATGCGCTTTGAGATGCCGCTAAGCCCAATACGCTATCTGAAATAGGAGCTACGTAAATTGAACAACTGTGATAGAATTTCCCTGAAATCTTATATTAAACAAAATATAAAATGATCTAATCGGGTCTCTGATTGCCCTATCATAGATGTTTAGCAGTGCATTTTACTCGCCATTCCACGCGCTTTAAGATGCCGCCTAGCCCAGTACGCTATCTGAATTAGGAGCGACGTAAGTTGAACAAATGTGATAGAATTACGCTGAATTCTTATATTAACCGTAATATAAGATGATCTAATCGGGTCTCTGTTTGCCTTATCCTAGAAGTTTAGTATTGCATTTTACTCGCCATTTCATGCGCTTAGAGATGCCGCTTGGCCCAATACGCTATCTGAAATAGGAGCGACGTAAATGGAACAAATGTGATAGAATTCGCTGAATTCTTAAATTAACTATAATATAAAATGATCTAATCGGGTCACTGATTGCCCTACCCTAGAAGTTTAATAGTGCATTTTACTCGCCATTTCATGCGCTTTGAGATGCCGCATAGCCCAATACGCTACCTGAAATAGGAGCGACGTAAGTTGAACAAATGTGATAGAATTACGCTGCATTCTTATATTAACCGTAATATAAAATGATCTAATCGGGTCTCTGTTTGCCTTATCCTAGAAGTTTAGTATTGCATTTTACTCGCCATTTCATGCGCTTAGAGATGCCGCTTAGCCCAATACGCTATCTGAAATAGGAGCGACGTAAATTGAACAAATGTGATAGAATTTCGCTGAATTCTTAAATTAACTATAATATAAAATGATCTAATCGGGTCACTGATTGCCCTACCCTAGAAGTTTAATAGTGCATTTCACTCGTCATTTCATGCGCTTTGAGATGCCGCCTAGCCCAATACGCTATCTGGAATAGGAGCGACGTAAATTGAACAAATGTGATAGAATTTCCCTGAATTCTTATATTAACCTTAATGTAAAATGATGTAATCGGGCCTCTGTTTGCCCTATCATAGAAGTTTAACAGTGCATTTTACTCGTCATTTCATGCGCTTTGAGATGCCGCATAGCCCAATACGCTATCTGAAATAGGAGCGACGTAAATTGAACAAATATTATAGAATTTCGCTGAATTCTTAAATTAACCATAATACAAAATGATCTAATCGGGTCTCTGTTCGCCCTACCATCGAAGTCTAATCGTGCATTTCACTCGCCATTCCACGCGCTTTAAGATGCGGCCGAACCCAGTACGCTATCTGAAATAGGAGCGACGTAAATTCAACAAATGTGATAGAATTTTGCTGAAATCTTAAATTAACCATAATATAAAATGATCTAATCGGGTCTCTGTTTGCCGTACCCTAGAACTTTAATAGTGCATTTTACTCGTCATTTCATGCGCTTTGAGATGCCGCTTAGCCTAATACGCTATCTGAAATAGGAGCGATATAAGTTGAACAAATGTGATAGAATTTCGCTGAACTCTTTTATTAACCATAATGTAAAATGATCTAATCGGATCTCTGTTCGCCCTAGCCTAGAACTTTAATAGTGCATTTTATTCGCCATTTCATACGCTTTGAGATGCCGCTTTGCCCACTACGCTATCTGAAATAGAAGCGACGTAAATTGAACAAATGTGATAGAATTTTGCTGAATTCTTAAATTAACCGTAATATAAAATGATCTAATCGGGTGTCTGTTTGCCCTACCCTAGAAGCTTAATATTGCATTTTACTCGCCATTTCATGCGCTTTGAGCTGCCGCTTAGCCCAATACGCTATCTGAAATAGCAGCGACGTAAATTGAACAAATGTGATGGAATTTCCGTGAATTCTTATATTAACCTCAATGTAAAATGATCTAATCGGGTCTCTGTTCGCCCTACCATAGAAGTCTTATAGTGCATTTCACTCGCCCTTTCATGCGCTTTGAGATGCCGCTTAGCCCAATACGCTATCTGAAATAGGAGCGACGTAAATTGAACAAATGTGATAGAATTTCCCTGAAATCTTATATTAAACAAAATATAAATTGATCTAATCGGGTCTCTGATTGCCCTATCATAGAAGTTTAGTAGTGCATTCTACTCGCCATTCCACGCGCTTTAAGATGCCGCCTAGCCCAGTACGCTATCTGAAATAAGAGCGACGTAAATTGAACAAATGTGATAAAATTTTGCTGACATCTTAAATTAACCATAATATAAAATGATTTAATCGGGTATCTGTTTGCCCTACCCTAGAAGTTTAATAGTGCATTTTAGTCGCCATTTCATGCGCCTTCAGATGAAACTTAGCCCAATACGCTATCTGAAATAGGAGAGACGTAAATTGAACAAATGTGATAGAATTTCGCTGAATTCTTAAATTAACCATAATATAAAATGATCTAATCGGGTCTCTGTTTGCCGTACCCTAGAACTTTAATAGTGCATTTTACGCGCCATTCCACGCGCTTTAAGATGCCGCCTAGCCCAGTACGCTATCTGAAATAGGAGCGACGTAAGTTGAACAAATGTGATAGAATTACGCTGAATTCTTATATTAACCGTAATATAAAATTATATAATCGGGTCTCTGTTTGCCCTATCATAGAAGTTTAATAGTGCATTTTACTCGCCATTTCATGTGCTTTAAGGTGCCGCATAGCCCAATACGCTATCTGGAATGGGAGCGACGTAAATTGAACAAATGTGATAGAATTTCCCTGAATTCTTATATTAACCTTAATGTAAAATGATCTAGTCGGGTCTCTGTTCGCCCTACCATAGAAGTCTAATAGTGCATTTCACTCGCCATTCCACGCTCTTTAAGATGCCGTCGAGCCCAGTACGGTATCTGAAATAGGAGCGACGTAAATTGAACAAATGCGATAGAATTTCCCTGAAATCTTATATTAAACAAAATATAAAATGATCTAATCGGGTCTCTGATTGCCCTATCATAGAAGTTTAGTAGTGCATTGTACTCGCCATTCCACGCGCTTTATGATGCCGCCTAGCCCAGTATGGTATCTGAAATAGGAGCTACGTAAGTTGAACAAATGTGATAGAATTACGCTGAATTCTTATATTAACCGTAATATAAAATGATGTAATCGGGCCTCTGTTTGCCCTATCATAGAAGTTTGATAGTGCATTTTACTCGCCATTTCATGTGCTTTAAGCTGCCGCATAGCCCTGTACGCTATCTGGAATAGGAGCGACGTAAATTGAACAAATGTGATAGAATTTCCCTGAATTCTTATATTAACCTTAATGTAAAATGATCTAATCGTGTCTCTATTCGCCCTACCATAGAAGTCTAATTGTGCATTTCACTCGCCATTTCATGCGCTTTGAGATGCCGCTTAGCCCAATACGCTATCTGGAATAGGAGCGACGTAAATTGAACAAATGTGATAGAATTTCGCTGAATTCTTTTATTAACCATAATGTAAAATGATCTAATCGGGTCTCTGTTTGTCCTACCCTAGAAGTTTAATAGTGCATTTCACTCGTAATTTCATGCGCTTTGAGATGCCGCTTAGCCCAATACGCTATCTGGAATAGGAGCGACGTAAATTGAACAAATGTGATAGAATTTCGCTGAATTCTTATATTAACCTTAATGTAAAATGATCTAATCGGGTCTCTGTTCGCCCTACCATAGAATTCTAATAGTGCATTTCCCTCGCCATTTCATGCGCTTTGAGATGCCGCTTAGCACAATACGCTATCTGAAATAGGAGCGACGTAAATTGAACAAATGTGATAGAATTTCGCTGAATTCTTATATTAACCGTAATATAAAATGATCTAATCGGGTCTCTGTTTGCCTTATCCTAGAAGTTTAATAGAGCATTTTACTCGCCATTTCATGCGCTTTGAGATGTCGCTTAGCCCAATACGCTATCTGAAATAGGAGCGACGTAAATTGAACAAATGTGATAGAATTTCGCTGAATTCTTATATTAACCTTAATGTAAAATGATCTAATCGGGTCTCTGTTCGCCCTACCATAGAATTCTAATAGTGCATTTCACTCGTCATTTCATGCGCTTTGAGATGCCGCTAAGCACAATAAGCTATCTGGAATAGCAGCGACGTAAATTGAACAAATGTGAAAAAATTTCGCCGCATTCTTATATTAACCGTAATATAAAATGATCTAATCGGGTCTCTGTTTGCCTCATCCTAGAAGTTTAATAGTGCATTTTACTCGCCATTCCACGCGCTTTAAGATGCCGCCTAGCCCAGTACGCTACCTGAAATAGGAGCGACGTAAGTTGAACAAATGTGATAGAATTACGCTGAATTCTTATATTAACCGTAATATAAAATGATCTAATCGGGTCTCTGTTTGCCTTATCCTAGAAGTTTGATAGTGCATTTTACTCGCCATTTGATGCGCTTTGAGATGCCGCTTAGCCCAATACGCTATCTGAAATAGGAGCGACGTAAGTTGAAAAAATGTGATAGAATTGCGCTGCATTCTTTTATGAACCATAATGTAAAATGATCTAATCGGGTCTCTGTTCTCCCTAGCCTAGAAGTTTAATAGTGCATTTTATTCTCCATTTCATGCGCTTTGAGATGCCGCTTAGCCCAATACGCCATCTGCAATAGGAGCGACGTAAATTGAACAAATGCGATAGAATTACCCTGAAATCTTATATTAAACAAAATATAAAATGATCTAATCGGGTCTCTGATTGCCCTATCATAGAAGTTTAGTAGTGCATTTTACTCGCCATTCCACGCGCTTTAAGATGCCGCCTAGCCCAGTACGCTACCTGAAATAGGAGCGACGTAAGTTGCACAAATGTGATAGAATTACGCTGAATTCTTATATTAACCGTAATATAAAATGATCTAATCGGGTCTCAGTTTGCCTTATCCTAGAAGTTTAGTATTGCACTTTACTCGCCATTTCATGCGCTTTGAGATGCCGCTTAGCCCAATACGCTATCTGAAATAGGAGCGACGTAAATTGAACAAATGTGATAGAATTTCGCTGAATTCTTAAATTAACTATAATATAAAATGATTTAATCGGGTCTCTGTTGGCCCTACCCTAGAAGTTTAATAGTGCATTTTACTCGCCATTTCATGCGCTTTGATATGCCGCTTAGTGCAATACGCTATCTGAAATATGAGCGACGTAAATTGAACAAATGTGATAGAATTTCGCTGAATTCTAATATTAACCAAAATATAAAATCATCTAATCGGGTCTCTGTTTGCCCTACCCTAGAAGTTTAATAGTGCATTTCACTCGTCATTTCATGCGCTTTGAGATGCCGCTAAGCACAATAAGCTATCTGAAATACGAGCGACGTAAATAGAACAATTGTGATAGAATTTCGCTGAATTCTTATATTAACCAAAATATAAAATGATCTAATCGGGTCTCTGATTGCCCTACCCTAGAAGTTTAATAGTGCATTTTACTCGCCATTTCATGCGCTTTGAGATGCCGCTTAGCCCAACGGGCTATCTGAAATAGGAGCGACGTAAATTGAACAAATGTGATAGAATTTCGCCGAATTCTTAAATTAACTATAATATAAAATGATCTAATCGGGTCACTGATTGCCCTACCCTAGAAGTTTAATAGTGCATTTT
The DNA here is from genome assembly GCA_916610135.2 of Macropis europaea. Taxonomy (NCBI): domain Eukaryota; kingdom Metazoa; phylum Arthropoda; class Insecta; order Hymenoptera; family Melittidae; genus Macropis; species Macropis europaea. The sequence continues at coordinate 306,485 of CAKAJE020001190.1, read as the reverse complement.
ACTCGCCATTTCATGCGCTTTGAGATGCCGCTTAGCCCAATACGCTATCTGAAATATGAGCGACGAAAGTTGACCAAATGTGATAGAATTTCGCTGAATTATTTTATTAACCAGAATGTAAAATGATCTAATCTGGTCTCTGTTTGCCCTAGCCTAGAAGTTTAATAGTGGATTTTACTCGGCATTCCACGCGCTTTAAGATGCCGCCTCTCCCAGTACGCTTTCTGAAATAGGAGCGACCTAAATTGAACGAATGTGATAGAATTTCGATGAATTCTTATATTAACCAAAATATAAAATGATCTAATCGGGTCTCTGATTGCCCTATCATAGAAGTTTAATAGTGCATTTTACTCGCCATTCCACGCGCTTTAAGATGCCGCCTAGCCCAGTACGCTATCTGAAACACGAGCGACGTAAATTGAACAAATGTGATAGAATTTTGCTGAATTCTTAAATTAACCATAATATAAAATGATCTAATCGGGTCTCTGTTCGCCCTACCATAGAAGTCTAATAGTGCATTTCACTCGCCATTTCACGCGTTTTAAGATGCCGCCGAGCCCAGTACGCTATCTGAAGTAGGAACGACGTAAATTGAACAAATGTGATGGAGTTTTGCTGAATTCTTAAATTAACTATAATATAAAATGATCTAATCGGGTCTCTGATTGCCCCATCATAGAAGTTTAATAGTGCATTTTACTCGCCATTCCACGCGCTTTAAGGTGCCGCCGAGCCCAATACGCTATCTGAAATAGGAGCGACGTAAATTGAACAAATGTGATATAATTTTGCTGAATTCTTAAATTAACCGTAATATAAAATGATCTAATCGGGTCTCTGTTTGCCCTAGCCTAGAAGTTTACGAGTGCATTTTATTCGCCATTTCATGCGCTTTGAGATGCCGCTTAGCCGAATACGCTATCTGAATTAGGAGCGACGTAAATTGAACAAATGTGATACAAATTCCCTGAAATATGATATTAAACAAAATATAAAATGATCTAATCGGGTCTCTGATTGCCCTATCATAGAAGTTTAGAAGTGCACTTTACTCGCCATTCCACGCGCTTCAAGATGCCGCCTATCCCAGTACGCTATCTGAAATAGGAGCGACGTAAATTGAACAGATGTGATAAAATTTAGCTGACATCTTAAATTAACCATAATATAAAATGATCTAATCGGGTCTCTGTTTGCCCTACCCTAGAAGTTTAATAGTGCATTTCACTCGTCATTTCATGCGCTTTGAGATGCCGCTAAGCACAATAAGCTATCTGGAATAGCAGCGACGTAAATTGAACAAATGTGATAGAATTACGCTGAATTCTTAAATTAACCATAATATTAGATGATGTAATCGGGTCTCTGCTTGCCCTACCCTAGAAGTTTAATAGTGCATTTTACTCGCCATTTCATGCGCTTTGAGATGCCGCTTAGCCCAATACGCTATCTGAAATAGGAGCGACGTAAATTGAACAAATGTGATAGAATTTTTCTGAATTCTTAAATTAACCATAATATAAAATGATCTAATCGGGTCTCTGTTCGCCCTACCATAGAAGTCTAATAGTGCATTTCACTCGCCATTCCACGCGCTTTAAGATGCCGCCGAGCCCAGTACGGTATCTGAAATAGGAGCGACGTAAATTGAACAAATGTGATAGAATTTTGCTGAATTCTTAAATTAACAATAATATAAAATGATCTAATCGGGTGTCTGTTTGCCGTACCCTAGAAGCTTAATATTGCATTTTACTCGCCATTTCATGCGCTTTGAGCTGCCGCTTAGCCCAATACGCTATCTGAAATAGGAGCGACGTAAGTTGAACAAATGTGATAGAATTTCCCTGAATTCTTATATTAACCTTAATGTAAAATGATGTAATCGGGCCTCTGTTTGCCCTATCATAGAAGTTTAACAGTGCATTTTACTCGTCATTTCATGCGCTTTGAGATGCCGCATAGCCCAATACGCTATCTGAAATAGGAGCGACGTAAATTGAACAAATGTTATAGAATTTCGCTGAATTCTTAAATTAACCGTAATACAAAATGATCTAATCGGGTCTCTGTTCGCCCTACCATCGAAGTCTAATCGTGCATTTCACTCGCCATTCCACGCGCTTTAAGATGCGGCCGAACCCAGTACGCTATCTGAAATAGGAGCGACGTAAATTGAACAAATGTGATAGAATTTTGCTGAAATCTTAAATTAACCATAATATAAAATGATCTAATCGGGTCTCTGCTTGCCCTACCCTAGAAGTTTAATAGTGCATTTTAGTCGCCATTTCATGCGCTTTGAGATGCCGCTTCGCCCAATACGCTATCTGAAATGGGAGCGACGTAAATTGAACAAATGTGATAGAATTTCCCTGAAATCTTATATTAAACAAAATATAAAATGATCTAATCGGGTCTTTGATTGCCCTATCATAGAAGATTAGTAGTGCATTTTACTCACCATTCCACGCGCTTTAAGATGCCGCGTAGCCCAGTACGCTATCTGAAATATGAGCGACGTAAGTTGAACAAATGTGATAGAATTACGCTGCATTCTTATATTAACCGTAATATAAAATGATGTAATCGGGCCTCTGTTTGCATTAGCCTAGAAGTTTAATAGTGCATTATACTCGCCATTTCATGCGCTTCGAGATGCCGCTTAGCCCAACACGCTATCTGAAATAGGAGCGACATAAATTGAACAAATGTGATAGAATTTCGCTGAATTCTGAAATTAACCATAATAACAAATGATCTAATCGGGTCTCTGTTTGCCCTACCCTAGAAGTTTAACAGTGCGTTCTACTCGCCATTTCATGCGCTTTGAGATGCCGCATAGCCCAATACGCTATCTTAAATAGGAGCGACGTAAATTGAATAAATGTGATAGAATTTCTGTGAATTCTTATATTAACCTCAATGTAAAATGATCTAATCGGGTCTCTGTTCGCCCTACCATAGAAGTCATATAGTGCATTTCACTCGCCATTTCATGCGCTTTGAGATGCCGCTTAGCCCAATACGCTATCTGAAATAGGAGCGACCTAAATTGAACGAATGTCATAGAATTTTGTTGAATTCTTAAATTAACCATAATATAAAATGATCTAATCGAGTCTCTGCTTGCCCTACCCTAGAAGTTTAATAGTGCATTTTACTCGTCATTTCATGCGCTTTGAGATGCCGCTTTGCCCAATACGCTATCTGAAATAGGAGCGACGTAAATTGAACGAATGTGATAGAATTTCGCTCAATTCTTAAATTAACCATAATATAAAATGATCTAATCGGGTCTCTGTTTGCCGTACCCTAAAACTTTAATAGTGCATTTTACTCGTCATTTCATGCGCTTTGAGATGCCGCTTAGCCTAATACGCTATCTGAAATAGGAGCGACCTAAATTGAACGAATGTCATAGAATTTTGTTGAATTCTTAAATTAACCATAATATAAAATGATCTAATCGAGTCTCTGCTTGCCCTACCCTAGAAGTTTAATAGTGGATTTTACTCGGCATTCCACGCGCTTTAAGATGCCGCCTCTCCCAGTACGCTTTCTGAAATAGGAGCGACCTAAATTGAACGAATGTGATAGAATTTCGATGAATTCTTATATTAACCAAAATATAAAATGATCTAATCGGGTCTCTGATTGCCCTATCATAGAAGTTTAATAGTGCATTTTACTCGCCATTCCACGCGCTTTAAGATGCCGCCTAGCCCAGTACGCTATCTGAAATACGAGCGACGTAAATTGAACAAGTGTGATAGAATTTTGCTGAATTCTTAAATTAACCATAATATAAAATGATCTAATCGGGTCTCTGTTCGCCCTACCATAGAAGTCTAATAGTGCATTTCACTCGCCATTTCACGCGTTTTAAGATGCCGCCGAGCCCAGTACGCTATCTGAAGTAGGAACGACGTAAATTGAACAAATGTGATGGAGTTTTGCTGAATTCTTAAATTAACTATAATATAAAATGATCTAATCGGGTCTCTGATTGCCCTATCATAGAAGTTTAATAGTGCATTTTACTCGCCATTCCACGCGCTTTAAGGTGCCGCCGAGCCCAATACGCTATCTGAAATAGGAGCGACGTAAATTGAACAAATGTGATATAATTTTGCTGAATTCTTAAATTAACCGTAATATAAAATGATCTAATCGGGTCTCTGTTTGCCCTAGCCTAGAAGTTTACGAGTGCATTTTATTCGCCATTTCATGCGCTTTGAGATGCCGCTTAGCCGAATACGCTATCTGAATTAGGAGCGACGTAAATTGAAAAAATGTGATACAAATTCCCTGAAATCTGATATTAAACAAAATATAAAATGATCTAATCGGGTCTCTGATTGCCCTATCATAGAAGTTTAGTAGTGCACTTTACTCGCCATTCCACGCGCTTCAAGATGCCGCCTAGCCCAGTACGCTATCTGAAATAGGAGCGACGTAAATTGAACAGATGTGATAAAATTTAGCTGACATCTTAAATTAACCATAATATAAAATGATCTAATCGGGTCTCTGTTTGCCCTACCCTAGAAGTTTAATAGTGCATTTCACTCGTCATTTCATGCGCTTTGAGATGCCGCTAAGCACAATAAGCTATCTGGAATAGCAGCGACGTAAATTGAACAAATGTGAAAGAATTTCGCCGCATTCTTATATTAACCGTAATATAAAATGATCTAATCGGTTCTCTGTTTGCCTTATCCTAGAAGTTTAGTATTGCATTTTACTCGCCATTTCATGCGCTTAGAGATGCCGCTTAGCCCAATACGCTATCTGAAATAGGAGCGACGTAAATGGAACAAATGTGATAGAATTTCGCTGAATTCTTAAATTAACTATAATATAAAATGATCTAATCGGGTCACTGATTGCCCTACCCTAGAAGTTTAATAGTGCATTTCACTCGTCATTTCATGCGCTTTGAGATGCCGCCTAGCCCAATACGCTACCTGAAATAGGAGCGACGTAAGTTGAACAAATGTGATAGAATTACGCTGAATTCTTATATTAACCGTAATATAAAATGATCTAATCGGGTCTCTGTTTGCCTTATCCTAGAAGTTTGATAGTGCATTTTACTCGCCATTTCATGCGCTTTGAGATGCCGCTTAGCCCAATACGCTATCTGAAATAGGAGCGACGTAAATTGAACAAATGTGATAGAATTTTGCTGAATTCTTAAATTAACCATAATATTAGATGATGTAATCGGGTCTCTGCTTGCCCTACCCTAGAAGTTTAATAGTGCATTTTACTCGCCATTTCATGCGCTTTGAGATGCCGCTTAGCCCAATACGCTATCTGAAATAGGAGCGACGTAAATTGAACAAATGTGATAGAATTTTTCTGAATTCTTAAATTAACCATAATATAAAATGATCTAATCGGGTCTCTGTTCGCCCTACCATAGAAGTCTAATAGTGCATTTCACTCGCCATTCCACGCGCTTTAAGATGCCGCCGAGCCCAGTACGGTATCTGAAATAGGAGCGACGTAAATTGAACAAATGTGATAGAATTTTGCTGAATTCTTAAATTAACAATAATATAAAATGATCTAATCGGGTGTCTGTTTGCCGTACCCTAGAAGCTTAATATTGCATTTCACTCGCCATTTCATGCGCTTTGAGATGCCGCTTAGCCCAATACGCTATCTGAAATAGGAGCGACGTAAGTTGAAAAAATGTGATAGAATTTCCCTGAATTCTTATATTAACCTTAATGTAAAATGATCTAATCGGGTCTCTGTTTACCTTACCCTAGAAGTTTAATAGTGCATTATACTCGCCATTTCATGCGCTTCGAGATGCCGCATAGCCCAATACGCTATCTGGAATGGGAGCGACGTAAATTGAACAAATGTGATAGAATTTCCCTGAATTCTTATATTAACCTTAATGTAAAATGATCTAGTCGGGTCTCTGTTCGCCCTACCATAGAAGTCTAATAGTGCATTTCACTCGCCATTCCACGCGCTTTAAGATGCCGCCGAGCCCAGTACGGTATCTGAGATAGGAGCGACGTAAATTGAACAAATGTGATAGAATTTTGCTGAATTCTTAAATTAACCATAATATAAAATGATCTAATCGGGTCTCTGTACGCCCTACCATAGAAATCTAATAGTGCATTTTACTCGCCATTTCATGCGCTTTGAGATGCCGCTTAGCGCAATACGCTATCTGAAATAGGAGCGACGTAAGTTGAACAAATGTGATAGAATTTCCCTGAAATCTTATATTAAACAAAATATAAAATGATCTAATCGGGTCTCTGATTGCCCTATCATAGAAGTTTAGTAGTGCACTTTACTCGCCATTCCACGCGCTTCAAGATGCCGCCTAGCCCAGTATGCTATCTGAAATAGGAGCGACGTAAATTGAGCAGATGTGATAAAATTTAGCTGACATCTTAAATTAACCATAATATAAAATGATATAATCGGGTCTCTGTTTGCCCTACCCTCGAAGTTTAATAGTGCATTTCACTCGTCATTTCATGCGCTTTGAGATGCCGCTAAGCACAATAAGCTATCTGGAATAGCAGCGACGTAAATTGAACAAATGTGAAAAAATTTCGCCGCATTCTTATATTAACCGTAATATAAAATGATCTAATCGGGTCTCTGTTTGCCTTATCCTAGAAGTTTAATAGTGCATTTTACTCGCCATTCCACGCGCTTTAAGATGCCGCCTAGCCCAGTACGCTACCTGAAATAGGAGCGACGTAAGTTGAACAAATGTGATAGAATTACGCTGAATTCTTATATTAACCGTAATATAAAATGATCTAATCGGGTCTCTGTTTGCCTTATCCTAGAAGTTTGATAGTGCATTTTACTCGCCATTTGATGCGCTTTGAGATGCCGCTTAGACCAATACGCTATCTGAAATAGGAGCGACGTAAGTTGAAAAAATGTGATAGAATTGCGCTGAATTCTTTTATGAACCATAATGTAAAATGATCTAATCGGGTCTCTGTTCTCCCTAGCCTAGAAGTTTAATAGTGCATTTTATTCTCCATTTCATGCGCTTTGAGATGCCGCTTAGCCCAATACGCTATCTGCAATAGGAGCGACGTAAATTGAACAAATGCGATAGAATTTCCCTGAAATCTTATATTAAACAAAATATAAAATGATCTAATCGGGTCTCTGATTGCCCTATCATAGAAGTTTAGCAGTGCATTTTACTCGCCATTCCACGCGCTTTAAGATGCCGCCTAGCCCAGTACGCTATCTGAATTAGGAGCGACGTAAGTTGAACAAATGTGATAGAATTACGCTGAATTCTTATATTAACCGTAATATAAGATGATCTAATCGGGTCTCTGTTTGCCTTATCCTAGAAGTTTAGTATTGCATTTTACTCGCCATTTCATGCGCTTAGAGATGCCGCTTAGCCCAATACGCTATCTGAAATAGGAGCGACGTAAATGGAACAAATGTGATAGAATTTCGCTGAATTCTTAAATTAACTATAATATAAAATGATCTAATCGGGTCACTGATTGCCCTACCCTAGAAGTTTAATAGTGCATTTCACTCGTCATTTCATGCGCTTTGAGATGCCGCCTAGCCCAATACGCTACCTGAAATAGGAGCGACGTAAGTTGAACAAATGTGATAGAATTACGCTGAATTCTTATATTAACCGTAATATAAAATGATCTAATCGGGTCTCTGTTTGCCTTATCCTAGAAGTTTGATAGTGCATTTTACTCGCCATTTCATGCGCTTTGAGATGCCGCTTAGCCCAATACGCTATCTGAAATAGGAGCGACGTAAATTGAACAAATGTGATAGAATTTTGCTGAATTCTTAAATTAACCATAATATTAGATGATGTAATCGGGTCTCTGCTTGCCCTACCCTAGAAGTTTAATAGTGCATTTTACTCGCCATTTCATGCGCTTTGAGATGCCGCTTAGCCCAATACGCTATCTGAAATAGGAGCGACGTAAATTGAACAAATGTGATAGAATTTTTCTGAATTCTTAAATTAACCATAATATAAAATGATCTAATCGGGTCTCTGTTCGCCCTACCATAGAAGTCTAATAGTGCATTTCACTCGCCATTCCACGCGCTTTAAGATGCCGCCGAGCCCAGTACGGTATCTGAAATAGGAGCGACGTAAATTGAACAAATGTGATAGAATTTTGCTGAATTCTTAAATTAACAATAATATAAAATGATCTGATCGGGTGTCTGTTTGCCGTACCCTAGAAGCTTAATATTGCATTTCACTCGCCATTTCATCCGCTTTGAGCTGCCGCTTAGCCCAATACGCTATCTGAAATAGGAGCGACGTAAGTTGAAAAAATGTGATAGAATTTCCCTGAATTCTTATATTAACCTTAATGTAAAATGATCTAATCGTGTCTCTGTTCGCCCTACCATAGAAGTCTAATAGCGCATTTCACTCGCCATTTCATGCGCTTTGAGATGCCGCTTAGCACAATACGCTATTTGAAATAGGGGCGACGTAAATTGAACAAATGTGATAGAATTACGCTGAATTCTTATATTATCCGTAACATAAAATGATCTAATCGGGTCTCTGTTTGCCTTATCCTAGAAGTTTAATAGTGCATTTTACTCGCCATTTCATGCGCTTTGAGATGCCGCTTAGCCCAATACGCTATCTGGAATAGGAGCGACGTAAATTGAACACATGTGATAGAATTTCCCTGAATTCTTATATTAACCTTAATGTAAAATGATGTAATCGGGCCTCTGTTTGCCCTATCATAGAAGTTTAACAGTGCATTTTACTCGTCATTTCATGCGCTTTGAGATGCCGCATAGCCCAATACGCTATCTGAAATAGGAGCGACGTAAATTGAACAAATGTTATAGAATTTCGCTGAATTCTTAAATTAACCATAATATAAAATGATCTAATCGGGTCTCTGTTCGCCCTACCATCGAAGTCTAATCGTGCATTTCACTCGCCATTCCACGCGCTTTAAGATGCGGCCGAACCCAGTTCGCTATCTGAAATAGGAGCGACGTAAATTGAACAAATGTGATAGAATTTTGCTGAAATCTTAAATTAACCATAATATAAAATGATCTAATCGGGTCTCTGCTTGCCCTACCCTAGAAGTTTAATAGTGCATTTTAGTCGCCATTTCATGCGCTTTGAGATGCCGCTTCGCCCAATACGCTATCTGAAATGGGAGCGACGTAAATTGAACAAATGTGATAGAATTTCCCTGAAATCTTATATTAAACAAAATATAAAATGATCTAATCGGGTCTTTGATTGCCCTATCATAGAAGATTAGTAGTGCATTTTACTCACCATTCCACGCGCTTTAAGATGCCACGTAGCCCAGTACGCTATCTGAAATATGAGCGACGTAAGTTGAACAAATGTGATAGAATTACGCTGCATTCTTATATTAACCGTAATATAAAATGATGTAATCGGGCCTCTGTTTGCCTTAGCCTAGAAGTTTAATAGTGCATTATACTCGCCATTTCATGCGCTTCGAGATGCCGCTTAGCCCAATACGCTATCTGAAATAGGAGCGACATAAATTGAACAAATGTGATAGAATTTCGCTGAATTCTGAAATTAACCATAATAACAAATGATCTAATCGGGTCTCTGTTTGTCCTACCCTAGAAGTTTAACAGTGCGTTTTACTCGCCATTTCATGCGCTTTGAGATGCCGCTTAGCCCAATACGCTATCTGAAATATGAGCGACGAAAGTTGACCAAATGTGATAGAATTTCGCTGAATTATTTTATTAACCAGAATGTAAAATGATCTAATCTGGTCTCTGTTCGCCCTAGCCTAGAAGTTTAATAGTGGATTTTACTCGGCATTCCACGCGCTTTAAGATGCCGCCTCTCCCAGTACGCTTTCTGAAATAGGAGCGACCTAAATTGAACGAATGTGATAGAATTTCGATGAATTCTTATATTAACCAAAATATAAAATGATCTAATCGGGTCTCTGATTGCCCTATCATAGAAGTTTAATAGTGCATTTTACTCGCCATTCCACGCGCTTTAAGATGCCGCATAGCCCAGTACGCTATCTGAAATACGAGCGACGTAAATTGAACAAGTGTGATAGAATTTTGCTGAATTCTTAAATTAACCATAATATAAAATGATCTAATCGGGTCTCTGTTCGCCCTACCATAGAAGTCTAATAGTGCATTTCACTCGCCATTTCACGCGTTTTAAGATGCCGCCGAGCCCAGTACGCTATCTGAAGTAGGAACGACGTAAATTGAACAAATGTGATGGAGTTTTGCTGAATTCTTAAATTAACTATAATATAAAATGATCTAATCGGGTCTCTGATTGCCCCATCATAGAAGTTTAATAGTGCATTTTACTCGCCATTCCACGCGCTTTAAGGTGCCGCCGAGCCCTATACGCTATCTGAAATAGGAGCGACGTAAATTGAACAAATGTGATATAATTTTGCTGAATTCTTAAATTAACCGTAATATAAAATGATCTGATCGGGTCTCTGTTCGCCCTAGCCTAGAAGTTTAGTAGTGCATTTTATTCGCCATTTCATGCGCTTTGAGATGCCGCTTAGCCGAATACGCTATCTGAATTTGGAGCGACGTAAATTGAACAAATGTGATACAATATCCCTGAAATCTTATATTAAACAAAATATAAAATGATCTAATCGGGTCTCTGATTGCCCTATCATAGAAGTTTAGTAGTGCATTTTACTCGCCATTCCACGAGCTTTAAGATGCCGCCTAGCACAGTACGCTATCTGAAATAGGAGCGACGTAAGTTGAACAAATGTGATAGAATTTTGCTGAATTCTTGAATTAACCATAATATAAAATGATCTAATCGGGTCTCTGTTTGCCCTACCCAAGAAGTTTAATAGGGCATTTCACTCGACACTTCATGCGCTTTGAGATGCCGCTAAGCCCAATAAGCTATCTGAAATAGGAGCGACGTAAATTGAACAAATGTGATAGAATTTCGCTGAATTCTTACATTATCCATAATGTAAAATGATATAATCGGGTCTCTGTTCGCCCTACCCTAGAAGTATAATAGTGCATTTCACTAGTCATTGCATGCGCTTTGAGATGCCGCCTAGCCCAATACGCTATCTGAAATAGGAGCGACGTAAATTGAACAAATGTGATAGAATTTCGCTGAATTCTTAAAGTATTCTTAATATAAAATGATCTAATCGGGTCCCTGTTTGCCCTACCCTAGAAGTTTAATAGTGCATTTCACTCGTCATTTCATGCGCTTTGAGATGCCGCTTAGCCCAATACGCTATCTGAAATAGGAGCGACGTAAATTGAACAAATGTGATAGAATTTCGCTGAATTCTTATATTAACCAAAGTATAAAATGATCTAATCTGGTCTCTGATTGCCGTATCATAGAAGGTTAATAGTGCATTTTACTCGCCATTCCACGCGCTTTAAGATGCCGCCTAGCCCAGTACGCTGTCTGAAATAGAAGCGACGTAAATTGAACAAATGTGATAGAATTACGCTGAATTCTTATATTAACCGTAATATAAAATGATCTAATCGGGTCTCTGTTTGCCTTATCCTAGAAGTTTGATAGTGCATTTTACTCGCCATTTCATGCGCTTTGAGATGCCGGTTAGCCCAGTACGCTATCTGAAATAGGAGCGACGTAATTTGAACAAATGTGATAGAATTTCGCTGAATTCTTTTATTAACCATAATGTAAAATGATCTGATCGGGTCTCTGTTCGCCCTAGCCTAGAAGTTTAGTAGTGCATTTTATTCGCCATTTCATGCGCTTTGAGATGCCGCTTAGCCGAATACGCTATCTGAAATAGGATCGACGTAAATTGAACAAATGTGATACAATATCCCTGAAATCTTATATTAAACAAAATATAAAATGATCTAATCGGGTCTCTGATTGCCCTATCATAGAAGTTTAGTAGTGCATTTTACTCGCCATTCCACGAGCTTTAAGATGCCGCCTAGCACAGTACGCTATCTGAAATAGGAGCGACGTAAGTTGAACAAATGTGATAGAATTTTGCTGAATTCTTGAATTAACCATAATATAAAATGATCTAATCGGGTCTCTGTTTGCCCTACCCAAGAAGTTTAATAGGGCATTTCACTCGACACTTCATGCGCTTTGAGATGCCGCTAAGCCCAATAAGCTATCTGAAATAGGAGCGACGTAAATTGAAAAAATGTGATAGAATTTCGCTGAATTCTTACATTATCCATAATGTAAAATGATATAATCGGGTCTCTGTTCGCCCTACCCTAGAAGTATAATAGTGCATTTCACTCGTCATTGCATGCGCTTTGAGATGCCGCCTAGCCCAATACGCTATCTGAAATAGGAGCGACGTAAATTGAACAAATGTGATAGAATTTCGCTGAATTCTTAAAGTATTCTTAATATAAAATGATCTAATCGGGTCCCTGTTTGCCCTACCCTAGAAGTTTAATAGTGCATTTCACTCGTCATTTCATGCGCTTTTCGATGCCGCTTAACCCAATACGCTATCTGAAATAGGAGCGACGTACGTTGAACGAATGTGATAGAATTTCGCTGAATTCTTTTAAGAACCATAATGTAAAATGATCTAATCGGGTCTCTGTTCGCCCCAGCCTAGAAGTTTAATAGCGCATTTTATTCGCCATTTCATGCGCCTTGAGATGCCGCTTAGCCCAATACGCTATCTGAAATAGGAGCGACGTAAATTGAACAAATGTGATAGAATTTCCCTGAAATCTTATATTAAACAAAATATAAAATGATCTAATCGGGTCTCTGCTTGCCCTATCATAGAAGTTTTGCAGTGCATTTTGCTCGCCATTCCACGCGCTTTAAGATGCCGCCTAGCCCTGTACGCTATCTAAATTAGGAGCGACGTAAGTTGAACAAATGTGATAGAATTACGCTGAATTCTTATATTAACCGTAATATAAAATGATCTAATCGGGTCTCTGTTTGCCTTATCCTAGAAGTTTAGTATTGCATCTTACTCGCCATTTCATGCGCTTTGAGATGCCGCTTAGCCCAATACGCTATCTTAAATAGGAGCGACGTAAATTGAACAAATGTGATAGAATTTCGCTGAATTCTTAAATTAAGCATAATATCAAATGATCTAATCGGGTCTCTGTTTGCCCTACCCTAGAAGTTTAATGGTGCATTTCCCTCGTCATTTCATGCGCTTTGAGACGCCGCTTAGCCCAATACGCTATCCGAAATAGGAGCGACGTAAATTGAACGAATGTGATAGAATTTCGCTGAATTCTCAAATTAACTATAATATAAAATGATCTAATCGGGTCACTGATTGCCCTACTCTAGAAGTTTAATAGTGCATTTTGCTCGCCATTTCGTGCGCTTTGAGATGCCGCTTAGCCCAATACGCTATCTGAAATATGAGCGACGAAAATTGAACAAATGTGATAGAATTTCGCTGAATTCTTTTATTAACCATAATTTAAAATGATCTTATCGGATCTCTGTTCGCCCTAGCCTAGAACTTTAATAGTGCATTTTATTCGCCATTTCATACGCTTTGAGATGCCGCTTTGCCCAATACGCTATCTGAAATAGGAGCGACGTAAATTGAACAAATGTGATAGAATTTCACTGAATTCTTATATTAACCTAAATATAAAATGATCTAATCGGGTCTCTGATTGCCCTAGCATAGAAGTTTAATAGTGCATTTTACTCGCCATTCCGCGCGCTTTAAGATGCCGCATAGCCCAGTTCGCTATCTGAAATATGAGCGACGTAAATTGAACAAATGTGATAGAATTTCGCTGAATTCTTATATTAACCGTAATATAAAATGATCTAATCGGGTCTCTGTTTGCCTTATCCTAGAAGTTTAATAGTGCATTTTACTCGCCATTCCACGCACTTTATGATGCCGGCTAGCCCAGTACGCTACCTGAAATAGGAGCGACGTAAGTTGAACAAATGTGATAGAATTACGCTGAATTCTTATATTAACAGTAATATAAAATGATCTAATCGGGTCTCTGTTTGCCCTACCCTAGTAGTTTAATTGTGCATTTTACTCGCCATTTCATGCGCTTTGAGATGCCGCTTATCCCAATACGCTATCTGAAACAGGAGCGACGTAAGTTGAACAAATGTGATAGAATTTCGCTGAATTCTTATATTAACCAAAATATAAAATGATCTAATCGGGTCCCTGTTTGCCCTACCCTAGAAGTTTAATAGTGCATTTCACTCGTCATTTCATGCGCTTTGAGATGCCGCTTAGCCCAATACGCTATCTGAAATTGGAGCGACGTAAATTGAACAAATGTGATAGAATTTCGCTGAATTCTTATATTAACCATAATATAAAATGATCTAATCGGGTCCCTGTTTGCCCTACCCTAGAAGTTTAATAGTGCATTTCACTCGTCATTTCATGCGCTTTGAGATGCCGCTTAGCCCAATACGCTATCTGAAATAGGAGCGACGTAAATTGAACAAATGTGATAGAATTTCGCTGAATTCTTATATTAACCAAAGTATAAAATGATCTAATCTGGTCTCTGATTGCCGTATCATAGAAGTTTAGTAGTGCATTTTACTCGCCATTCCACGAGCTTTAAGATGCCGCCTAGCACAGTACGCTATCTGAAATAGGAGCGACGTAAGTTGAACAAATGTGATAGAATTTTGCTGAATTCTTGAATTAACCATAATATAAAATGATCTAATCGGGTCTCTGTTTGCCCTACCCAAGAAGTTTAATAGGGCATTTCACTCGACACTTCATGCGCTTTGAGATGCCGCTAAGCCCAATAAGCTATCTGAAATAGGAGCGACGTAAATTGAACAAATGTGATAGAATTTCGCTGAATTCTTACATTATCCATAATGTAAAATGATATAATCGGGTCTCTGTTCGCCCTACCCTAGAAGTATAATAGTGCATTTCACTCGTCATTGCATGCGCTTTGAGATGCCGCCTAGCCCAATACGCTATCTGAAATAGGAGCGACGTAAATTGAACAAATGTGATAGAATTTCGCTGAATTCTTAAAGTATTCTTAATATAAAATGATCTAATCGGGTCCCTGTTTGCCCTACCCTAGAAGTTTAATAGTGCATTTCACTCGTCATTTCATGCGCTTTGAGATGCCGCTTAGCCCAATACGCTATCTGAAATAGGAGCGACGTAAATTGAACAAATGTGATAGAATTTCGCTGAATTCTTATATTAACCAAAGTATAAAATGATCTAATCTGGTCTCTGATTGCCGTATCATAGAAGGTTAATAGTGCATTTTACTCGCCATTCCACGCGCTTTAAGATGCCGCCTAGCCCAGTACGCTGTCTGAAATAGAAGCGACGTAAATTGAACAAATGTGATAGAATTACGCTGAATTCTTATATTAACCGTAATATAAAATGATCTAATCGGGTCTCTGTTTGCCTTATCCTAGAAGTTTGATAGTGCATTTTACTCGCCATTTCATGCGCTTTGAGATGCCGGTTAGCCCAGTACGCTATCTGAAATAGGAGCGACGTAATTTGAACAAATGTGATAGAATTTCGCTGAATTCTTTTATTAACCATAATGTAAAATGATCTGATCGGGTCTCTGTTCGCCCTAGCCTAGAAGTTTAGTAGTGCATTTTATTCGCCATTTCATGCGCTTTGAGATGCCGCTTAGCCGAATACGCTATCTGAAATAGGATCGACGTAAATTGAACAAATGTGATACAATATCCCTGAAATCTTATATTAAACAAAATATAAAATGATCTAATCGGGTCTCTGATTGCCCTATCATAGAAGTTTAGTAGTGCATTTTACTCGCCATTCCACGAGCTTTAAGATGCCGCCTAGCACAGTACGCTATCTGAAATAGGAGCGACGTAAGTTGAACAAATGTGATAGAATTTTGCTGAATTCTTGAATTAACCATAATATAAAATGATCTAATCGGGTCTCTGTTTGCCCTACCCAAGAAGTTTAATAGGGCATTTCACTCGACACTTCATGCGCTTTGAGATGCCGCTAAGCCCAATAAGCTATCCGAAATAGGAGCGACGTAAATTGAACAAATGTGATAGAATTTCGCTGAATTCTTACATTATCCATAATGTAAAATGATATAATCGGGTCTCTGTTCGCCCTACCCTAGAAGTATAATAGTGCATTTCACTCGTCATTGCATGCGCTTTGAGATGCCGCCTAGCCCAGTACGCTATCTGAAATAGGAGCGACGTAAATTGAACAAATGTGATAGAATTTCGCTGAATTCTTAAAGTATTCTTAATATAAAATGATCTAATCGGGTCCCTGTTTGCCCTACCCTAGAAGTTTAATAGTGCATTTCACTCGTCATTTCATGCGCTTTGAGATGCCGCTTAGCCCAATACGCTATCTGAAATAGGAGCGACGTAAATTGAACAAATGTGATAGAATTTCGCTGAATTCTTATATTAACCAAAATATAAGAAGATCTAATCTGGTCTCTGATTGCCGTATCATAGAAGGTTAATAGTGCATTTTACTCGCCATTCCACGCGCTTTAAGATGCCGCCTAGCCCAGTACGCTGTCTGAAATAGAAGCGACGTAAATTGAACAAATGTGATAGAATTACGCTGAATTCTTATATTAACCGTAATATAAAATGATCTAATCGGGTCTCTGTTTGCCTTATCCTAGAAGTTTGATAGTGCATTTTACTCGCCATTTCATGCGCTTTGAGATGCCGCTTAGCCCAGTACGCTATCTGAAATAGGAGCGACGTAATTTGAACAAATGTGATAGAATTTCGCTGAATTCTTTTATTAACCATAATGTAAAATGATCTGATCGGGTCTCTGTTCGCCCTAGCCTAGAAGTTTAGTAGTGCATTTTATTCGCCATTTCATGCGCTTTGAGATGCCGCTTAGCCGAATACGCTATCTGAAATAGGATCGACGTAAATTGAACAAATGTGATACAATATCCCTGAAATCTTATATTAAACAAAATATAAAATGATCTAATCGGGTCTCTGATTGCCCTATCATAGAAGTTTAGTAGTGCATTTTACTCGCCATTCCACGAGCTTTAAGATGCCGCCTAGCACAGTACGCTATCTGAAATAGGAGCGACGTAAGTTGAACAAATGTGATAGAATTTTGCTGAATTCTTGAATTAACCATAATATAAAATGATCTAATCGGGTCTCTGTTTGCCCTACCCAAGAAGTTTAATAGGGCATTTCACTCGACACTTCATGCGCTTTGAGATGCCGCTAAGCCCAATAAGCTATCTGAAATAGGAGCGACGTAAATTGAACAAATGTGATAGAATTTCGCTGAATTCTTACATTATCCATAATGTAAAATGATATAATCGGGTCTCTGTTCGCCCTACCCTAGAAGTATAATAGTGCATTTCACTCGTCATTGCATGCGCTTTGAGATGCCGCCTAGCCCAATACGCTATCTGAAATAGGAGCGACGTAAATTGAACAAATGTGATAGAATTTCGCTGAATTCTTAAAGTATTCTTAATATAAAATGATCTAATCGGGTCTCTGGTTTCCCTACCATAGAAGTTTCATAGTGCATTTTACTCGCCATTCCACGCGCCTTAAGATGCCGTCTAGCACAGTTCGCTATCTGAAATAGGAGCGACGTAAATTGAACAAATGTGATAGAATTTCGCTGAATTCTTATATTAACCATAATATAAAATGATCTAATCAGGTCCCTGTTTGCCCTACCCTAGAAGTTTAATAGTGCATTTCACTCGTCATTTCATGCGCTTTGAGATGCCGCTTAGCCCAATACGCTATCTGAAATAGGAGCGACGTAAATTGAACAAATGTGATAGAATTTCGCTGAATTCTTATATTAACCAAAGTATAAAATGATCTAATCTGGTCTCTGATTGCCGTATCATAGAAGGTTAATAGTGCATTTTACTCGCCATTCCACGCGCTTTAAGATGCCGCCTAGCCCAGTACGCTGTCTGAAATAGAAGCGACGTAAATTGAACAAATGTGATAGAATTACGCTGAATTCTTATATTAACCGTAATATAAAATGATCTAATCGGGTCTCTGTTTGCCTTATCCTAGAAGTTTGATAGTGCATTTTACTCGCCATTTCATGCGCTTTGAGATGCCGGTTAGCCCAATACGCTATCTGAAATAGGAGCGACGTAAATTGAACAAATGTGATAGAATTTTGCTGAATTCTTAAAATAACCACAATATAAAATGATCTAATCGGGTCTCTGTTTGCCGTACCCTAGAAGTTTAATGGTGCATTTCCCTCGTCATTTCATGCGCTTTTCGATGCCGCTTAACCCAATACGCTATCTTAAATAGGAGCGACGTAAATTGAACAAATGTGATAGAATTTCGCTGAATTGTTAAATTATCTATAATATAAAATGATCTAATCTGGTCTCTGTTCGCCCTAGCCTAGAAGTTTAATAGTGGATTTTACTAGGCATTCCACGCGCTTTAAGATGCCGCCTATCCCAGTACGCTATCTGAAATAGGAGCGACCTAAATTGAACGAATGTGATAGAATTTTGCTGATTGCTTAAATTAACCATAATATAAAATGATCTAATCGGGTCTCTGCTTACCCTACCCTAGAAGTTTAATAGTGCATTTTATTCGCCATTTCATGCGCTTTGAGATGCCGCTTCGCCCAATACGCTATCTGAAATAGGAGCGACGTAAATTAAACAAATGTGATAGAATCCCCTGAAATCTTATATTAAACAAAATAGAAAATGATCTAATCGGGTCTCTGATTGCCCTATCATAGAAGTTTAGCAGTGCATTGTACTCGCCATTCCACGCGCTTTAAGATGCCGCCTAGCCCAGTACGCCATCTAAATTAGGAGCGACGTAAGTTGAACAAATGTGATAGAATTTCGCTGAATTCTTAAATTAACTATAATATAAAATGATCTAATCGGGTCACTGATTGCCCTACCCTAGAACTTTAATAGTGAATTTTACTCGTCGTTTCATGCGCTTTGTGATGCCGCTTAGCCTGATACGCTATCTGAAATAGGAGCCATATAAGTGGAACAAATGTGATAGAATTTCGCTGAATTCTTTTATTAACCATAATGTAAAATGATCTAATCGGATCTCTGTTCGCCCTAGCCTAGAACTTTAATGGTGCATTTTATTCGCCATTTCATACGCTTTGAGATGCCGCTTTGCCCAATACGCTATCTGAAATACGAGCGACGTAAATTGAACAAATGTGATAGAATTTCCCTGAAATCTTATATTAACCAAAATATAAAATGATCTAATCGGGTCTCTGATTGCCCTAGCATAGAAGTTTAATAGTGCATTTTACTCGCCATTCCGAGCGCTTTAAGATGCCGCCTAGCCCAGTACGCTATCTGAAATAGGAGCGACGTAAATTGAGCAAATGTGATAGAATTTCGCTGAATTCTTAAATTAACCATAATATAAAATGATCTAATCGGGTCTCTGTTTGCCCTACCCTAGAAGTTTAATAGTGCATTTCACTCGTCATGTCATGCGCTTTGAGATGCCGCTAAGCCCAATAAGCTATCTGTAATAGGAGCGACGTAAATTTTACAAATGTGATAGAATTTCGTTGAATTCTTATATTAACCAATATATAAAATGATCTAATCGGGTCTCTGATTGCCCTATCATAGAAGTTTAATAGTGCATTTTACTTGCCATTCCACGCGCTTTAAGATGCCGCCTTGCACAGTACGCTATCTGAAATAGGAACGACGTAAGTTGAACAAATGTGATAGAATTACGCTGAATTCTTATATTAACCGTAATATAAAATGATCTAATCCGGTCTCTGTTTGCCTTATCCTAGAAGTTTGATAGTGCATTTTCCTCGCCATTTCATGCGCTTTGAGATGCCGCTTAGCCCAATACGCTATCTGTAATAGGAGCGACGTAAATTGGACAAATGTGATAGAATTTTGCTGAATGCTTAAATTAACCACAATATAAAATGATCTAATCGGGTCTCTGTTTGCCCTACCCTAGTAGTTTAATTGTGCATTTTACTCGCCATTTCATGCGCTTTGAGATGCCGCTTATCCCAATACGCTATCTGAAATAGGAGCGACGTAAGTTGAACAAATGTGATAGAATTTCGTTGAATTCTTATATTAACCAAAATATAAAATGATCTAATCGGATCTCTTATTGCCCTATCATAGAAGTTTCATAGGGCATTTTACTCGCCATTCCACGCGCTTTCAGATGCCGCCGAGCCCAGTACGCTATCTGAAATAGGAACGACGTAAATTGAACAAGTGTGATAGAATTTCGTTGAATTCTTAAATTAACCATAATATAAAATGATCAAATCGGGTCTCTGTCTGCCGTACCCTAGCAGTTTAATAGTGCATTTTATCCGACATTTCATGCGCTTTGAGATGCCGCTTAGCCCAACACGCTATCTGAAATAGGAGCGACGTAAATTGAACAAATGTGATAGAATTGCCCTGAAATCTTATATTAAGCAAAATATAAAATGATCTAATCGGGTCTCTGATTGCCCTATCATAGAAGTTTAGTAGTGCATTCTGCTCGCCATTCCACGCGCTTTAACATGCCGCCTAGCCCAGTACGCTATCTGAAATAGGAGCGACGTAAATTGAACAAATGTGATAAAATTTTGCTGACATCTTAAATTAACCATAATATAAAATGATCTAATCGGGTCTCTGTTTGCCGTATCCTAGAAGTTTAATAGGGCATTTTACTCGCCATTTCATGCGCTTTGAAATGCCGCTTAGCCCAATACGCTATCTGAAATAGGAGCGACGTAAATTGAACAAGTGTGATAGAAGTTCACTGAATTCTTAAATTAACCATAATATAAAATGATCTAATCGGGTCTCTGTTTGCCGTATCCTAGAAGTTTAATAGGGCATTTTACTCGCCATTTCATGCGCTTTGAAATGCCGCTTAGCCCAATACGCTATCTGAAATAGGAGCGACGTACGTTGAAAAAATGTGATAGAATTACGCTCAATTATTATATTAACCGTAATATAAAATTATCTAATCGGGTCTCTGTTTGCCCTACCCTAGAAGTTTAATAGTGCACTTTACTCGCCACTTCTTGCGCTTTGAGATGCCGCTTTGCCCAATAAGCTATCTGAAATAGGAGCGACGTAAATTGAACAAATGTGAGAGAATTTCGCTGAATTCTTATATTAACCTTAATGTAAAATGTTCTAATCGGGTCTCTGTTCGCCTTACCCTTGAAGATTAATAGTGCATTTCACTCGTCATTTCATGCGCTTTGAGATGCCGCTTAGCCCAATACGTTATCTGAAATAGGAGCGACGTAAATTGAACAAATGTGATAGAATTTGGCTGAATTCTTAAATTAACCATAATATAAAATGATCTAATCGGGTCTCTCTTTGCCCTACCCTAGAAGTTTAATAGTGCATTTTACTCGCCATTTCATGCGCTTTGAGATGCCGCCTGGCCCAGTACGCTATCTGAAATAGGAGCGACGTAAGTTGAACAAATGTGATAGAATTACGCTGAATTCTTAAATTAACCATAATATAAAATCATCTTATCGGGTCTCTGTTCGCCCTACCCTAGAAGTTTAATAGTGCCTTTCACTCGTCATGTCGTGCGCTTTGAGATGCCGCTTAGCCCAATACGCTATCTGAAATAGGAGCGACGTAAATTGAACAATTGTGATAGAATTTCGCTGAATTCTTATATTAACCAAAATATAAAATGATCTAGTCGGGTCTCTGATTGCCCTATCATAGAAGTTTAATAGTGCATTTTGATCGCCATTCCACGCGCTTTAAGATGCCGCCTAACCCAGTACGCTATCTGAAATTGGAGCGACGTAAATAGAACAAATGTGACAGAATTTTGCTGACATCTTAAATTAACCATAATATAAAATGATCTAATCGGGTCTCTGTTTGCCCTACCCTAGAAGTTTAATAGTGCATTTTACTCGCCATTTCATGCGCTTTGAGATGGCGCTTAGCCCAATACGCTATCTGAAATAGGAGCGACGTAAATTGAACAAACGTGATAGAATTTGGCTGAATTCTTAAATTAACCATAATATAAAATCATCTTATCGGGTCTCTGTTTGCCCTACCCTAGAAGTTTAATAGTGCATTTTACTCGCCATTTCTTGCGCTTTAAGATGCCGCCGAGCCCAGTACGCTATCTGAAGTAGGAGCGACGTAAGTTGAACAAATGTGATAGCATTACGCTGAATTCTTATATGAACCGTAATATAAAATCATCTAATCGGTTCTCTGTTCGCCCTACCCTAGAAGTTTAATAGTGCCTTTCACTCGTCATTTCGTGCGCTTTGAGATGCCGCTTAGCCCAATACGCTATCTGAAATAGGAGCGACGTAAATTGAACAATTGTGATAGAATTTCGCTGAATTCTTATATTAACCAAAATATAAAATGATCTAGTCGGGTCTCTGATTGCCCTATCATAGAAGTTTAATAGTGCATTTTGATCGCCATTCCACGCGCTTTAAGATGCCGCCTAGCCCAGTACGCTATCTGAAATAGGAGCGACGTACGTTGAAAAAATGTGATAGAATTACGCTCAATTATTATATTAACCGTAATATAAAATTATCTAATCGGGTCTCTGTTTGCCCTACCCTAGAAGTTTAATAGTGCACTTTGCTCGCCATTTCATGCGCTTTGAGATGCCGCTTAGCCCAATACGCTATCTGAAATAGGAGCGACGTAAATTGAACAAATGTGATAGAATTTCCCTGAATACTTATATTAACCTTAATGTAAAATGATCTAATCGGGTCTCTGTTCGCTCTACCCTAGAAGTGTAATAGTGCATTTCACTCGCCATTTCATGCGCTTTGAGATGCCGCTTAGCCCAATACGCTATCTGAAATAGGAGCGACGTAAGTAAAACAATTGTGATAGAATTTCGCTGAATTCTTATATTAACCAAAATATAAAATGATCTAATCGGGTCTCTGATTGCCCTATCGTAGAAGTTTAATAGTGCATTTTACTCGCCAATCCACGCGCTTTAAGATTCCGCCTAGCCCAATACGCTATCTGAAATAGGAGCGACGTAAGTTGAACAAATGTGATAGAATTACGCTCAATTATTATATTAACCGTAATATAAAATTATCTAATCGGGTCCCTGTTTGCCCTACCCTAGAAGTTTAATAGTGCACTTTGCTCGCCATTTCATGCGCTTTGAGATGCCGCTTAGCCCAATACGCTATCTGAAATATCAGCGACGTAAATAGAACAATTGTGATAGAATTTCGCTGAATTTTTATATTAACCAAAATATAAAATGATCTAATCGGGTCTCTGATTGCCCTATCAAAGAAGTTTAATAGTGCATTTTACTCGCCAATCCACGCGCTTCACGATTCCGCCTAGCCCAGTACGCTATCTGAAATAGGAGCGACGTAAATTGAACAAATGTGATAGAATTACGCTGACATCTTAAATTAACCATAATATAAAATGATCTAATCGGATCTCTGTTTGCCTTATCCTAGAAGTTTAATAGTGCATTTTACTCGCCATTTCATGCGCATTGAGATGCCGCTTAGCCCAATACGCTATCTGAAATAGGAGCGACGTAAATTGAACAAATATGATAGAGTTTCGCTGAATTCTTAAATTAACCATAATATAAAATCATCTTATCGGGTCTCTGTTTGCCCTACCCTAGAAGTTTAATAGTGCATTTTACTCGCCATTTCTTGCGCTTTAAGATGCCGCCGAGCCCTGTACGCTATCTGAAGTAGGAGCGACGTAAATTGAACAATTGTGATAGAATCTCGCTGAGTTCTTATATTAACCAAAATATAAAATGATCTAGTCGAGTCTCTGATTGCCCTATCATAGAAGTTTAATAGTGCATTTTGATCGCCATTCCACGCGCTTTAAGATGCCGCCTAGCCCAGTACGCTATCTGAAATTGGAGCGACGTAAATTGAACAAATGTGACAGAATTTTGCTGACATCTTAAATTAACCATAATATAAAATGATCTAATCGGGTCTCTGTTTGCCCTACCCTACAAGTTTAACAGTGCATTTTACTCGCCATTTCATGCGCTTTGAGATGCAGCTTAGCCCAATACGCTATCTGAAGTAGGAGCGACGTAAATTGAACAAATGTGATAGAATTTCCCTGAATTCTTATATTAACCAAAATATAAAATGATCTAATCGGGTCTCTGATTGCCCTATCATAGAACTTTAATAGTGCATTTTACTCGCCAATCCACGCGCTTTAAGATTCCGCCTAGCCCAGTACGCTATCTGAAATAGGAGCGACGTAAATTGAACAAATGTGATAGAATTTGGCTGAATTCTTAAATTAACCATAATATAAAATGATCAAATCGGGTCTCTGTTTGCCCTACCCTAGAAGTTTAATAGAGCATTTTACTCGCCATTTCATGCGCTTTGAGATGGCGCTTAGCCCAATACGCTTTCTGAAATAGTACCGACGTAAATTGAGCAAATGTGATAGAATTTGACTGAATTCTTAAATTAACCATAATATAAAATGATCTAATCGGGCCTCTGTTTGCCTTACCCTAGAAGTTTAATAGTGCATTTTACTCGCCATTTCATGCGATTTGAGATGCCGCTTAGCCCAATGCGCTGTCTGAAATAGGAGCGACGTAAATTGAACAAATGTGATAGAATTTCCCTGAAATCTTATATTAAACAAAATATAAAATGATCTAAACGGGACTCTGATTGCCCTATCATAGAAGTTTAGTAGTGCATTTTACTCGCCATTCCACGCGCTTTAAGATGCCGCGTAGCCCAGTACGCTATCTGAAATAGGAGCGACGTAAGTTGAACAAATGTGATAGAATTACGCTGAATTCTTATATTAACCGTAATATAAAATGATCTAATCGGGTCCCTGTTTGCCTTATCCTAGAAGTTTAATAGTGCATTTTACTCGCCATTTCATGCGCATTGAGATGCCGCTTAGCCCCATACGCTATCTGAAATAGGAGCGACGTAAATTGAACAAATATGATAGAGTTTCGCTGAATTCTTAAATTAACCATAATATAAAATCATCTTATCGGGTCTCTGTTTGCCCTACCCTAGAAGTTTAATAGTGCATTTTGCTCGCCATTTCATGCGATTTGAGATGCCGCTTAGCCCAATACGCTATCTGAAATAGGAGCGACGTAAATTGAACAAATGTGATAGAATATCCCTGAAATCTTATATTAAACAAAATATAAAATGATCTAAACGGGACTCTGATTGCCCTATCATAGAAGTTTAGTAGTGCATTTTACTCGCCATTCCACGCGCTTTAAGATGCCGCGTAGCCCAGTACGCTATTTGAAATAGGAGCGACGTAAGTTGAACAAATGTGATAGAATTACGCTGAATTCTTATATTAACCGTAATATAAAATGATCTAATCGGGTCCCTGTTTGCCTTATCCTAGAAGTTTAATAGTGCATTTTACTCGCCATTTCATGCGCATTGAGATGCCTCGTAGCCCAATACGCTATCTGAAATAGGAGCGACGTAAATTGAACAAATATGATAGAGCTTCGCTGAATTCTTAAATTAACCATAATATAAAATCATCTTATCGGGTCTCTGTTTGCCCTACCCTAGAAGTTTAATAGTGCATTTTACTCGCCATTTCTTGCGCTTTAAGATGCCGCCGAGCCCAGTACGCTATCTGAAGTAGGAGCGACGTAAATTGAACAATTGTGATAGAATTGCGCTGAATTCTTATATTAACCAAAATATAAAATGATCTAGTCGAGTCTCTGATTGCCCTATCATAGAAGTTTAATAGTGCATTTTGATCGCCATTCCACGCGCTTTAAGATGCCGCCTGGCCCAGTACACTATCTGAAATAGGAGCGACGTATGTTCATCAAATGTGATAGAATTACGCTGCATTCTTATATTAACCGTAATATAAAATGATCTAACCGGATCTCTGTTCGCCCTACCCTAGAAGATTACTAGTGCATTTCACTCGTCATTTCATGCGCTTTGAGATGCCGCTTAGCCCAATAAGCTATCTGAAATAGGAGCGACGTAAATTGAACAAATGTGATAGAATTTCGCTGAATTCTTATACTAACCAAAATATAAAATGATCTAGTCGGGTCCCTGATTGCCCTATCATAGAAGTTTAATAGTGCATTTAGCTCGCCATTCCACGCGCTTTAAGATTCCGCCTAGCACAGTACGCTATCTGAAATTGGAGCGACGTAAATTGAACAAATGTGATAGAATTTCGCTGAATTCTTAAATTAACCATAATATAAAATGATCTAATCGGGTCTCTGTTTGCCCTACCCTAGAAGTTTAATAGTGCATTTTACTCGCCATTTCATGGGCTTTGAGATGCTGCTTAGCCCAATACGCTATCTGAAATAGGAGCGACGTAAATTGAACAAATGTGATAGAATTTCCCTGAATACTTATATTAACCTTAATGTAAAATGATCTAATCGGGTCCCTGTTCGCCCTACCCTAGAAGTTTAATAGTGCATTTCACTCGCAATTTCATGCGCTTTGAGATGGCGCTTAGCCCAA
The DNA here is from genome assembly GCA_916610135.2 of Macropis europaea. Taxonomy (NCBI): domain Eukaryota; kingdom Metazoa; phylum Arthropoda; class Insecta; order Hymenoptera; family Melittidae; genus Macropis; species Macropis europaea. The sequence goes on along the minus strand of CAKAJE020001190.1, from coordinate 279,870 downwards.
TCCGCTATCTGAAATAGGATCGACGTAAATTGAACAAATGTAATAGAATTTTCCTGAATTCTTATATTAACCTTAATGTAAAATGATCTAATCGGGCCTTTGTTCGCCGTACCCTAGAAGTTTAGCAGTTCATTTTACTCGCCATTTCATGCGCTTTGAGATGCCGCTTAGCCCAATACGATATCTGCAATAGGAGCGACGTAAATTGAACAAATGTGATAGAATTTGGCTGAACTCTTAAATTAACCATAATATAAAATGATCTAATCGGGTCTCTGTTTGCCCTACCCTAGAAGTTTAATAGTGCATTTTACTCGCAATTTCTTGCGCTTTGAGATGCCGCTTTGCCCAATAATCTATCTGAAATAGGAGCGACGTAAATTGAACAAATGTGAGAGAATTTCGCTGAATCCTTATATTAACCTTAATGGAAAATGTTCTAATCGGGTCTCTGTTCGCCCTACCCTTGAAGATTAATCGTGCATTTCACTCGTCATTTCATGCGCTTTGAGATGCCGCTTAGCCCAATACGCTATCTGAAATAGGAGCGACGTAAGTTGAACAGATGTGATAGAATTTCGCTGAATTCTTATATTAACCAAAATATAAAATGATCTAATCGGGTCTCTGATAGCCCTACCAGAGAAGTTTAATAGTGCATTTTACTCGACAATCCATGCGCTTTAAGATTCCGCCTAGCCCAGGACGCTATCTGAAATAGGAGCGACGTAAATTGAACAAATGTGATAGAATTTGGTTGAATTCTTAAATTAACCATAATATAAAATGATCTAATCGGTTCTCTGTTTGCCCTACCCTAGAAGTTAAATAGTGCATTTCACTCGTCATTTCATGCGCTTTGAGATGCCGCTTAGCCCAATAAGCTATCTGAAATAGGAGCGACGTAAATTGAACAAATGTGATAGACTTACGCTGAATTCTTATATTAACCGTATATGATATAAAATGATGTAATCGGGTCTCTGTTTGCCCTACCCTAGAAGTTTAACAGTGCATTTTACTCGCCATTTCATGGGCTTTGAGATGCTGCTTAGCCCAATACGCTATCTGAAATAGGAGCGACGTAAATTGAACAAATGTGATAGAATTTCCCTGAATACTTATATTAACCAAAATATAAAATGATCTAATCGGGTCTCTGATTGCCCTATCATAGAAGTTTAATAGTGCATTTTACTCGCTAATCCACGCGCTTTAAGATTCCGCCTAGCCCAGTACGCTATCTGAAATAGGAGCGACGTAAATTGAACAAATGTGATAGAATTTGGCTGAATTCTTAAATTAACCATAATATAAAATGATCTAATCGGGTCTCTGTTTGCCCTACCCTAGAAGTTTAATAGTGCATTTTACTCGCCATTTCATGCGCTTTGAGATGGCGCTTAGCCCAATACGCTATCTGAAATAGGAGCGACGTAAATTGAACGAATGTGATAGAATTTCGCTGGATTCTTATATTAACCAAAATATAAAATGATCTAATCGGGTCTCTGATAGCCCTATCGTAGAAGTTTAATAGTGCATTTTACTCGCCATTCCACGCGCTTTAAGATGCCGCCTAGCACAGTACGCTATCTGAAATAGGAACGACGTAAGTTGAACAAATGTGATAGAATTACGCTGAATTCTTATATTAACTGTCATATAAAATGATCTAATCGGGTCTCTGTTTGCCTTATCCTAGAAGTTTAATAGTGCATTTTACTCGCCATTTCATGCGCATTGAGATGCCGCTTAGCCCAATAAGCTATCTGAAATAGGAGCGACGTAAATTGAACAATTGTGATAGAATTTCGCTGTATTCTTATATTAACCAAAATATAAAATGATCTAGTCGGGTCTCTGATTGCCCTATCATAGTAGTTTAATAGTGCATTTCACTCGTCATTTCATGCGCTTTAAGGTGCCGCCTAGCCCAGTACGCTATCTGAAATTGGAGCGACGTAAATTGAACAAATGTGATAGAATTTTGCTGACATCTTGAATTAACGATAATATAAAATGATCTAATCGAGTCCCTGTTTGCCCTACCCTACAAGTTTAGCAGTGCATTTTACTCGCCATTTCATGCGCTTTGAGATGCCGCTTAGCCCAATACGATATCTGAAATAGGAGCGACGTAAATTGAACAAATGTGATAGAATTTTGCTGACATCTTGAATTAACCATAATATAAAATGATCTAATCGGGTCTCTGTTTGCCCTACCCTACAAGTTTAACAGTGCATTTTACTCGCCATTTCATGCGCTTTGAGATGCAGCTTAGCCCAATACGCTATCTGAAGTAGGAGCGACGTAAATTGAACAAATGTGATAGAATTTCCCTGAATTCTTATATTAACCAAAATATAAAATGATCTAATCGGGTCTCTGATTGCCCTATCATAGAACTTTAATAGTGCATTCTACTCGCCAATCCACGCGCTTTAAGATTCCGCCTAGCCCAGTACGCTATCTGAAATAGGAGCGACGTAAATTGAACAAATGTGATAGAATTGGCTGAATTCTTAAATTAACCATAATATAAAATGATCTAATCGGATCTCTGTTTGCCCTACCCTAGAAGTTTAATAGTGCATTTTACTCGCCATTTCATGCGATTTGAGATGCCGCTTAGCCCAATACGCTATCTGAAATAGGAGCGACGTAAGTTGAACAAATGTGATAGAATTACGCTGAATTCTTATATTAACCGTAATATAAAATGATCTAATCGGGTCCCTGTTTGCCTTATCCTAGAAGTTTAACAGTGCATTTTACTCGCCATTTCATGCGCATTGAGATGCCGCGTAGCCCAATACGCTATCTGAAATAGGAGCGACGTAAATTGAACAAATGTGATACAATATCCCTGAAATCTTATATTAAACAAAATATAAAATGATCAAATCGGGTCTCTGATTGCCCTATCATAGAAGTTTAGTAGTGCATTTTACTCGCCATTCCACGAGCTTTAAGATGCCGCCTAGCCCAGTACGCTATCTGAAATAGGAGCGACGTAAGTTGAACAAATGTGATAGAATTACGCTGAATTCTTATATTAACCGTAATATAAAATGATCTAACCGGGTCCCTGTTTGCCTTATCCTAGAAGTTTAATAGTGCATTTTACTCGCCATTTCATGCGCATTGAGATGCCGCGTAGCCCAATACGCTATCTGAAATAGGAGCGACGTAAATTGAACAAATATGATAGAGCTTCGCTGAATTCTTAAATTAACCATAATATAAAATCATCTTATCGGGTCTCTGTTTGCCCTACCCTAGAAGTTTAATAGTGCATTTTACTCGCCATTTCTTGCGCTTTAAGATGCCGCCGAGCCCAGTACGCTATCTGAAGTAGGAGCGACGTAAATTGAACAATTGTGATAGAATTGCGCTGAATTCTTATATTAACCAAAATATAAAATGATCTAGTCGAGTCTCTGATTGCCCTATCATAGAAGTTTAATAGTGCATTTTGATCGCCATTCCACGCGCTTTAAGATGCCGCCTAGCCCAGTACGCTATCTGAAATAGGAGCGACGTATGTTCATCAAATGTGATAGAATTACGCTGAATTCTTATATTAACCGTAATATAAAATGATCTAATCGGATCTCTGTTCGCCCTACCCTAGAAGACTACTAGTGCATTTCACTCGTCATTTCATGCGCTTTGAGATGCCGCTTAGCCCAATAAGCTATCTGAAATAGGAGCGACGTAAATTGAACAAATGTGATAGAATTTTTCTGAATTCTAAAAGTAACCATAATATAAAATGATCTAATCGGGTCTCTGTTTGCCCTACCCTAGAAGTTTAATAGTGCATTTCACTCGTCATTTCATGCGCTTCGAGATGCCGCTTAGCCCAATACGCTATCTGAAATAGGAGCGACGTAAATTGAACAAATGTGATAGAATTTCGCTGAATTCTTATATTAACCAAAATATAAAATGATCTAGTCGGGTCCCTGATTGCCCTATCATAGAAGTTTAATAGTGCATTTAGCTCGCCATTCCACGCGCTTTAAGATGCCGCCTAGTACAGTACGCTATCTGAAATTGGAGCGACGTAAATTGAACAAATGTGATAGAATTTCGCTGAATTCTTAAATTAACCATAACATAAAATGATCTAATCGGGTCTCTGTTTGCCCTACCCTAGAAGTTTAATAGTGCATTTTACTCGCCATTTCTTGCGCTTTGAGATGCCGCTTTGCCCAATAAGCTATCTGAAATAGGAGCGACGTAAATTGAATAAATGTGAGAGAATTTCGCTGAATTCTTATATTAACCTTAATGTAAAATGTTCTAATCGGGTCTCTGTTCGCCCTACCCTAGAAGTTTAATAGTGCATTTAACTCGCCATTTCATGCTCTTTGAGATGCCGCTTAGCCCAATACGCTATCTGAAATAGGAGCGACGTAAATTGAACAAATGTGATAGAATTTCCCTGAATACTTATATTAACCTTAATGTAAAATGATCTAATCGGGTCTCTGTTCGCCCTACCCTAGAAGTTTAATAGTGCATTTCACTCGCCATTTCATGCGCTTTGAGATGCCGCTTAGCCCAATACGCTATCTGAAATAGGAGCGACGTAAATTGAACAATTGTGATAGAATTTCGCTGAATCCTTATATTAACCAAAATATAAAATGATCTAGTCGGGTCTCTGATTGCCCTATCATAGTAGTTTAATAGTGCATTTCTCTCGTCATTTCATGCGCTTTAAGATGCCGCCTAGCCCAGTACGCTATCTGAAATTGGAGCGACGTAAATTGAACAAATGTGATAGAATTTTGCTGACATCTTGAATTAACGATAATATAAAATGATCTAATCGGGTCCCTGTTTGCCCTACACTACAAGTTTAGCAGTGCATTTTACTCGCCATTTCATGCGCTTTGAGATGCCGCTTAGCCCAATACGATATCTGAAATAGGAGCGACGTAAATTGAACAAATGTGATAGAATTTTGCTGACATCTTGTATTAACCATAATATAAAATGATCTAATCGGGTCTCTGTTTGCCCTACCCAAGAAGTTTAATAGTGCATTTCTCTCGTCATTTCATGCGCTTTGAGATGCCGCTTAGCCCAATACGCTATCTGAAATAGGAGCGACGTAAATTCAACAAATGTGATAGAATTTCCCTGAAATCTTATATTAAACAAAATATAAAATGGTCTAAACGGGACTCTGATTGCCCTAACATAGAAGTTTAGGAGTGCATTTTACTCGCCCTTCCACGCGCTTTAAGATGCCGCCTAGCCCAGTACGCTATCTGAAATAGGAGCGACGTATGTTGAACAAATGTGATAGAATTACGCTGAATTCTTATATTAACCGTAATATAAAATGATCTAATCGGATCTCTGTTCGCCCTACCCTAGAAGATTACTAGTGCATTTCACTCGTCATTTCATGCGCTTTGAGATGCCGCTTAGCCCAATAAGCTATCTGAAATAGGAGCGACGTAAATTGAACAAATGTGATAGAATTTTTCTGAATTCTTAAATAAACCATAATATGAAATGATCTAATCGGGTCTCTGTTTGCCTTATCCTAGAAGTTTAATAGTGCATTTTACTCGCCATTCCACGCACTTTATGATGCCGCCTAGCCCAGTACGCTATCTGAAATAGGAGCGACGTAAATTGAACAAATGTGATAGAATTTTTCTGAATTCTTAAATTAACCATAATATTAGATGATGTAATCGGGTCTCTGCTTGCCCTACCCTAGTAGTTTAATAGTGCATTTTACTCGCCACTCCAGCGCTTTAGGATGCCGCCTAGCCCAGTACGCTATCTGAAATAGGAGCGACGTAACTTGCACAAATGTGATAGAATTACGCTGCATTCTTATATTAACCGTAACATAAAATGATCTAACCGGGTATCTGTTTGCCTTATCCTAGTAGTTTAATAGTGCATTATAATCGCCATTTAATGCGCTTCGAGATGCCGCTTAGCTAAATACACTATCTGAAATAGGAGCGACGAAAGTTGAACAAATGTGATTGAATTTCGCTGAATACTTTTATTAACCATAATGTAAAATGATCTAATCGGGTCCCTGTTCGCCCAAACCTAGAAGTTTCATAGTGCATTTTACTCGCCATTCCACGCGCCTTAAGATGCCGTCTAGCACAGTTCGCTATCTGAAATAGGAGCGACGTAAATTGAACAAATGTGATAGAATTTCGCTGAATTCTTATATTAACCATAATATAAAATGATCTAATCGGGTCCCTGTTTGCCCTACCCTAGAAGTTTAATAGTGCATTTCACTCGTCATTTCATGCGCTTTGAGATGCCGCTTAGCCCAATACGCTATCTGAAATAGGAGCGACGTAAATTGAACAAGTGTGATAGAATTTCGCTGAATTCTTATATTAACCAAAGTATAAAATGATCTAATCTGGTCTCTGATTGCCCTATCATAGAAGGTTAATAGTGCATTTTACTCGCCATTCCACGCGCTTTAAGATGCCGCCTAGCCCAGTACGCTGTCTGAAATAGAAGCGACGTAAATTGAACAAATGTGATAGAATTACGCTGAATTCTTATATTAACCGTAATATAAAATGATCTAATCGGGTCTCTGTTTGCCTTATCCTAGAAGTTTGATAGTGCATTTTACTCGCCATTTCATGCGCTTTGAGATGCCGATTAGCCCAATACGCTATCTGAAATAGGAGCGACGTAAATTGAACAAATGTGATAGAATTTTGCTGAATTCTTAAAGTAACCACAATATAAAATGATCTAATCGGGTCTCTGTTTGCCCTACCCTAGTAGTTTAATAGCGAATTTTATTCGCCATTTCATGCGCCTTGAGATGCCGCTTAGCCCAATACGCTATCTGAAATAGGAGCGACGTAAATTGAACAAATGTGATAGAATTTCGCTGAATTCTTTTATTAACCATAATGTAAAATGATCTGATCGGGTCTCTGTTCGCCCTAGCCTAGAAGTTTGGTAGTGCATTTTACTCGCCATTTCATGCGCTTTGAGATGCCGGTTAGCCCAATACGCTATCTGAAATAGGAGCGACGTAAATTGAACAAATGTGATAGAATTTTGCTGAATTCTTAAAATAACCACAATATAAAATGATCTAATCGGGTCTCTGTTTGCCCTACCCTAGTAGTTTAATAGCGCATTTTATTCGCCATTTCATGCGCCTTGAGATGCCGCTTAGCCCAATACGCTATCTGAAATAGGAGCGACGTAAATTGAACAAATGTGATAGAATTTCCCTGAAATCTTATATTAAACAAAATATAAAATGATCTAATCGGGTCTCTGATTGCCCTATCATAGAAGTTTAGCAGTGCATTTTACTCGCCATTCCACGCGCTTTAAGATGCCGCCTAGCCCTGTACGCTATCTAAATTAGGAGCGACGTAAGTTGAACAAATGTGATAGAATTACGCTGAATTCTTATATTAACCGTAATATAAAATGATCTAATCGGGTCTCTGCTTGCCTTATCCTAGAAGCTTAGTATTGCATTTTACTCGCCATTTCATGCGCTTTGAGATGCCGGTTAGCCCAATACGCTATCTGAAATAGGAGCGACGTAAATTGAACAAATGTGATAGAATTTTGCTGAATTCTTAAAATAACCACAATATAAAATGATCTAATCGGGTCTCTGTTTGCCCTACCCTAGTAGTTTAATAGCGCATTTTATTCGCCATTTCATGCGCCTTGAGATGCCGCTTAGCCCAATACGCTATCTGAAATAGGAGCGACGTAAATTGAACAAATGTGATAGAATTTCGCTGAATTCTTTTATTAACCATAATGTAAAATGATCTGATCGGGTCTCTGTTCGCCCTAGCCTAGAAGTTTAGTAGTGCATTTTACTCGCCATTTCATGCGCTTTGAGATGCCGGTTAGCCCAATACGCTATCTGAAATAGGAGCGACGTAAATTGAACAAATGTGATAGAATTTTGCTGAATTCTTAAAATAACCACAATATAAAATGATCTAATCTGGTCTCTGTTTGCCCTACCCTAGTAGTTTAATAGCGCATTTTATTCGCCATTTCATGCGCCTTGAGATGCCGCTTAGCCCAATACGCTATCTGAAATAGGAGCGACGTAAATTGAACAAATGTGATAGAATTTCCCTGAAATCTTATATTAAACAAAATATAAAATGATCTAATCGGGTCTCTGATTGCCCTATCATAGAAGTTTAGCAGTGCATTTTACTCGCCATTCCACGCGCTTTAAGATGCCGCCTAGCCCTGTACGCTATCTAAATTAGGAGCGACGTAAGTTGAACAAATGTGATAGAATTACGCTGAATTCTTATATTAACCGTAATATAAAATGATCTAATCGGGTCTCTGTTTGCCTTATCCTAGAAGCTTAGTATTGCATTTTACTCGCCATTTCATGCGCTTTGAGATGCCGCTTAGCCCAATACGCTATCTTAAATAGGAGCGACGTAAATTGAACAAATGTGATAGAATTTCGCTGAATTGTTAAATTATCTATAATATAAAATGATCTAATCGGGTCACTGATTGCCCTACCCTAGAAGTTTAATAGTGCATTTTACTCGCCATTTCATGCGCTTTGAGGTGCCGCTTAGCCCAATACGCTATCTGAAATATGAGCAACGTAAATTGAACATATGTTATAGAATTTCGCTGAATTCTTATATTAACCAAAGTATAAAATGATCTAGTCTGTTCTCTGATTGCCCTATCATAGAAGGTTAATAGTGCATTTTACTCGCCATTCCACACGCTTTAAGATGCCGCCTATCCCAGTACGCTGTCTGAAATAGAAGCGACGTAAATTGAACAAATGTGATAGCATCTCGCTGAATACTTATATTAACCTTAATGTAAAATGATCTAATCGGGTCTCCGTTCGCCCTACCCTAGAAGTTTAATAGTGCATTTCACTCGCCATTTCATGCGCTTTGAGATGCCGCATAGCCCAAAACGCTATCTGAAATAGGAGCGACGTAAATTGAACAAATGTGATAGAATTTCCGTGAATCCTTATATTAACCTTAATGTAAAATGATCTAATCGGGTCTCTGTTCGCCCTACCATAGAAGTCTAATGGTGCATTTCACTCGCCATTTCATGCGCTTTGTGATGCCGCTTAGCCCAATACGCTATCTGAAATAGGAGCGACGTAAGTTGAACAAATGTGATAGAATTTCGCTGAATTCTTCTATTAACCATAATGTAAAATGATCTGATCGGGTCTCTGTTCGCCCTAGCCTAGAAGTTTAGCAGTGCATTTTATTCGCCACTTCATGCGCTTTGATATGCCGCTTAGCCGAATACGCTATCTGAAATAGGAGCGACGTAAATTGAACAAATGTGATACTATTTCCTGAAATCATATATTAAACAAAATATAAAATGATCTAATCGGGTCTCTGATTGCCCTATCATAGAAGTTTAGTAGTGCATTTTACTCGCTATTCCACGCGCTTTAAGTTGCCGCCTAGCCCAGTACGCTATCTGAAATAGGAGCGACGTAAGTTGAACAAATGTGATAGAATTTTGCTGAATTCTTAAATTAACCATAATATAAAATGATCTAAACGGGTCTCTGTTTGCCGTACCCTAGAAGTTTAATAGTGGATTTTAGTCGCCATTTCATGCGCTTTGAGATCCGGCTTAGCCCAATACGCTATCTGAAATAGGAGCGACGTAAATTGAACAAATGTGATAGAATTTCCCTGAAATCTTATATTAATCAAAATATAAAATGATCTAATCGGCTCTCTGATTGCCCTATCATAGAAGATTAGTAGTGCATTTTACTCGCCATTCCACGCGCTTTAAGATGCCGCCTAGCCCAGTACGCTATCTGAAATAGGAGCGACGTAACTTGAACAAATGTGATAGAATTACGCTGAATTCTTATATTAACCGTAATATAAAATGATCTAATCGGGTCTCTGTTTGCCTTATCCTAGAAGTTTAATAGCGCATTTTACTCGCCATTTCATGCGCTTTGAGATGCCGCTTAGCCCAATACGCTATCTGGAATAGGAGCGACGTAAATTGAACAAATGTGATAGAATTTCCGTGAAATATTCTATTAACCATAATGTAAAATGATCTGATCGGGTCTCTGTTCGCCCTACCCTAGAAGTTTAATAGTGCATTTTACTCGCCATTTCATGCGCTTTGAGATGCCGCTTAGCCCAATACGCTATCTGAAATATGAGCGACACGAATTGAACAAATGTGATAGAATTTCCCTGAAATCTTGTATTAAACAAAATATAAAATGATCTAATCGCGTCTCTGGTTGCCCTATCATACAAGTTCAATAGTGCATTTTACTCGCCACTCCAGCGCTTTAGGATGCCGCCTAGCCCGGTACGCTATCTGAAATAGGAGCGACGTAACTTGAACAAATGTGATAGAATTACGCTGCATTCTTATATTAACCGTAACATAAAATGATCTAACCGGGTATCTGTTTGCCTTATCCTAGTAGTTTAATAGTGCATTATACTCGCCATTTAATGCGCTTCGAGATGCCGCTTAGCTAAATACGCTATCTCAAATAGGAGCGACGAAAGTTGAACAAATGTGATTGAATTTCGCTGAATACTTTTATTAACCATAATGTAAAATGATCTAATCGGGTCCCTGTTCGCCCAAACCTAGAAGTTTAATAGTGCATTTAATCGCCATTTCATGTGCTTTGAGATGCCCTTAGCCCAATACGCCATCTGAAATAGGAGCGACGTAAATTGAACAAATGTGATAGAATTTCGCTGAATTCTTATATTAACCAAAATATAAAATGATCTAATCGGGTCTCTGTTTGCCCTACCCTAGAAGTTTAATAGTGCATTTTACTCGCCATTCCACGCGCTTTAAGTTGCCGCCTAGCCCAGTACGCTATCTGAAATAGGAGCGACGTAAATTGAACAAATGTGATAGAATTTCGCTGAATTCTTATATTAACCAAAATATAAAATGATCTAATCGGGACTCTGATCGCCCTATCATAGTAGTTTAATAGTGCATTTTCCTCGCCATTCCACGCGCTTTAACATGCCGCCTAGCCCAGTATGCTATCTGAAATAGGAGCGACGTAAATTGAACAAATGTGATAGAATTTCCCTGAAATCTTATATTAATCAAAATATGAAATGATGTAATCGGGTCTCTGATTACTGTATCATAGAAGTTTAGCAGTGCATTTTACTCGCCCTTCCACGCGCTTTAAGGTGCCGCCTAGCCCAGTACGCTATCTGATATAGGAGCGACGTAAGATGAACAAATGTGATAGAATTACGCTGAATTCTTATATTAACCGTAATATAAAATGATCTAATCGGGTCTCTGTTTGCCCTACCCTAGAAGTTTAATAGTGCATTTTACTCGCCATTCCACGCGCTTTAAGTTGCCGCCTAGCCCAGTACGCTATCTGAAATAGGAGCGACGTAATTTGAACAAATGTGATAGAATTTCGCTGAATTCTTTTATTAACCATAATGTAAAATGATCTGATCGGGTCTCTGTTCGCCCTAGCCTAGAAGTTTAGTAGTGCATTTTATTCGCCATTTCATGCGCTTTGAGATGCCGCTTAGCCGAATACGCTATCTGAAATAGGCTCGACGTAAATTGAACAAATGTGATACAATATCCCTGAAATCTTATATTAAACAAAATATAAAATGATCTAATCGGGTCTCTGATTGCCCTATCATAGAAGTTTAGTAGTGCATTTTACTCGCCATTCCACGAGCTTTAAGATGCCGCCTAGCACAGTACGCTATCTGAAATAGGAGCGACGTAATTTGAACAAATGTGATAGAATTTCGCTGAATTCTTTTATTAACCATAATGTAAAATGATCTGATCGGGTCTCTGTTCGCCCTAGCCTAGAAGTTTAGTAGTGCATTTTATTCGCCATTTCATGCGCTTTGAGATGCCGCTTAGCCGAATACGCTATCTGAAATAGGAGCGACGTAATTTGAACAAATGTGATAGAATTTTGCTGAATTCTTAAATTAACCATAATATAAAATGATCTAATCGGGTCTCTGTTTGCCCTACCCAAGAAGTTTAATAGGGCATTTCACTCGACACTTCATGCGCTTTGAGATGCCGCTAAGCCCAATAAGCTATCTGAAATAGGAGCGACGTAAATTGAACAAATGTGATAGAATTTCGCTGAATTCTTACATTATCCATAATGTAAAATGATATAATCGGGTCTCTGTTCGCCCTACCCTAGAAGTATAATAGTGCATTTCACTCGTCATTGCATGCGCTTTGAGATGCCGCCTAGCCCAATACGCTATCTGAAATAGGAGCGACGTAAATTGAACAAATATGATAGAATTTCGCTGAATTCTTAAAGTATTCTTAATATAAAATGATCTAATCGGGTCTCTGGTTTCCCTACCATAGAAGTTTCATAGTGCATTTTACTCGCCATTCCACGCGTCTTAAGATGCCGTCTAGCACAGTTCGCTATCTGAAATAGGAGCGACGTAAATTGAACAAATGTGATAGAATTTCGCTGAATTCTTATATTAACCATAATATAAAATGATCTAATCGGGTCCCTGTTTGCCCTACCCTAGAAGTTTGATAGTGCATTTCACTCGTCATTTCATGCGCTTTGAGATGCCGCTTAGCCCAATACGCTATCTGAAATAGGAGCGACGTAAATTGAACAAATGTGATAGAATTTCGCTGAATTCTTATATTAACCAAAGTATAAAATGATCTAATCGGGTATCTGTTTGACCAACCCTAGAACTTTAATAGTGCATTTTACTCGCCATTTCATGCGCTTTGAGATGCCGCTTAGCCCAATACGCTATCTGAAATATCAGCGACGAAAGTTGAACAAATGTGATAGAATTTCGCTGAATTATTTTATTAACCAGAATGTAAAATGATCTAATCTGGTCTCTGTTCGCCCTAGCCTAGAAGTTTAATAGTGGATTTTACTAGGCATTCCACGCGCTTTAAGATGCCGCCTATCCCAGTACGCTATCTGAAATAGGAGCGACCTAAATTGAACGAATGTGATAGAATTTTGCTGATAGCTTAAATTAACCATAATATAAAATGATCTAATCGGGTCTCTGCTTGCCCTACCCTAGAAGTTTAATAGTGCAATTTAGTCGCCATTTCATGCGCTTTGAGATGCCGCTTCGCCCAATACGCTATCTGAAATAGGAGCGACGTAAATTAAACAAATGTGATAGAATCCCCTGAAATCTTATATTAAACAAAATATAAAATGATCTAATCGGGTCTCTGATTGCCCTATCATAGAAGTTTAGCAGTGCATTTTACTCGCCATTCCACGCGCTTTAAGATGCCGCCTAGCCCAGTACGCCATCTAAATTAGGAGCGTCGTAAGTTGAACAAATGTGATAGAATTTCGCTGAATTCTTAAATTAACTATAATATAAAATGATCTAATCGGGTCACTGATTGCCCTACCCTAGAACTTTAATAGTGAGTTTTACTCGTCGTTTCATGCGCTTTGTGATGCCGCTTAGCCTGATACGCTATCTGAAATAGGAGCCATATAAGTTGAACAAATGTGATAGAATTTCGCTGAATTCTTTTATTAACCATAATGTAAAATGATCTAATCGGATCTCTGTTCGCCCTAGCCTAGAACTTTAATGGTGCATTTTATTCGCCATTTCAAATGCTTTGAGATGCCGCTTTGCCCAATACGCTATCTGAAATACGAGCGACGTAAATTGAACAAATGTGATAGAATTTCCCTGAAATCTTATATTAAACAAAATATAAAATGATCTAATCGGGTCTCTGATTGCCCTATCATTGAAGTTTAGTAGTGCATTCTACTGGCCATTCCACGCGCTTTAAGATGCCGCCTAGCCCAGTACGCTATCTGAAATAGGAGCGACGTAAATTGAACGAATGTGATAGAATTTCGCTCAATTCTTAAATTAACCATAATATAAAATGATCTAATCGGGTCTCTGTTTGCCGTACCCTAGAACTTTAATAGTGCATTTTACTCGTCATTTCATGCGCTTCGAGATGCCGCTTAGCCTAATACTCTATCTGAAATTGGAGCGATATAAGTTGAACAAATGTGATAGAATTTCGCTGAATTCTTTTATTAACCATAATGTAAAATGATCTAATCTGATCTCTGTTCGCCCGAGCCTAGAACTTTAATAGTGCATTTTATTCGCCATTTCATACGCTTTGAGGTGCCGCTTTGCCCAATACGCTATCTGAAATAGGAGCGACGTAAATTGAACAAATGTGATAGAATTTCACTGAATTCTTATATTAACCAAAATATAAAATGATCTAATCGGGTCTCTGATTGCCCTAGCATAGAAGTTTAATAGTGCATTTTACTCGCCATTCCACGCGCTTTAAGATGCCGCCTAGCACAGTACGCTATCTGAAATAGGAACGACGTAAGTAGAACAAATGTGATAGAATTACGCTGAATTCTTATATTAACCGTAATATAAAATGATCTAATCCGGTCTCTGTTTGCCTTATCCTAGAAGTTTGATAGTGCATTTTCCTCGCCATTTCATGCGCTTTGAGATGCCGCTTAGCCCAATACGCTATCTGTAATAGGAGCGACGTAAATTGGACAAATGTGATAGAATTTTGCTGAATGCTTAAATTAACCATAATATAAAATCATCTTATCGGGTCTCTGTTCGCCCTACCCTAGAAGTTTAATAGTGCCTTTCACTCGCCATTTCATGCGCTTTGAGATGGCGCTTAGCCCAATACGCTATCTGAAATAGGAGCGACGTAAATTGGACAAATGTGATAGAATTTTGCTGAATGCTTAAATTAACCATAATATAAAATGATCTAGTCGGGTCTCTGATTGCCCTATCATAGAAGTTTAATAGTGCATTTTGTTCGCCATTCCACGCGCTTTAAGATGCCGCCTAGCCCAGTACGCTATCTGAAATAGGAGCGACGTACGTTGAAAAAATGTGATAGAATTACGCTCAATTATTATATTAACCGTAATATAAAATTATCCAATCGGGTCTCTGTTTGCCCTACCCTAGAAGTTTAATAGTGCACTTTACTCGCCACTTCTTGCGCTTTGAGATGCCGCTTTGCCCAATAAGCTATCTGAAATAGGAGAGACGTAAATTGAACAAATGTGAGAGAATTTCGCTGAATTCTTATATTAACCTTAATGTAAAATGTTCTAATCGGGTCTCTGTTCGCCTTACCCTTGAAGATTAATAGTGCATTTCACTCGTCATTTCATGCGCTTTGAGATGCCGCTTAGCCCAATACGTGATCTGAAATAGGAGCGACGTAAGTTGAACAAATGTGATAGAATTACCCTGAATTCTTATATTAACCGTAATATAAAATGATCTAATCGGGTCTCTGTTTGCCTTATCCTAGAAGTTTAATAGTTCATTTCACTCGTCATTTCATGCGCTTTGAGATGCCTCTTAGCCCAATAAGCTATCTGAAATTGGAGCGACGTAAATTGAACAAATGTGATAGAATTTGGCCGAATTCTTAAATTAACCATAATATAAAATGATCTAATGGGGTCTCTGTTTGCCCTACCCTAGAAGTTTAATCGTGCATTTTACTCGCCAATCCACGCGCTTTAAGATTCCACCTAGCCCAGTACGCTATCTGAAATAGGAGCGACGTAAATTGAACAAATGTGATAGAATCTGGCTGAATTCTTAAATTAACCATAATATAAAATGATCAAATCGGGTCTCTGTTTGCCCTACCCTAGAAGTTTAATAGTGCATTTTACTCGCCATTTCATGCGCTTTGAGATGCCGCCTAGCCCAGTACGCTATCTGAAATAGGAGCGACGTAAGTTGAACAAATGTGATAGAATTACGCTGAACTCTTATATTAACCGTAATATAAAATGATCTAATCGGATGTCTGTTCGCCCTACCCTAGAAGTGTAATAGTGCATTTCACTCGCCATTTCATATGCTTTGAGATGCCGCTTAGCCCAATACGCTATCTGAAATAGCAGCGACGTAAATAGAACAATTGTGATAGAATTTCGCTGAATTCTTATATTAACCAAAATATAAAATGATCTAGTCGGGTCTCTGATTGCCCTATCATAGAAGTTTAATAGTGCATTTTGATCGCCATTCCACGTGCTTTAAGATGCCGCCTAACCCAGTACGCTATCTGAAATTGGAGCGACGTAAATAGAACAAATGTGACAGAATTTTGCTGACATCTTAAATTAACCATAATATAAAATGATCTAATCGGGTCTCTGTTTGCCCTACCCTAGAAGTTTAATAGTGCATTTTACTCGCCATTTCATGCGCTTTGAGATGGCGCTTAGCCCAATACGCTATCTGAAATAGGAGCGACGTAAATTGAACAAACGTGATAGAATTTGGCTGAATTCTTAAATTAACCATAATATAAAATCATCTTATCGGGTCTCTGTTTGCCCTACCCTAGAAGTTTAATAGTGCATTTTTCTCGCCATTTCTTGCGCTTTAAGATGCCGCCGAGCCCAGTACGCTATCTGAAGTAGGAGCGACGTAAGTTGAACAAATGTGATAGAATTACGCTGAATTCTTATATTAACCGTTATATAAAATCATCTAATCGGTTCTCTGTTCGCCCTACCCTAGAAGTTTAATAGTGCCTTTCACTCGTCATTTCGTGCGCTTTGAGATGCCGCTTAGCCCAATACGCTATCTGAAATAGGAGCGACGTAAATTGAACAATTGTGATAGAATTTCGCTGAATTCTTATATTAACCAAAATATAAAATGATCTAGTCGGGTCTCTGATTGCCCTATCATAGAAGTTTAATAGTGCATTTTGTTCGCCATTCCACGCGCTTTAAGATGCCGCCTAGCCCAGTACGCTATCTGAAATAGGAGCGACGTACGCTGAAAAAATGTGATAGAATTACGCTCAATTATTATATTAACCGTAATATAAAATTATCTAATCGGGTCTCTGTTTGCCCTACCCTAGAAGTTTAATAGTGCACATTGCTCGCAATTTCATGCGCTTTGAGATACCGCTTAGCCCAATACCCTATCTGAAATAGGAGCGACGTAAATTGAACAAATGTGATAGAATTTCCCTGAATACTTATATTAACCTTAATGTAAAATGATCTAATCGGGTCTCTGTTCGCTCTACCCTAGAAGTGTAATAGTCCATTTCACTCGCCATTTCATGCGCTTTGAGATGCCGCTTAGCCCAATACGCTATCTGAAATAGGAGCGCCGTAAGTAAAACAATTGTGATAGAATTTCGCTGAATTCTTATATTAACCAAAATATAAAATGATCTAATCGGGTCTCTGATTGCCCTATCGTAGAAGTTTAATAGTGCATTTTACTCGCCAATCCACGCGCTTTAAGATTCCGCCTAGCCCAATACGCTATCTGAAATAGGAGCGACGTAAGTTGAACAAATGTGATAGAATTACGCTCAATTATTATATTAACCGTAATATAAAATTATCTAATCGGGTCCCTGTTTGCCCTACCCTAGAAGTTTAATAGTGCACTTTGCTCGCCATTTCATGCGCTTTGAGATGCCGCTTAGCCCAATACGCTATCTGAAATATCAGCGACGTAAATAGAACAATTGTGATAGAATTTCGCTGAATTCTTATATTAACCAAAATATAAAATGATCTAATCGGGTCTCTGATTGCCCTATCAAAGAAGTTTAATAGTGCATTTTACTCGCCAATCCACGTGCTTCACGATTCCGCCTAGCCCAGTACGCTATCTGAAATAGGAGCGACGTAAATTGAACAAATGTGATAGAATTTCACTGAATTCTTATATTAACCTAAATATAAAATGATCTAATCTGGTCTCTGATTGCCCTAGCATAGAAGTTTAATAGTGCATTTTACTCGCCATTCCGCGCGCTTTAAGATGCCGCATAGCCCAGTTCGCTATCTGAAATATGAGCGACGTAAATTGAACAAATGTGATAGAATTTCGCTGAATTCTTATATTAACCGTAATATAAAATGATCTAATCGGGTCTCTGTTTGCCTTATCCTAGAAGTTTAATAGTGCATTTTACTCGCCATTCCACGCACTTTATGATGCCGCCTAGCCCAGTACGCTACCTGAAATAGGAGCGACGTAAGTTGAACAAATGTGATAGAATTACGCTGAATTCTTATATTAACAGTAATATAAAATGGTCTAATCGGGTCTCTGTTTGCCCTACCCTAGTAGTTTAATTGTGCATTTTACTCGCCATTTCATGCGCTTTGAGATGCCGCTTATCCCAATACGCTATCTGAAATAGGAGCGACGTAAGTTGAACAAATGTGATAGAATTTCGCTGAATTCTTATATTAACCAAAATATAAAATGATCTAATCGGGTCCCTGTTTGCCTTATCCTAGAAGTTCAGTATTGCATTTTACTCGCCATTTCATGCGCTTTGAGATGCCGCTTAGCCCAACACGCTATCTGAAATAGGAGCGACGTAAAGTGAACAAATGTGATAGAATTTCGCTGAATTCTTATATTAACCATAATATAAAATGATCTAATCGGGTCCCTGTTTGCCCTACCCTAGAAGTTTAATAGTGCATTTCACTCGTCATTTCATGCGCTTTGAGATGCCGCTTAGCCCAATACGCTATCTGAAATAGGAGCGACGTAAATTGAACAAATGTGATAGAATTTCGCTGAATTCTTATATTAACCAAAGTATAAAATGATCTAATCTGGTCTCTGATTGCCGTATCATAGAAGTTTAGTAGTGCATTTTACTCGCCATTCCACGAGCTTTAAGATGCCGCCTAGCACAGTACGCTATCTGAAATAGGAGCGACGTAAGTTGAACAAATGTGATAGAATTTTGCTGAATTCTTGAATTAACCATAATATAAAATGATCTAATCGGGTCTCTGTTTGCCCTACCCAAGAAGTTTAATAGGGCATTTCACTCGACACTTCATGCGCTTTGAGATGCCGCTAAGCCCAATAAGCTATCTGAAATAGGAGCGACGTAAATTGAACAAATGTGATAGAATTTCGCTGAATTCTTACATTATCCATAATGTAAAATGATATAATCGGGTCTCTGTTCGCCCTACCCTAGAAGTATAATAGTGCATTTCACTCGTCATTGCATGCGCTTTGAGATGCCGCCTAGCCCAATACGCTATCTGAAATAGGAGCGACGTAAATTGAACAAATGTGATAGAATTTCGCTGAATTCTTAAAGTATTCTTAATATAAAATGATCTAATCGGGTCCCTGTTTGCCCTACCCTAGAAGTTTAATAGTGCATTTCACTCGTCATTTCATGCGCTTTGAGATGCCGCTTAGCCCAATACGCTATCTGAAATAGGAGCGACGTAAATTGAACAAATGTGATAGAATTTCGCTGAATTCTTATATTAACCAAAATATAAAATGATCTAATCTGGTCTCTGATTGCCGTATCATAGAAGGTTAATAGTGCATTTTACTCGCCATTCCACGCGCTTTAAGATGCCGCCTAGCCCAGTACGCTGTCTGAAATAGAAGCGACGTAAATTGAACAAATGTGATAGAATTACGCTGAATTCTTATATTAACCGTAATATAAAATGATCTAATCGGGTCTCTGTTTGCCTTATCCTAGAAGTTTGATAGTGCATTTTACTCGCCATTTCATGCGCTTTGAGATGCCGGTTAGCCCAGTACGCTATCTGAAATAGGAGCGACGTAATTTGAACAAATGTGATAGAATTTCGCTGAATTCTTTTATTAACCATAATGTAAAATGATCTGATCGGGTCTCTGTTCGCCCTAGCCTAGAAGTTTAGTAGTGCATTTTATTCGCCATTTCATGCGCTTTGAGATGCCGCTTAGCCGAATACGCTATCTGAAATAGGATCGACGTAAATTGAACAAATGTGATACAATATCCCTGAAATCTTATATTAAACAAAATATAAAATGATCTAATCGGGTCTCTGATTGCCCTATCATAGAAGTTTAGTAGTGCATTTTACTCGCCATTCCACGAGCTTTAAGATGCCGCCTAGCACAGTACGCTATCTGAAATAGGAGCGACGTAATTTGAACAAATGTGATAGAATTTAGCTGAATTCTTGAATTAACCATAATATAAAATGATCTAATCGGGTCTCTGTTTGCCCTACCCAAGAAGTTTAATAGGGCATTTCACTCGACACTTCATGCGCTTTGAGATGCCGCTAAGCCCAGTAAGCTATCTGAAATAGGAGCGACGTAAATTGAACAAATGTGATAGAATTTCGCTGAATTCTTACATTATCCATAATGTAAAATGATATAATCGGGTCTCTGTTCGCCCTACCCTAGAAGTATAATAGTGCATTTCACTCGTCATTGCATGCGCTTTGAGATGCCGCCTCGCCCAATACGCTATCTGAAATAGGAGCGACGTAAATTGAACAAATGTGATAGAATTTCGCTGAATTCTTAAAGTATTCTTAATATAAAATGATCTAATCGGGTCCCTGTTTGCCCTACCCTAGAAGTTTAATAGTGCATTTCACTCGTCATTTCATGCGCTTTGAGATGCCGCTTAGCCCAATACGCTATCTGAAATAGGAGCGACGTAAATTGAACAAATGTGATAGAATTTCGCTGAATTCTTATATTAACCAAAGTATAAAATGATCTAATCTGGTCTCTGATTGCCGTATCATAGAAGGTTAATAGTGCATTTTACTCGCCATTCCACGCGCTTTAAGATGCCGCCTAGCCCAGTACGCTGTCTGAAATAGAAGCGACGTAAATTGAACAAATGTGATAGAATTACGCTGAATTCTTATATTAACCGTAATATAAAATGATCTAATCGGGTCTCTGTTTGCCTTATCCTAGAAGTTTGATAGTGCATTTTACTCGCCATTTCATGCGCTTTGAGATGCCGGTTAGCCCAGTACGCTATCTGAAATAGGAGCGACGTAATTTGAACAAATGTGATAGAATTTCGCTGAATTCTTTTATTAACCATAATGTAAAATGATCTGATCGGGTCTCTGTTCGCCCTAGCCTAGAAGTTTAGTAGTGCATTTTATTCGCCATTTCATGCGCTTTGAGATGCCGCTTAGCCGAATACGCTATCTGAAATAGGATCGACGTAAATTGAACAAATGTGATACAATATCCCTGAAATCTTATATTAAACAAAATATAAAATGATCTAATCGGGTCTCTGATTGCCCTATGATAGAAGTTTAGTAGTGCATTTTACTCGCCATTCCACGAGCTTTAAGATGCCGCCTAGCACAGTACGCTATCTGAAATAGGAGCGACGTAAGTTGAACAAATGTGATAGAATTTTGCTGAATTCTTGAATTAACCATAATATAAAATGATCTAATCGGGTCTCTGTTTGCCCTACCCAAGAAGTTTAATAGGGCATTTCACTCGACACTTCATGCGCTTTGAGATGCCGCTAAGCCCAATAAGCTATCTGAAATAGGAGCGACGTAAATTGAACAAATGTGATAGAATTTCGCTGAATTCTTACATTATCCATAATGTAAAATGATATAATCGGGTCTCTGTTCGCCCTACCCTAGAAGTATAATAGTGCATTTCACTCGTCATTGCATGCGCTTTGAGATGCCGCCTAGCCCAATACGCTATCTGAAATAGGAGCGACGTAAATTGAACAAATGTGATAGAATTTCGCTGAATTCTTAAAGTATTCTTAATATAAAATGATCTAATCGGGTCTCTGGTTTCCCTACCATAGAAGTTTCATAGTGCATTTTACTCGCCATTCCACGCGCCTTAAGATGCCGTCTAGCACAGTTCGCTATCTGAAATAGGAGCGACGTAAATTGAACAAATGTGATAGAATTTCGCTGAATTCTTATATTAACCGTAATATAAAATGATCTAATCAGGTCCCTGTTTGCCCTACCCTAGAAGTTTAATAGTGCATTTCACTCGTCATTTCATGCGCTTTGAGATGCCGCTTAGCCCAATACGCTATCTGAAATAGGAGCGACGTAAATTGAACAAATGTGATAGAATTTCGCTGAATTCTTATATTAACCAAAGTATAAAATGATCTAATCTGGTCTCTGATTGCCGTATCATAGAAGGTTAATAGTGCATTTTACTCGCCATTCCACGCGCTTTAAGATGCCGCCTAGCCCAGTACGCTGTCTGAAATAGAAGCGACGTAAATTGAACAAATGTGATAGAATTACGCTGAATTCTTATATTAACCGTAATATAAAATGATCTAATCGGGTCTCTGTTTGCCTTATCCTAGAAGTTTGATAGTGCATTTTACTCGCCATTTCATGCGCTTTGAGATGCCGGTTAGCCCAATACGCTATCTGAAATAGGAGCGACGTAAATTGAACAAATGTGATAGAATTTTGCTGAATTCTTAAAATAACCACAATATAAAATGATCTAATCGGGTCTCTGTTTGCCGTACCCTAGAAGTTTAATGGTGCATTTCCCTCGTCATTTCATGCGCTTTTCGATGCCGCTTAACCCAATACGCTATCTTAAATAGGAGCGACGTAAATTGAACAAATGTGATAGAATTTCGCTGAATTGTTAAATTATCTATAATATAAAATGATCTAATCTGGTCTCTGTTCGCCCTAGCCTAGAAGTTTAATAGTGGATTTTACTAGGAATTCCACGCGCTTTAAGATGCCGCCTATCCCAGTACGCTATCTGAAATAGGAGCGACCTAAATTGAACGAATGTGATAGAATTTTGCTGATTGCTTAAATTAACCATAATATAAAATGATCTAATCGGGTCTCTGCTTACCCTACCCTAGAAGTTTAATAGTGCATTTTATTCGCCATTTCATGCGCTTTGAGATGCCGCTTCGCCCAATACGCTATCTGAAATAGGAGCGACGTAAATTAAACAAATGTGATAGAATCCCCTGAAATCTTATATTAAACAAAATAGAAAATGATCTAATCGGGTCTCTGATTGCCCTATCATAGAAGTTTAGCAGTGCATTGTACTCGCCATTCCACGCGCTTTAAGATGCCGCCTAGCCCAGTACGCCATCTAAATTAGGAGCGACGTAAGTTGAACAAATGTGATAGAATTTCGCTGAATTCTTAAATTAACTATAATATAAAATGATCTAATCGGGTCACTGATTGCCCTACCCTAGAACTTTAATAGTGAATTTTACTCGTCGTTTCATGCGCTTTGTGATGCCGCTTAGCCTGATACGCTATCTGAAATAGGAGCCATATAAGTGGAACAAATGTGATAGAATTTCGCTGAATTCTTTTATTAACCATAATGTAAAATGATCTAATCGGATCTCTGTTCGCCCTAGCCTAGAACTTTAATGGTGCATTTTATTCGCCATTTCATACGCTTTGAGATGCCGCTTTGCCCAATACGCTATCTGAAATACGAGCGACGTAAATTGAACAAATGTGATAGAATTTCCCTGAAATCTTATATTAACCAAAATATAAAATGATCTAATCGGGTCTCTGATTGCCCTAGCATAGAAGTTTAATAGTGCATTTTACTCGCCATTCCGAGCGCTTTAAGATGCCGCCTAGCCCAGTACGCTATCTGAAATAGGAGCGACGTAAATTGAGCAAATGTGATAGAATTTCGCTGAATTCTTAAATTAACCATAATATAAAATGATCTAATCGGGTCTCTGTTTGCCCTACCCTAGAAGTTTAATAGTGCATTTCACTCGTCATGTCATGCGCTTTGAGATGCCGCTAAGCCCAATAAGCTATCTGTAATAGGAGCGACGTAAATTTTACAAATGTGATAGAATTTCGTTGAATTCTTATATTAACCATTATATAAAATGATCTAATCGGGTCTCTGATTGCCCTATCATAGAAGTTTAATAGTGCATTTTACTTGCCATTCCACGCGCTTTAAGATGCCGCCTTGCACAGTACGCTATCTGAAATAGGAACGACGTAAGTTGAACAAATGTGATAGAATTACGCTGAATTCTTATATTAACCGTAATATAAAATGATCTAATCCGGTCTCTGTTTGCCTTATCCTAGAAGTTTGATAGTGCATTTTCCTCGCCATTTCATGCGCTTTGAGATGCCGCTTAGCCCAATACGCTATCTGTAATAGGAGCGACGTAAATTGGACAAATGTGATAGAATTTTGCTGAATGCTTAAATTAACCACAATATAAAATGATCTAATCGGGTCTCTGTTTGCCCTACCCTAGTAGTTTAATTGTGCATTTTACTCGCCATTTCATGCGCTTTGAGATGCCGCTTATCCCAATACGCTATCTGAAATAGGAGCGACGTAAGTTGAACAAATGTGATAGAATTTCGTTGAATTCTTATATTAACCAAAATATAAAATGATCTAATCGGATCTCTTATTGCCCTATCATAGAAGTTTCATAGGGCATTTTACTCGCCATTCCACGCGCTTTCAGATGCCGCCGAGCCCAGTACGCTATCTGAAATAGGAACGACGTAAATTGAACAAGTGTGATAGAATTTCGTTGAATTCTTAAATTAACCATAATATAAAATGATCAAATCGGGTCTCTGTCTGCCGTACCCTAGCAGTTTAATAGTGCATTTTATCCGACATTTCATGCGCTTTGAGATGCCGCTTAGCCCAACACGCTATCTGAAATAGGAGCGACGTAAATTGAACAAATGTGATAGAATTGCCCTGAAATCTTATATTAAGCAAAATATAAAATGATCTAATCGGGTCTCTGATTGCCCTATCATAGAAGTTTAGTAGTGCATTCTGCTCGCCATTCCACGCGCTTTAACATGCCGCCTAGCCCAGTACGCTATCTGAAATAGGAGCGACGTAAATTGAACAAATGTGATAAAATTTTGCTGACATCTTAAATTAACCATAATATAAAATGATCTAATCGGGTCTCTGTTTGCCGTATCCTAGAAGTTTAATAGGGCATTTTACTCGCCATTTCATGCGCTTTGAAATGCCGCTTAGCCCAATACGCTATCTGAAATAGGAGCGACGTAAATTGAACAAGTGTGATAGAATTTCACTGAATTCTTAAATTAACCATAATATAAAATGATCTAATCGGGTCTCTGTTTGCCGTATCCTAGAAGTTTAATAGGGCATTTTACTCGCCATTTCATGCGCTTTGAAATGCCGCTTAGCCCAATACGCTATCTGAAATAGGAGCGACGTACGTTGAAAAAATGTGATAGAATTACGCTCAATTATTATATTAACCGTAATATAAAATTATCTAATCGGGTCTCTGTTTGCCCTACCCTAGAAGTTTAATAGTGCACTTTACTCGCCACTTCTTGCGCTTTGAGATGCCGCTTTGCCCAATAAGCTATCTGAAATAGGAGCGACGTAAATTGAACAAATGTGAGAGAATTTCGCTGAATTCTTATATTAACCTTAATGTAAAATGTTCTAATCGGGTCTCTGTTCGCCTTACCCTTGAAGATTAATAGTGCATTTCACTCGTCATTTCATGCGCTTTGAGATGCCGCTTAGCCCAATACGTTATCTGAAATAGGAGCGACGTAAATTGAACAAATGTGATAGAATTTGGCTGAATTCTTAAATTAACCATAATATAAAATGATCTAATCGGGTCTCTCTTTGCCCTACCCTAGAAGTTTAATAGTGCATTTTACTCGCCATTTCATGCGCTTTGAGATGCCGCCTGGCCCAGTACGCTATCTGAAATAGGAGCGACGTAAGTTGAACAAATGTGATAGAATTACGCTGAATTCTTAAATTAACCATAATATAAAATCATCTTATCGGGTCTCTGTTCGCCCTACCCTAGAAGTTTAATAGTGCCTTTCACTCGTCATGTCGTGCGCTTTGAGATGCCGCTTAGCCCAATACGCTATCTGAAATAGGAGCGACGTAAATTGAACAATTGTGATAGAATTTCGCTGAATTCTTATATTAACCAAAATATAAAATGATCTAGTCGGGTCTCTGATTGCCCTATCATAGAAGTTTAATAGTGCATTTTGATCGCCATTCCACGCGCTTTAAGATGCCGCCTAACCCAGTACGCTATCTGAAATTGGAGCGACGTAAATAGAACAAATGTGACAGAATTTTGCTGACATCTTAAATTAACCATAATATAAAATGATCTAATCGGGTCTCTGTTTGCCCTACCCTAGAAGTTTAATAGTGCATTTTACTCGCCATTTCATGCGCTTTGAGATGGCGCTTAGCCCAATACGCTATCTGAAATAGGAGCGACGTAAATTGAACAAACGTGATAGAATTTGGCTGAATTCTTAAATTAACCATAATATAAAATCATCTTATCGGGTCTCTGTTTGCCCTACCCTAGAAGTTTAATAGTGCATTTTACTCGCCATTTCTTGCGCTTTAAGATGCCGCCGAGCCCAGTACGCTATCTGAAGTAGGAGCGACGTAAGTTGAACAAATGTGATAGCATTACGCTGAATTCTTATATGAACCGTAATATAAAATCATCTAATCGGTTCTCTGTTCGCCCTACCCTAGAAGTTTAATAGTGCCTTTCACTCGTCATTTCGTGCGCTTTGAGATGCCGCTTAGCCCAATACGCTATCTGAAATAGGAGCGACGTAAATTGAACAATTGTGATAGAATTTCGCTGAATTCTTATATTAACCAAAATATAAAATGATCTAGTCGGGTCTCTGATTGCCCTATCATAGAAGTTTAATAGTGCATTTTGATCGCCATTCCACGCGCTTTAAGATGCCGCCTAGCCCAGTACGCTATCTGAAATAGGAGCGACGTACGTTGAAAAAATGTGATAGAATTACGCTCAATTATTATATTAACCGTAATATAAAATTATCTAATCGGGTCTCTGTTTGCCCTACCCTAGAAGTTTAATAGTGCACTTTGCTCGCCATTTCATGCGCTTTGAGATGCCGCTTAGCCCAATACGCTATCTGAAATAGGAGCGACGTAAATTGAACAAATGTGATAGAATTTCCCTGAATACTTATATTAACCTTAATGTAAAATGATCTAATCGGGTCTCTGTTCGCTCTACCCTAGAAGTGTAATAGTGCATTTCACTCGCCATTTCATGCGCTTTGAGATGCCGCTTAGCCCAATACGCTATCTGAAATAGGAGCGACGTAAGTAGAACAATTGTGATAGAATTTCGCTGAATTCTTATATTAACCAAAATATAAAATGATCTAATCGGGTCTCTGATTGCCCTATCGTAGAAGTTTAATAGTGCATTTTACTCGCCAATCCACGCGCTTTAAGATTCCGCCTAGCCCAATACGCTATCTGAAATAGGAGCGACGTAAGTTGAACAAATGTGATAGAATTACGCTCAATTATTATATTAACCGTAATATAAAATTATCTAATCGGGTCCCTGTTTGCCCTACCCTAGAAGTTTAATAGTGCACTTTGCTCGCCATTTCATGCGCTTTGAGATGCCGCTTAGCCCAATACGCTATCTGAAATATCAGCGACGTAAATAGAACAATTGTGATAGAATTTCGCTGAATTTTTATATTAACCAAAATATAAAATGATCTAATCGGGTCTCTGATTGCCCTATCAAAGAAGTTTAATAGTGCATTTTACTCGCCAATCCACGCGCTTCACGATTCCGCCTAGCCCAGTACGCTATCTGAAATAGGAGCGACGTAAATTGAACAAATGTGATAGAATTACGCTGACATCTTAAATTAACCATAATATAAAATGATCTAATCGGATCTCTGTTTGCCTTACCCTAGAAGTTTAATAGTGCATTTTACTCGCCATTTCATGCGATTTGAGATGCCGCTTAGCCCAATGCGCTGTCTGAAATAGGAGCGACGTAAATTGAACAAATGTGATAGAATTTCCCTGAAATCTTATATTAAACAAAATATAAAATGATCTAAACGGGACTCTGATTGCCCTATCATAGAAGTTTAGTAGTGCATTTTACTCGCCATTCCACGCGCTTTAAGATGCCGCGTAGCCCAGTACGCTATCTGAAATAGGAGCGACGTAAGTTGAACAAATGTGATAGAATTACGCTGAATTCTTATATTAACCGTAATATAAAATGATCTAATCGGGTCCCTGTTTGCCTTATCCTAGAAGTTTAATAGTGCATTTTACTCGCCATTTCATGCGCATTGAGATGCCGCTTAGCCCCATACGCTATCTGAAATAGGAGCGACGTAAATTGAACAAATATGATAGAGTTTCGCTGAATTCTTAAATTAACCATAATATAAAATCATCTTATCGGGTCTCTGTTTGCCCTACCCTAGAAGTTTAATAGTGCATTTTGCTCGCCATTTCATGCGATTTGAGATGCCGCTTAGCCCAATACGCTATCTGAAATAGGAGCGACGTAAATTGAACAAATGTGATAGAATATCCCTGAAATCTTATATTAAACAAAATATAAAATGATCTAAACGGGACTCTGATTGCCCTATCATAGAAGTTTAGTAGTGCATTTTACTCGCCATTCCACGCGCTTTAAGATGCCGCGTAGCCCAGTACGCTATTTGAAATAGGAGCGACGTAAGTTGAACAAATGTGATAGAATTACGCTGAATTCTTATATTAACCGTAATATAAAATGATCTAATCGGGTCCCTGTTTGCCTTATCCTAGAAGTTTAATAGTGCATTTTACTCGCCATTTCATGCGCATTGAGATGCCTCGTAGCCCAATACGCTATCTGAAATAGGAGCGACGTAAATTGAACAAATATGATAGAGCTTCGCTGAATTCTTAAATTAACCATAATATAAAATCATCTTATCGGGTCTCTGTTTGCCCTACCCTAGAAGTTTAATAGTGCATTTTACTCGCCATTTCTTGCGCTTTAAGATGCCGCCGAGCCCAGTACGCTATCTGAAGTAGGAGCGACGTAAATTGAACAATTGTGATAGAATTGCGCTGAATTCTTATATTAACCAAAATATAAAATGATCTAGTCGAGTCTCTGATTGCCCTATCATAGAAGTTTAATAGTGCATTTTGATCGCCATTCCACGCGCTTTAAGATGCCGCCTGGCCCAGTACACTATCTGAAATAGGAGCGACGTATGTTCATCAAATGTGATAGAATTACGCTGCATTCTTATATTAACCGTAATATAAAATGATCTAACCGGATCTCTGTTCGCCCTACCCTAGAAGATTACTAGTGCATTTCACTCGTCATTTCATGCGCTTTGAGATGCCGCTTAGCCCAATAAGCTATCTGAAATAGGAGCGACGTAAATTGAACAAATGTGATAGAATTTCGCTGAATTCTTATATTAACCAAAATATAAAATGATCTAGTCGGGTCCCTGATTGCCCTATCATAGAAGTTTAATAGTGCATTTAGCTCGCCATTCCACGCGCTTTAAGATTCCGCCTAGCACAGTACGCTATCTGAAATTGGAGCGACGTAAATTGAACAAATGTGATAGAATTTCGCTGAATTCTTAAATTAACCATAATATAAAATGATCTAATCGGGTCTCTGTTTGCCCTACCCTAGATGTTTAATAGTGCATTTTACTCGCCATTTCATGGGCTTTGAGATGCTGCTTAGCCCAATACGCTATCTGAAATAGGAGCGACGTAAATTGAACAAATGTGATAGAATTTCCCTGAATACTTATATTAACCTTAATGTAAAATGATCTAATCGGGTCCCTGTTCGCCCTACCCTAGAAGTTTAATAGTGCATTTCACTCGCAATTTCATGCGCTTTGAGATGGCGCTTAGCCCAATCCGCTATCTGAAATAGGAGCGACGTAAATTGAACAAATGTAATAGAATTTTCCTGAATTCTTATATTAACCTTAATGTAAAATGATCTAATCGGGCCTTTGTTCGCCGTACCCTAGAAGTTTAGCAGTTCATTTTACTCGCCATTTCATGCGCTTTGAGATGCCGCTTAGCCCAATACGATATCTGCAATAGGAGCGACGTAAATTGAACAAATGTGATAGAATTTGGCTGAACTCTTAAATTAACCATAATATAAAATGATCTAATCGGGTCTCTGTTTGCCCTACCCTAGAAGTT
This sequence comes from Macropis europaea, assembly GCA_916610135.2. Taxonomy (NCBI): domain Eukaryota; kingdom Metazoa; phylum Arthropoda; class Insecta; order Hymenoptera; family Melittidae; genus Macropis; species Macropis europaea. Next base: position 249,832 of record CAKAJE020001190.1, on the reverse strand, counting down.
TAATAGTGCATTTTACTCGCCATTTCTTGCGCTTTGAGATGCCGCTTTGCCCAATAATCTATCTGAAATAGGAACGACGTAAATTGAACAAATGTGAGAGAATTTCGCTGAATCCTTATATTAACCTTAATGGAAAATGTTCTAATCGGGTCTCTGTTCGCCCTACCCTTGAAGATTAATAGTGCATTTCACTCGTCATTTCATGCGCTTTGAGATGCCGCTTAGCCCAATACGCTATCTGAAATAGGAGCGACGTAAGTTGAACAAATGTGATAGAATTTCGCTGAATTCTTATATTAACCAAAATATAAAATGATCTAATCGGGTCTCTGATAGCCCTACCAGAGAAGTTTAATAGTGCATTTTACTCGACAATCCATGCGCTTTAAGATTCCGCCTAGCCCAGGACGCTATCTGAAATAGGAGCGACGTAAATTGAACAAATGTGATAGAATTTGGTTGAATTCTTAAATTAACCATAATATAAAATGATCTAATCGGTTCTCTGTTTGCCCTACCCTAGAAGTTAAATAGTGCATTTCACTCGTCATTTCATGCGCTTTGAGATGCCGCTTAGCCCAATAAGCTATCTGAAATAGGAGCGACGTAAATTGAACAAATGTGATAGACTTACGCTGAATTCTTATATTAACCGTATATGATATAAAATGATGTAATCGGGTCTCTGTTTGCCCTACCCTAGAAGTTTAACAGTGCATTTTACTCGCCATTTCATGGGCTTTGAGATGCTGCTTAGCCCAATACGCTATCTGAAATAGGAGCGACGTAAATTGAACAAATGTGATAGAATTTCCGTGAATACTTATATTAACCAAAATATAAAATGATCTAATCGGGTCTCTGATTGCCCTATCATAGAAGTTTAATAGTGCATTTTACTCGCTAATCCACGCGCTTTAAGATTCCGCCTAGCCCAGTACGCTATCTGAAATAGGAGCGACGTAAATTGAACAAATGTGATAGAATTTGGCTGAATTCTTAAATTAACCATAATATAAAATGATCTAATCGGGTCTCTGTTTGCCCTACCCTAGAAGTTTAATAGTGCATTTTACTCGCCATTTCATGCGCTTTGAGATGGCGCTTAGCCCAATACGCTATCTGAAATAGGAGCGACGTAAATTGAACGAATGTGATAGAATTTCGCTGGATTCTTATATTAACCAAAATATAAAATGATCTAATCGGGTCTCTGATAGCCCTATCGTAGAAGTTTAATAGTGCATTTTACTCGCCATTCCACGCGCTTTAAGATGCCGCCTAGCACAGTACGCTATCTGAAATAGGAACGACGTAAGTTGAACAAATGTGATAGAATTACGCTGAATTCTTATATTAACTGTCATATAAAATGATATAATCGGGTCTCTGTTTGCCTTATCCTAGAAGTTTAATAGTGCATTTTACTCGCCATTTCATGCGCATTGAGATGCCGCTTAGCCCAATAAGCTATCTGAAATAGGAGCGACGTAAATTGAACAATTGTGATAGAATTTCGCTGTATTCTTATATTAACCAAAATATAAAATGATCTAGTCGGGTCTCTGATTGCCCTATCATAGTAGTTTAATAGTGCATTTCACTCGTCATTTCATGCGCTTTAAGGTGCCGCCTAGCCCAGTACGCTATCTGAAATTGGAGCGACGTAAATTGAACAAATGTGATAGAATTTTGCTGACATCTTGAATTAACGATAATATAAAATGATCTAATCGAGTCCCTGTTTGCCCTACCCTACAAGTTTAGCAGTGCATTTTACTCGCCATTTCATGCGCTTTGAGATGCCGCTTAGCCCAATACGATATCTGAAATAGGAGCGACGTAAATTGAACAAATGTGATAGAATTTTGCTGACATCTTGAATTAACCATAATATAAAATGATCTAATCGGGTCTCTGTTTGCCCTACCCTACAAGTTTAACAGTGCATTTTACTCGCCATTTCATGCGCTTTGAGATGCAGCTTAGCCCAATACGCTATCTGAAGTAGGAGCGACGTAAATTGAACAAATGTGATAGAATTTCCCTGAATTCTTATATTAACCAAAATATAAAATGATCTAATCGGGTCTCTGATTGCCCTATCATAGAACTTTAATAGTGCATTCTACTCGCCAATCCACGCGCTTTAAGATTCCGCCTAGCCCAGTACGCTATCTGAAATAGGAGCGACGTAAATTGAACAAATGTGATAGAATTGGCTGAATTCTTAAATTAACCATAATATAAAATGATCTAATCGGGTCTCTGTTTGCCCTACCCTAGAAGTTTAATAGTGCATTTTACTCGCCATTTCATGCGATTTGAGATGCCGCTTAGCCCAATACGCTATCTGAAATAGGAGCGACGTAAGTTGAACAAATGTGATAGAATTACGCTGAATTCTTATATTAACCGTAATATAAAATGATCTAATCGGGTCCCTGTTTGCCTTATCCTAGAAGTTTAATAGTGCATTTTACTCGCCATTTCATGCGCATTGAGATGCCGCGTAGCCCAATACGCTATCTGAAATAGGAGCGACGTAAATTGAACAAATGTGATACAATATCCCTGAAATCTTATATTAAACAAAATATAAAATGATCAAATCGGGTCTCTGATTGCCCTATCATAGAAGTTTAGTAGTGCATTTTACTCGCCATTCCACGAGCTTTAAGATGCCGCCTAGCCCAGTACGCTATCTGAAATAGGAGCGACGTAAGTTGAACAAATGTGATAGAATTACGCTGAATTCTTATATTAACCGTAATATAAAATGATCTAACCGGGTCCCTGTTTGCCTTATCCTAGAAGTTTAATAGTGCATTTTACTCGCCATTTCATGCGCATTGAGATGCCGCGTAGCCCAATACGCTATCTGAAATAGGAGCGACGTAAATTGAACAAATATGATAGAGCTTCGCTGAATTCTTAAATTAACCATAATATAAAATCATCTTATCGGGTCTCTGTTTGCCCTACCCTAGAAGTTTAATAGTGCATTTTACTCGCCATTTCTTGCGCTTTAAGATGCCGCCGAGCCCAGTACGCTATCTGAAGTAGGAGCGACGTAAATTGAACAATTGTGATAGAATTGCGCTGAATTCTTATATTAACCAAAATATAAAATGATCTAGTCGAGTCTCTGATTGCCCTATCATAGAAGTTTAATAGTGCATTTTGATCGCCATTCCACGCGCTTTAAGATGCCGCCTAGCCCAGTACGCTATCTGAAATAGGAGCGACGTATGTTCATCAAATGTGATAGAATTACGCTGAATTCTTATATTAACCGTAATATAAAATGATCTAATCGGATCTCTGTTCGCCCTACCCTAGAAGACTACTAGTGCATTTCACTCGTCATTTCATGCGCTTTGAGATGCCGCTTAGCCCAATAAGCTATCTGAAATAGGAGCGACGTAAATTGAACAAATGTGATAGAATTTTTCTGAATTCTAAAATTAACCATAATATAAAATGATCTAATCGGGTCTCTGTTTGCCCTACCCTAGAAGTTTAATAGTGCATTTCACTCGTCATTTCATGCGCTTCGAGATGCCGCTTAGCCCAATACGCTATCTGAAATAGGAGCGACGTAAATTGAACAAATGTGATAGAATTTCGCTGAATTCTTATATTAACCAAAATATAAAATGATCTAGTCGGGTCCCTGATTGCCCTATCATAGAAGTTTAATAGTGCATTTAGCTCGCCATTCCACGCGCTTTAAGATGCCGCCTAGTACAGTACGCTATCTGAAATTGGAGCGACGTAAATTGAACAAATGTGATAGAATTTCGCTGAATTCTTAAATTAACCATAACATAAAATGATCTAATCGGGTCTCTGTTTGCCCTACCCTAGAAGTTTAATAGTGCATTTTACTCGCCATTTCTTGCGCTTTGAGATGCCGCTTTGCCCAATAAGCTATCTGAAATAGGAGCGACGTAAATTGAATAAATGTGAGAGAATTTCGCTGAATTCTTATATTAACCTTAATGTAAAATGTTCTAATCGGGTCTCTGTTCGCCCTACCCTAGAAGTTTAATAGTGCATTTAACTCGCCATTTCATGCTCTTTGAGATGCCGCTTAGCCCAATACGCTATCTGAAATAGGAGCGACGTAAATTGAACAAATGTGATAGAATTTCCCTGAATACTTATATTAACCTTAATGTAAAATGATCTAATCGGGTCTCTGTTCGCCCTACCCTAGAAGTTTAATAGTGCATTTCACTCGCCATTTCATGCGCTTTGAGATGCCGCTTAGCCCAATACGCTATCTGAAATAGGAGCGACGTAAATTGAACAATTGTGATAGAATTTCGCTGAATCCTTATATTAACCAAAATATAAAATGATCTAGTCGGGTCTCTGATTGCCCTATCATAGTAGTTTAATAGTGCATTTCTCTCGTCATTTCATGCGCTTTAAGATGCCGCCTAGCCCAGTACGCTATCTGAAATTGGAGCGACGTAAATTGAACAAATGTGATAGAATTTTGCTGACATCTTGAATTAACGATAATATAAAATGATCTAATCGGGTCCCTGTTTGCCCTACACTACAAGTTTAGCAGTGCATTTTACTCGCCATTTCATGCGCTTTGAGATGCCGCTTAGCCCAATACGATATCTGAAATAGGAGCGACGTAAATTGAACAAATGTGATAGAATTTTGCTGACATCTTGTATTAACCATAATATAAAATGATCTAATCGGGTCTCTGTTTGCCCTACCCAAGAAGTTTAATAGTGCATTTCTCTCGTCATTTCATGCGCTTTGAGATGCCGCTTAGCCCAATACGCTATCTGAAATAGGAGCGACGTAAATTCAACAAATGTGATAGAATTTCCCTGAAATCTTATATTAAACAAAATATAAAATGGTCTAAACGGGACTCTGATTGCCCTAACATAGAAGTTTAGGAGTGCATTTTACTCGCCCTTCCACGCGCTTTAAGATGCCGCCTAGCCCAGTACGCTATCTGAAATAGGAGCGACGTATGTTGAACAAATGTGATAGAATTACGCTGAATTCTTATATTAACCGTAATATAAAATGATCTAATCGGATCTCTGTTCGCCCTACCCTAGAAGATTACTAGTGCATTTCACTCGTCATTTCATGCGCTTTGAGATGCCGCTTAGCCCAATAAGCTATCTGAAATAGGAGCGACGTAAATTGAACAAATGTGATAGAATTTTTCTGAATTCTTAAATAAACCATAATATGAAATGATCTAATCGGGTCTCTGTTTGCCTTATCCTAGAAGTTTAATAGTGCATTTTACTCGCCATTCCACGCACTTTATGATGCCGCCTAGCCCAGTACGCTATCTGAAATAGGAGCGACGTAAATTGAACAAATGTGATAGAATTTTTCTGAATTCTTAAATTAACCATAATATTAGATGATGTAATCGGGTCTCTGCTTGCCCTACCCTAGTAGTTTAATAGTGCATTTTACTCGCCACTCCAGCGCTTTAGGATGCCGCCTAGCCCAGTACGCTATCTGAAATAGGAGCGACGTAACTTGCACAAATGTGATAGAATTACGCTGCATTCTTATATTAACCGTAACATAAAATGATCTAACCGGGTATCTGTTTGCCTTATCCTAGTAGTTTAATAGTGCATTATACTCGCCATTTAATGCGCTTCGAGATGCCGCTTAGCTAAATACACTATCTGAAATAGGAGCGACGAAAGTTGAACAAATGTGATTGAATTTCGCTGAATACTTTTATTAACCATAATGTAAAATGATCTAATCGGGTCCCTGTTCGCCCTAACATAGAAGTTTCATAGTGCATTTTACTCGCCATTCCACGCGCCTTAAGATGCCGTCTAGCACAGTTCGCTATCTGAAATAGGAGCGACGTAAATTGAACAAATGTGATAGAATTTCGCTGAATTCTTATATTAACCATAATATAAAATGATCTAATCGGGTCCCTGTTTGCCCTACCCTAGAAGTTTAATAGTGCATTTCACTCGTCATTTCATGCGCTTTGAGATGCCGCTTAGCCCAATACGCTATCTGAAATAGGAGCGACGTAAATTGAACAAGTGTGATAGAATTTCGCTGAATTCTTATATTAACCAAAGTATAAAATGATCTAATCTGGTCTCTGATTGCCCTATCATAGAAGGTTAATAGTGCATTTTACTCGCCATTCCACGCGCTTTAAGATGCCGCCTAGCCCAGTACGCTGTCTGAAATAGAAGCGACGTAAATTGAACAAATGTGATAGAATTACGCTGAATTCTTATATTAACCGTAATATAAAATGATCTAATCGGGTCTCTGTTTGCCTTATCCTAGAAGTTTGATAGTGCATTTTACTCGCCATTTCATGCGCTTTGAGATGCCGATTAGCCCAATACGCTATCTGAAATAGGAGCGACGTAAATTGAACAAATGTGATAGAATTTTGCTGAATTCTTAAAGTAACCACAATATAAAATGATCTAATCGGGTCTCTGTTTGCCCTACCCTAGTAGTTTAATAGCGAATTTTATTCGCCATTTCATGCGCCTTGAGATGCCGCTTAGCCCAATACGCTATCTGAAATAGGAGCGACGTAAATTGAACAAATGTGATAGAATTTCGCTGAATTCTTTTATTAACCATAATGTAAAATGATCTGATCGGGTCTCTGTTCGCCCTAGCCTAGAAGTTTGGTAGTGCATTTTACTCGCCATTTCATGCGCTTTGAGATGCCGGTTAGCCCAATACGCTATCTGAAATAGGAGCGACGTAAATTGAACAAATGTGATAGAATTTTGCTGAATTCTTAAAATAATCACAATATAAAATGATCTAATCGGGTCTCTGTTTGCCCTACCCTAGTAGTTTAATAGCGCATTTTATTCGCCATTTCATGCGCCTTGAGATGCCGCTTAGCCCAATACGCTATCTGAAATAGGAGCGACGTAAATTGAACAAATGTGATAGAATTTCCCTGAAATCTTATATTAAACAAAATATAAAATGATCTAATCGGGTCTCTGATTGCCCTATCATAGAAGTTTAGCAGTGCATTTTACTCGCCATTCCACGTGCTTTAAGATGCCGCCTAGCCCTGTACGCTATCTAAATTAGGAGCGACGTAAGTTGAACAAATGTGATAGAATTACGCTGAATTCTTATATTAACCGTAATATAAAATGATCTAATCGGGTCTCTGCTTGCCTTATCCTAGAAGCTTAGTATTGCATTTTACTCGCCATTTCATGCGCTTTGAGATGCCGGTTAGCCCAATACGCTATCTGAAATAGGAGCGACGTAAATTGAACAAATGTGATAGAATTTTGCTGAATTCTTAAAATAACCACAATATAAAATGATCTAATCGGGTCTCTGTTTGCCCTACCCTAGTAGTTTAATAGCGCATTTTATTCGCCATTTCATGCGCCTTGAGATGCCGCTTAGCCCAATACGCTATCTGAAATAGGAGCGACGTAAATTGAACAAATGTGATAGAATTTCGCTGAATTCTTTTATTAACCATAATGTAAAATGATCTGATCGGGTCTCTGTTCGCCCTAGCCTAGAAGTTTAGTAGTGCATTTTACTCGCCATTTCATGCGCTTTGAGATGCCGGTTAGCCCAATACGCTATCTGAAATAGGAGCGACGTAAATTGAACAAACGTGATAGAATTTTGCTGAATTCTTAAAATAACCACAATATAAAATGATCTAATCTGGTCTCTGTTTGCCCTACCCTAGTAGTTTAATAGCGCATTTTATTCGCCATTTCATGCGCCTTGAGATGCCGCTTAGCCCAATACGCTATCTGAAATAGGAGCGACGTAAATTGAACAAATGTGATAGAATTTCCCTGAAATCTTATATTAAACAAAATATAAAATGATCTAATCGGGTCTCTGATTGCCCTATCATAGAAGTTTAGCAGTGCATTTTACTCGCCATTCCACGCGCTTTAAGATGCCGCCTAGCCCTGTACGCTATCTAAATTAGGAGCGACGTAAGTTGAACAAATGTGATAGAATTACGCTGAATTCTTATATTAACCGTAATATAAAATGATCTAATCGGGTCTCTGTTTGCCTTATCCTAGAAGCTTAGTATTGCATTTTACTCGCCATTTCATGCGCTTTGAGATGCCGCTTAGCCCAATACGCTATCTTAAATAGGAGCGACGTAAATTGAACAAATGTGATAGAATTTCGCTGAATTGTTAAATTATCTATAATATAAAATGATCTAATCGGGTCACTGATTGCCCTACCCTAGAAGTTTAATAGTGCATTTTACTCGCCATTTCATGCGCTTTGAGGTGCCGCTTAGCCCAATACGCTATCTGAAATATGAGCAACGTAAATTGAACATATGTTATAGAATTTCGCTGAATTCTTATATTAACCAAAGTATAAAATGATCTAGTCTGTTCTCTGATTGCCCTATCATAGAAGGTTAATAGTGCATTTTACTCGCCATTCCACACGCTTTAAGATGCCGCCTATCCCAGTACGCTGTCTGAAATAGAAGCGACGTAAATTGAACAAATGTGATAGCATCTCGCTGAATACTTATATTAACCTTAATGTAAAATGATCTAATCGGGTCTCCGTTCGCCCTACCCTAGAAGTTTAATAGTGCATTTCACTCGCCATTTCATGCGCTTTGAGATGCCGCATAGCCCAAAACGCTATCTGAAATAGGAGCGACGTAAATTGAACAAATGTGATAGAATTTCCGTGAATCCTTATATTAACCTTAATGTAAAATGATCTAATCGGGTCTCTGTTCGCCCTACCATAGAAGTCTAATGGTGCATTTCACTCGCCATTTCATGCGCTTTGTGATGCCGCTTAGCCCAATACGCTATCTGAAATAGGAGCGACGTAAGTTGAACAAATGTGATAGAATTTCGCTGAATTCTTCTATTAACCATAATGTAAAATGATCTGATCGGGTCTCTGTTCGCCCTAGCCTAGAAGTTTAGCAGTGCATTTTATTCGCCACTTCATGCGCTTTGATATGCCGCTTAGCCGAATACGCTATCTGAAATAGGAGCGACGTAAATTGAACAAATGTGATACTATTTCCTGAAATCATATATTAAACAAAATATAAAATGATCTAATCGGGTCTCTGATTGCCCTATCATAGAAGTTTAGTAGTGCATTTTACTCGCTATTCCACGCGCTTTAAGTTGCCGCCTAGCCCAGTACGCTATCTGAAATAGGAGCGACGTAAGTTGAACAAATGTGATAGAATTTTGCTGAATTCTTAAATTAACCATAATATAAAATGATCTAAACGGGTCTCTGTTTGCCGTACCCTAGAAGTTTAATAGTGGATTTTAGTCGCCATTTCATGCGCTTTGAGATCCGGCTTAGCCCAATACGCTATCTGAAATAGGAGCGACGTAAATTGAACAAATGTGATAGAATTTCCCTGAAATCTTATATTAATCAAAATATAAAATGATCTAATCGGCTCTCTGATTGCCCTATCATAGAAGATTAGTAGTGCATTTTACTCGCCATTCCACGCGCTTTAAGATGCCGCCTAGCCCAGTACGCTATCTGAAATAGGAGCGACGTAACTTGAACAAATGTGATAGAATTACGCTGAATTCTTATATTAACCGTAATATAAAATGATCTAATCGGGTCTCTGTTTGCCTTATCCTAGAAGTTTAATAGCGCATTTTACTCGCCATTTCATGCGCTTTGAGATGCCGCTTAGCCCAATACGCTATCTGGAATAGGAGCGACGTAAATTGAACAAATGTGATAGAATTTCCGTGAAATATTCTATTAACCATAATGTAAAATGATCTGATCGGGTCTCTGTTCGCCCTACCCTAGGAGTTTAATAGTGCATTTTACTCGCCATTTCATGCGCTTTGAGATGCCGCTTAGCCCAATACGCTATCTGAAATATGAGCGACACGAATTGAACAAATGTGATAGAATTTCCCTGAAATCTTGTATTAAACAAAATATAAAATGATCTAATCGCGTCTCTGGTTGCCCTATCATACAAGTTCAATAGTGCATTTTACTCGCCACTCCAGCGCTTTAGGATGCCGCCTAGCCCGGTACGCTATCTGAAATAGGAGCGACGTAACTTGAACAAATGTGATAGAATTACGCTGCATTCTTATATTAACCGTAACATAAAATGATCTAACCGGGTATCTGTTTGCCTTATCCTAGTAGTTTAATAGTGCATTATACTCGCCATTTAATGCGCTTCGAGATGCCGCTTAGCTAAATACGCTATCTCAAATAGGAGCGACGAAAGTTGAACAAATGTGATTGAATTTCGCTGAATACTTTTATTAACCATAATGTAAAATGATCTAATCGGGTCCCTGTTCGCCCAAACCTAGAAGTTTAATAGTGCATTTAATCGCCATTTCATGTGCTTTGAGATGCCCTTAGCCCAATACGCCATCTGAAATAGGAGCGACGTAAATTGAACAAATGTGATAGAATTTCGCTGAATTCTTATATTAACCAAAATATAAAATGATCTAATCGGGTCTCTGTTTGCCCTACCCTAGAAGTTTAATAGTGCATTTTACTCGCCATTCCACGCGCTTTAAGTTGCCGCCTAGCCCAGTACGCTATCTGAAATAGGAGCGACGTAAATTGAACAAATGTGATAGAATTTCGCTGAATTCTTATATTAACCAAAATATAAAATGATCTAATCGGGACTCTGATCGCCCTATCATAGAAGTTTAATAGTGCATTTTCCTCGCCATTCCACGCGCTTTAACATGCCGCCTAGCCCAGTATGCTATCTGAAATAGGAGCGACGTAAATTGAACAAATGTGATAGAATTTCCCTGAAATCTTATATTAATCAAAATATGAAATGATGTAATCGGGTCTCTGATTACTGTATCATAGAAGTTTAGCAGTGCATTTTACTCGCCCTTCCACGCGCTTTAAGGTGCCGCCTAGCCCAGTACGCTATCTGATATAGGAGCGACGTAAGATGAACAAATGTGATAGAATTACGCTGAATTCTTATATTAACCGTAATATAAAATGATCTAATCGGGTCTCTGTTTGCCCTACCCTAGAAGTTTAATAGTGCATTTTACTCGCCATTCCACGCGCTTTAAGTTGCCGCCTAGCCCAGTACGCTATCTGAAATAGGAGCGACGTAATTTGAACAAATGTGATAGAATTTCGCTGAATTCTTTTATTAACCATAATGTAAAATGATCTGATCGGGTCTCTGTTCGCCCTAGCCTAGAAGTTTAGTAGTGCATTTTATTCGCCATTTCATGCGCTTTGAGATGCCGCTTAGCCGAATACGCTATCTGAAATAGGCTCGACGTAAATTGAACAAATGTGATACAATATCCCTGAAATCTTATATTAAACAAAATATAAAATGATCTAATCGGGTCTCTGATTGCCCTATCATAGAAGTTTAGTAGTGCATTTTACTCGCCATTCCACGAGCTTTAAGATGCCGCCTAGCACAGTACGCTATCTGAAATAGGAGCGACGTAATTTGAACAAATGTGATAGAATTTCGCTGAATTCTTTTATTAACCATAATGTAAAATGATCTGATCGGGTCTCTGTTCGCCCTAGCCTAGAAGTTTAGTAGTGCATTTTATTCGCCATTTCATGCGCTTTGAGATGCCGCTTAGCCGAATACGCTATCTGAAATAGGAGCGACGTAATTTGAACAAATGTGATAGAATTTTGCTGAATTCTTGAATTAACCATAATATAAAATGATCTAATCGGGTCTCTGTTTGCCCTACCCAAGAAGTTTAATAGGGCATTTCACTCGACACTTCATGCGCTTTGAGATGCCGCTAAGCCCAATAAGCTATCTGAAATAGGAGCGACGTAAATTGAACAAATGTGATAGAATTTCGCTGAATTCTTACATTAACCATAATGTAAAATGATATAATCGGGTCTCTGTTCGCCCTACCCTAGAAGTATAATAGTGCATTTCACTCGTCATTGCATGCGCTTTGAGATGCCGCCTAGCCCAATACGCTATCTGAAATAGGAGCGACGTAAATTGAACAAATATGATAGAATTTCGCTGAATTCTTAAAGTATTCTTAATATAAAATGATCTAATCGGGTCTCTGGTTTCCCTACCATAGAAGTTTCATAGTGCATTTTACTCGCCATTCCACGCGTCTTAAGATGCCGTCTAGCACAGTTCGCTATCTGAAATAGGAGCGACGTAAATTGAACAAATGTGATAGAATTTCGCTGAATTCTTATATTAACCATAATATAAAATGATCTAATCGGGTCCCTGTTTGCCCTACCCTAGAAGTTTGATAGTGCATTTCACTCGTCATTTCATGCGCTTTGAGATGCCGCTTAGCCCAATACGCTATCTGAAATAGGAGCGACGTAAATTGAACAAATGTGATAGAATTTCGCTGAATTCTTATATTAACCAAAGTATAAAATGATCTAATCGGGTATCTGTTTGACCAACCCTAGAACTTTAATAGTGCATTTTACTCGCCATTTCATGCGCTTTGAGATGCCGCTTAGCCCAATACGCTATCTGAAATATCAGCGACGAAAGTTGAACAAATGTGATAGAATTTCGCTGAATTATTTTATTAACCAGAATGTAAAATGATCTAATCTGGTCTCTGTTCGCCCTAGCCTAGAAGTTTAATAGTGGATTTTACTAGGCATTCCACGCGCTTTAAGATGCCGCCTATCCCAGTACGCTATCTGAAATAGGAGCGACCTAAATTGAACGAATGTGATAGAATTTTGCTGATAGCTTAAATTAACCATAATATAAAATGATCTAATCGGGTCTCTGCTTGCCCTACCCTAGAAGTTTAATAGTGCAATTTAGTCGCCATTTCATGCGCTTTGAGATGCCGCTTCGCCCAATACGCTATCTGAAATAGGAGCGACGTAAATTAAACAAATGTGATAGAATCCCCTGAAATCTTATATTAAACAAAATATAAAATGATCTAATCGGGTCTCTGATTGCCCTATCATAGAAGTTTAGCAGTGCATTTTACTCGCCATTCCACGCGCTTTAAGATGCCGCCTAGCCCAGTACGCCATCTAAATTAGGAGCGTCGTAAGTTGAACAAATGTGATAGAATTTCGCTGAATTCTTAAATTAACTATAATATAAAATGATCTAATCGGGTCACTGATTGCCCTACCCTAGAACTTTAATAGTGAGTTTTACTCGTCGTTTCATGCGCTTTGTGATGCCGCTTAGCCTGATACGCTATCTGAAATAGGAGCCATATAAGTTGAACAAATGTGATAGAATTTCGCTGAATTCTTTTATTAACCATAATGTAAAATGATCTAATCGGATCTCTGTTCGCCCTAGCCTAGAACTTTAATGGTGCATTTTATTCGCCATTTCAAATGCTTTGAGATGCCGCTTTGCCCAATACGCTATCTGAAATACGAGCGACGTAAATTGAACAAATGTGATAGAATTTCCCTGAAATCTTATATTAAACAAAATATAAAATGATCTAATCGGGTCTCTGATTGCCCTATCATTGAAGTTTAGTAGTGCATTCTACTGGCCATTCCACGCGCTTTAAGATGCCGCCTAGCCCAGTACGCTATCTGAAATAGGAGCGACGTAAATTGAACGAATGTGATAGAATTTCGCTCAATTCTTAAATTAACCATAATATAAAATGATCTAATCGGGTCTCTGTTTGCCGTACCCTAGAACTTTAATAGTGCATTTTACTCGTCATTTCATGCGCTTCGAGATGCCGCTTAGCCTAATACTCTATCTGAAATTGGAGCGATATAAGTTGAACAAATGTGATAGAATTTCGCTGAATTCTTTTATTAACCATAATGTAAAATGATCTAATCTGATCTCTGTTCGCCCGAGCCTAGAACTTTAATAGTGCATTTTATTCGCCATTTCATACGCTTTGAGGTGCCGCTTTGCCCAATACGCTATCTGAAATAGGAGCGACGTAAATTGAACAAATGTGATAGAATTTCACTGAATTCTTATATTAACCAAAATATAAAATGATCTAATCGGGTCTCTGATTGCCCTAGCATAGAAGTTTAATAGTGCATTTTACTCGCCATTCCACGCGCTTTAAGATGCCGCCTAGCACAGTACGCTATCTGAAATAGGAACGACGTAAGTAGAACAAATGTGATAGAATTACGCTGAATTCTTATATTAACCGTAATATAAAATGATCTAATCCGGTCTCTGTTTGCCTTATCCTAGAAGTTTGATAGTGCATTTTCCTCGCCATTTCATGCGCTTTGAGATGCCGCTTAGCCCAATACGCTATCTGTAATAGGAGCGACGTAAATTGGACAAATGTGATAGAATTTTGCTGAATGCTTAAATTAACCATAATATAAAATCATCTTATCGGGTCTCTGTTCGCCCTACCCTAGAAGTTTAATAGTGCCTTTCACTCGCCATTTCATGCGCTTTGAGATGGCGCTTAGCCCAATACGCTATCTGAAATAGGAGCGACGTAAATTGGACAAATGTGATAGAATTTTGCTGAATGCTTAAATTAACCATAATATAAAATGATCTAGTCGGGTCTCTGATTGCCCTATCATAGAAGTTTAATAGTGCATTTTGTTCGCCATTCCACGCGCTTTAAGATGCCGCCTAGCCCAGTACGCTATCTGAAATAGGAGCGACGTACGTTGAAAAAATGTGATAGAATTACGCTCAATTATTATATTAACCGTAATATAAAATTATCCAATCGGGTCTCTGTTTGCCCTACCCTAGAAGTTTAATAGTGCACTTTACTCGCCACTTCTTGCGCTTTGAGATGCCGCTTTGCCCAATAAGCTATCTGAAATAGGAGAGACGTAAATTGAACAAATGTGAGAGAATTTCGCTGAATTCTTATATTAACCTTAATGTAAAATGTTCTAATCGGGTCTCTGTTCGCCTTACCCTTGAAGATTAATAGTGCATTTCACTCGTCATTTCATGCGCTTTGAGATGCCGCTTAGCCCAATACGTGATCTGAAATAGGAGCGACGTAAGTTGAACAAATGTGATAGAATTACCCTGAATTCTTATATTAACCGTAATATAAAATGATCTAATCGGGTCTCTGTTTGCCTTATCCTAGAAGTTTAATAGTTCATTTCACTCGTCATTTCATGCGCTTTGAGATGCCTCTTAGCCCAATAAGCTATCTGAAATTGGAGCGACGTAAATTGAACAAATGTGATAGAATTTGGCCGAATTCTTAAATTAACCATAATATAAAATGATCTAATGGGGTCTCTGTTTGCCCTACCCTAGAAGTTTAATCGTGCATTTTACTCGCCAATCCACGCGCTTTAAGATTCCACCTAGCCCAGTACGCTATCTGAAATAGGAGCGACGTAAATTGAACAAATGTGATAGAATCTGGCTGAATTCTTAAATTAACCATAATATAAAATGATCAAATCGGGTCTCTGTTTGCCCTACCCTAGAAGTTTAATAGTGCATTTTACTCGCCATTTCATGCGCTTTGAGATGCCGCCTAGCCCAGTACGCTATCTGAAATAGGAGCGACGTAAGTTGAACAAATGTGATAGAATTACGCTGAACTCTTATATTAACCGTAATATAAAATGATCTAATCGGATGTCTGTTCGCCCTACCCTAGAAGTGTAATAGTGCATTTCACTCGCCATTTCATATGCTTTGAGATGCCGCTTAGCCCAATACGCTATCTGAAATAGCAGCGACGTAAATAGAACAATTGTGATAGAATTTCGCTGAATTCTTATATTAACCAAAATATAAAATGATCTAGTCGGGTCTCTGATTGCCCTATCATAGAAGTTTAAATGTGCATTTTGATCGCCATTCCACGTGCTTTAAGATGCCGCCTAACCCAGTACGCTATCTGAAATTGGAGCGACGTAAATAGAACAAATGTGACAGAATTTTGCTGACATCTTAAATTAACCATAATATAAAATGATCTAATCGGGTCTCTGTTTGCCCTACCCTAGAAGTTTAATAGTGCATTTTACTCGCCATTTCATGCGCTTTGAGATGGCGCTTAGCCCAATACGCTATCTGAAATAGGAGCGACGTAAATTGAACAAACGTGATAGAATTTGGCTGAATTCTTAAATTAACCATAATATAAAATCATCTTATCGGGTCTCTGTTTGCCCTACCCTAGAAGTTTAATAGTGCATTTTTCTCGCCATTTCTTGCGCTTTAAGATGCCGCCGAGCCCAGTACGCTATCTGAAGTAGGAGCGACGTAAGTTGAACAAATGTGATAGAATTACGCTGAATTCTTATATTAACCGTTATATAAAATCATCTAATCGGTTCTCTGTTCGCCCTACCCTAGAAGTTTAATAGTGCCTTTCACTCGTCATTTCGTGCGCTTTGAGATGCCGCTTAGCCCAATACGCTATCTGAAATAGGAGCGACGTAAATTGAACAATTGTGATAGAATTTCGCTGAATTCTTATATTAACCAAAATATAAAATGATCTAGTCGGGTCTCTGATTGCCCTATCATAGAAGTTTAATAGTGCATTTTGTTCGCCATTCCACGCGCTTTAAGATGCCGCCTAGCCCAGTACGCTATCTGAAATAGGAGCGACGTACGCTGAAAAAATGTGATAGAATTACGCTCAATTATTATATTAACCGTAATATAAAATTATCTAATCGGGTCTCTGTTTGCCCTACCCTAGAAGTTTAATAGTGCACTTTGCTCGCCATTTCATGCGCTTTGAGATGCCGCTTAGCCCAATACGCTATCTGAAATAGGAGCGACGTAAATTGAACAAATGTGATAGAATTTCCCTGAATACTTATATTAACCTTAATGTAAAATGATCTAATCGGGTCTCTGTTCGCTCTACCCTAGAAGTGTAATAGTCCATTTCACTCACCATTTCATGCGCTTTGAGATGCCGCTTAGCCCAATACGCTATCTGAAATAGGAGCGCCGTAAGTAAAACAATTGTGATAGAATTTCGCTGAATTCTTATATTAACCAAAATATAAAATGATCTAATCGGGTCTCTGATTGCCCTATCGTAGAAGTTTAATAGTGCATTTTACTCGCCAATCCACGCGCTTTAAGATTCCGCCTAGCCCAATACGCTATCTGAAATAGGAGCGACGTAAGTTGAACAAATGTGATAGAATTACGCTCAATTATTATATTAACCGTAATATAAAATTATCTAATCGGGTCCCTGTTTGCCCTACCCTAGAAGTTTAATAGTGCACTTTGCTCGCCATTTCATGCGCTTTGAGATGCCGCTTAGCCCAATACGCTATCTGAAATATCAGCGACGTAAATAGAACAATTGTGATAGAATTTCGCTGAATTCTTATATTAACCAAAATATAAAATGATCTAATCGGGTCTCTGATTGCCCTATCAAAGAAGTTTAATAGTGCATTTTACTCGCCAATCCACGTGCTTCACGATTCCGCCTAGCCCAGTACGCTATCTGAAATAGGAGCGACGTAAATTGAACAAATGTGATAGAATTTGGCTGAATTCTTAAATTAACCATAATATAAAATGATCTAATCGGGTCTCCGTTTGCCCTACCCTAGAAGTTTAACAGCGCATTTTACTCGCCATTTCATGCACTTTGAGATGCCGCTTAGCCCAATACGCTATCTGAAATAGGAGCAACGTAAATTGAACAAATGTGATAGAATTTCCCTGAATACTTATATTAACCTTAATGTAAAATGATCTAATCGGGTCTCTGTTCGCCCTACCCTAGAAGTGTAATAGTGCGTTTCACTCACCATTTCATGCGCTTTGAGATGCCGCTTAGCCCAATACGCTATCTGAAATAGGAGCGCCGTAAGTAAAACAATTGTGATAGAATTTCGCTGGATTCTTATATTAACCAAAATATAAAATGATCTAATCGGGTCTCTGATAGCCCTATCGTAGAAGTTTAATAGTGCATTTTACTCGCCATTCCACGCGCTTTAAGATGCCGCCTAGCACAGTACGCTATCTGAAATAGGAACGACGTAAGTTGAACAAATGTGATAGAATTACGCTGAATTCTTATATTAACTGTCATATAAAATGATCTAATCGGGTCTCTGTTTGCCTTATCCTAGAAGTTTAATAGTGCATTTTACTCGCCATTTCATGCGCATTGAGATGCCGCTTAGCCCAATAAGCTATCTGAAATAGGAGCGACGTAAATTGAACAATTGTGATAGAATTTCGCTGTATTCTTATATTAACCAAAATATAAAATGATCTAGTCGGGTCTCTGATTGCCCTATCATAGTAGTTTAATAGTGCATTTCACTCGTCATTTCATGCGCTTTAAGGTGCCGCCTAGCCCAGTACGCTATCTGAAATTGGAGCGACGTAAATTGAACAAATGTGATAGAATTTTGCTGACATCTTGAATTAACGATAATATAAAATGATCTAATCGAGTCCCTGTTTGCCCTACCCTACAAGTTCAGCAGTGCATTTTACTCGCCATTTCATGCGCTTTGAGATGCCGCTTAGCCCAATACGATATCTGAAATAGGAGCGACGTAAATTGAACAAATGTGATAGAATTTTGCTGACATCTTGAATTAACCATAATATAAAATGATCTAATCGGGTCTCTGTTTGCCCTACCCAAGAAGTTTAATAGTGCATTTCTCTCGTCATTTCATGCGCTTTGAGATGCCGCTTAGCCCAATACGCTATCTGAAATAGGAGCGACGTAAATTCAACAAATATGATAGAATTTCCCTGAAATCTTATATTAAACAAAATATAAAATGATCTAAACGGGACTCTGATTGCCCTATCATAGAAGTTTAGTAGTGCATTTTACTCGCCATTCCACGCGCTTTAAGATGCCGCGTAGCCCAGTACGCTATCTGAAATAGGAGCGACGTAAGTTGAACAAATGTGATAGAATTACGCTGAATTCTTATATTAACCGTAATATAAAATGATCTAATCGGGTCCCTGTTTGCCTTATCCTAGAAGTTTAATAGTGCATTTTACTCGCCATTTCATGCGCATTGAGATGCCGCTTAGCCCAATACGCTATCTGAAATAGGAGCGACGTAAATTGAACAAATATGATAGAGTTTCGCTGAATTCTTAAATTAACCATAATATAAAATCATCTTATCGGGTCTCTGTTTGCCCTACCCTAGAAGTTTAATAGTGCATTTTACTCGCCATTTCTTGCGCTTTAAGATGCCGCCGAGCCCAGTACGCTATCTGAAGTAGGAGCGACGTAAATTGAACAATTGTGATAGAATTTCGCTGAGTTCTAATATTAACCAAAATATAAAATGATCTAGTCGAGTCTCTGATTGCCCTATCATAGAAGTTTAATAGTGCATTTTGATCGCCATTCCACGCGCTTTAAGATGCCGCCTAGCCCAGTACGCTATCTGAAATTGGAGCGACGTAAATTGAACAAATGTGACAGAATTTTGCTGACATCTTAAATTAACCATAATATAAAATGATCTAATCGGGTCTCTGTTTGCCCTACCCTACAAGTTTAACAGTGCATTTTACTCGCCATTTCATGCGCTTTGAGATGCAGCTTAGCCCAATACGCTATCTGAAGTAGGAGCGACGTAAATTGAACAAATGTGATAGAATTTCCCTGAATTCTTATATTAACCAAAATATAAAATGATCTAATCGGGTCTCTGATTGCCCTATCATAGAACTTTAATAGTGCATTCTACTCGCCAATCCACGCGCTGTAAGATTCCGCCTAGCCCAGTACGCTATCTGAAATAGGAGCGACGTAAATTGAACAAATGTGATAGAATTGGCTGAATTCTTAAATTAACCATAATATAAAATGATCTAATCGGGTCTCTGTTTGCCCTACCCTAGAAGTTTAATAGTGCATTTAACTCGCCATTTCATGCTCTTTGAGATGCCGCTTAGCCCAATACGCTATCTGAAATAGGAGCGACGTAAATTGAACAAATGTGATAGAATTTCCCTGAATACTTATATTAACCTTAATGTAAAATGATCTAATCGGGTCTCTGTTCGCCCTACCCTAGAAGTTTAATAGTGCATTTCACTCGCCATTTCATGCGCTTTGAGATGCCGCTTAGCCCAATACGCTATCTGAAATAGGAGCGACGTAAATTGAACAATTGTGATAGAATTTCGCTGAATCCTTATATTAACCAAAATATAAAATGATCTAGTCGGGTCTCTGATTGCCCTATCATAGTAGTTTAATAGTGCATTTCTCTCGTCATTTCATGCGCTTTAAGATGCCGCCTAGCCCAGTACGCTATCTGAAATAGGAGCGACGTAAGTTGAACAAATGTGATAGAATTACGCTGAATTCTTATATTAACCGTAATATAAAATGATCTAATCGGGTCCCTGTTTGCCTTATCCTAGAAGTTTAATAGTGCATTTTACTCGCCATTTCATGCGCATTGAGATGCCGCTTAGCCCAATACGCTATCTGAAATAGGAGCGACGTAAATTGAACAAATATGATAGAGTTTCGCTGAATTCTTAAATTAACCATAATATAAAATCATCTTATCGGGTCTCTGTTTGCCCTACCCTAGAAGTTTAATAGTGCATTTTACTCGCCATTTCTTGCGCTTTAAGATGCCGCCGAGCCCAGTACGCTATCTGAAGTAGGAGCGACGTAAATTGAACAATTGTGATAGAATTTCGCTGAGTTCTAATATTAACCAAAATATAAAATGATCTAGTCGAGTCTCTGATTGCCCTATCATAGAAGTTTAATAGTGCATTTTGATCGCCATTCCACGCGCTTTAAGATGCCGCCTAGCCCAGTACGCTATCTGAAATTGGAGCGACGTAAATTGAACAAATGTGACAGAATTTTGCTGACATCTTAAATTAACCATAATATAAAATGATCTAATCGGGTCTCTGTTTGCCCTACCCTACAAGTTTAACAGTGCATTTTACTCGCCATTTCATGCGCTTTGAGATGCAGCTTAGCCCAATACGCTATCTGAAGTAGGAGCGACGTAAATTGAACAAATGTGATAGAATTTCCCTGAATTCTTATATTAACCAAAATATAAAATGATCTAATCGGGTCTCTGATTGCCCTATCATAGAACTTTAATAGTGCATTCTACTCGCCAATCCACGCGCTGTAAGATTCCGCCTAGCCCAGTACGCTATCTGAAATAGGAGCGACGTAAATTGAACAAATGTGATAGAATTGGCTGAATTCTTAAATTAACCATAATATAAAATGATCTAATCGGGTCTCTGTTTGCCCTACCCTAGAAGTTTAATAGTGCATTTAACTCGCCATTTCATGCTCTTTGAGATGCCGCTTAGCCCAATACGCTATCTGAAATAGGAGCGACGTAAATTGAACAAATGTGATAGAATTTCCCTGAATACTTATATTAACCTTAATGTAAAATGATCTAATCGGGTCTCTGTTCGCCCTACCCTAGAAGTTTAATAGTGCATTTCACTCGCCATTTCATGCGCTTTGAGATGCCGCTTAGCCCAATACGCTATCTGAAATAGGAGCGACGTAAATTGAACAATTGTGATAGAATTTCGCTGAATCCTTATATTAACCAAAATATAAAATGATCTAGTCGGGTCTCTGATTGCCCTATCATAGTAGTTTAATAGTGCATTTCTCTCGTCATTTCATGCGCTTTAAGATGCCGCCTAGCCCAGTACGCTATCTGAAATTGGAGCGACGTAAATTGAACAAATGTGATAGAATTTTGCTGACATCTTGAATTAACGATAATATAAAATGATCTAATCGGGTCCCTGTTTGCCCTACACTACAAGTTTAGCAGTGCATTTTACTCGCCATTTCATGCGCTTTGAGATGCCGCTTAGCCCAATACGATATCTGAAATAGGAGCGACGTAAATTGAACAAATGTGATAGAATTTTGCTGACATCTTGTATTAACCATAATATAAAATGATCTAATCGGGTCTCTGTTTGCCCTACCCAAGAAGTTTAATAGTGCATTTCTCTCGTCATTTCATGCGCTTTGAGATGCCGCTTAGCCCAATACGCTATCTGAAATAGGAGCGACGTAAATTCAACAAATGTGATAGAATTTCCCTGAAATCTTATATTAAACAAAATATAAAATGATCTAAACGGGACTCTGATTGCCCTATCATAGAAGTTTAGGAGTGCATTTTACTCGCCCTTCCACGCGCTTTAAGATGCCGCCTAGCCCAGTACGCTATCTGAAATAGGAGCGACGTATGTTGAACAAATGTGATAGAATTACGCTGAATTCTTATATTAACCGTAATATAAAATGATCTAATCGGATCTCTGTTCGCCCTACCCTAGAAGATTACTAGTGCATTTCACTCGTCATTTCATGCGCTTTGAGATGCCGCTTAGCCCAATAAGCTATCTGAAATAGGAGCGACGTAAATTGAACAAATGTGATAGAATTTTTCTGAATTCTTAAATAAACCATAATATGAAATGATCTAATCGGGTCTCTGTTTGCCTTATCCTAGAAGTTTAATAGTGCATTTTACTCGCCATTCCACGCACTTTATGATGCCGCCTAGCCCAGTACGCTATCTGAAATAGGAGCGACGTAAATTGAACAAATGTGATAGAATTTTTCTGAATTCTTAAATTAACCATAATATTAGATGATGTAATCGGGTCTCTGCTTGCCCTACCCTAGTAGTTTAATAGTGCATTTTACTCGCCACTCCAGCGCTTTAGGATGCCGCCTAGCCCAGTACGCTATCTGAAATAGGAGCGACGTAACTTGAACAAATGTGATAGAATTACGCTGCATTCTTATATTAACCGTAACATAAAATGATCTAACCGGGTATCTGTTTGCCTTATCCTAGTAGTTTAATAGTGCATTATACTCGCCATTTAATGCGCTTCGAGATGCCGCTTAGCTAAATACACTATCTGAAATAGGAGCGACGAAAGTTGAACAAATGTGATTGAATTTCGCTGAATACTTTTATTAACCATAATGTAAAATGATCTAATCGGGTCCCTGTTCGCCCAAACCTAGAAGTTTCATAGTGCATTTTACTCGCCATTCCACGCGCCTTAAGATGCCGTCTAGCACAGTTCGCTATCTGAAATAGGAGCGACGTAAATTGAACAAATGTGATAGAATTTCGCTGAATTCTTATATTAACCATAATATAAAATGATCTAATCGGGTCCCTGTTTGCCCTACCCTAGAAGTTTAATAGTGCATTTCACTCGTCATTTCATGCGCTTTGAGATGCCGCTTAGCCCAATACGCTATCTGAAATAGGAGCGACGTAAATTGAACAAGTGTGATAGAATTTCGCTGAATTCTTATATTAACCAAAGTATAAAATGATCTAATCTGGTCTCTGATTGCCCTATCATAGAAGGTTAATAGTGCATTTTACTCGCCATTCCACGCGCTTTAAGATGCCGCCTAGCCCAGTACGCTGTCTGAAATAGAAGCGACGTAAATTGAACAAATGTGATAGAATTACGCTGAATTCTTATATTAACCGTAATATAAAATGATCTAATCGGGTCTCTGTTTGCCTTATCCTAGAAGTTTGATAGTGCATTTTACTCGCCATTTCATGCGCTTTGAGATGCCGATTAGCCCAATACGCTATCTGAAATAGGAGCGACGTAAATTGAACAAATGTGATAGAATTTTGCTGAATTCTTAAAATAACCACAATATAAAATGATCTAATCGGGTCTCTGTTTGCCCTACCCTAGTAGTTTAATAGCGCATTTTATTCGCCATTTCATGCGCCTTGAGATGCCGCTTAGCCCAATACGCTATCTGAAATAGGAGCGACGTAAATTGAACAAATGTGATAGAATTTCGCTGAATTCTTTTATTAACCATAATGTAAAATGATCTGATCGGGTCTCTGTTCGCCCTAGCCTAGAAGTTTAGTAGTGCATTTTACTCGCCATTTCATGCGCTTTGAGATGCCGGTTAGCCCAATACGCTATCTGAAATAGGAGCGACGTAAATTGAACAAATGTGATAGAATTTTGCTGAATTCTTAAAATAACCACAATATAAAATGATCTAATCGGGTCTCTGTTTGCCCTACCCTAGTAGTTTAATAGCGCATTTTATTCGCCATTTCATGCGCCTTGAGATGCCGCTTAGCCCAATACGCTATCTGAAATAGGAGCGACGTAAATTGAACAAATGTGATAGAATTTCCCTGAAATCTTATATTAAACAAGATATAAAATGATCTAATCGGGTCTCTGATTGCCCTATCATAGAAGTTTAGCAGTGCATTTTACTCGCCATTCCACGCGCTTTAAGATGCCGCCTAGCCCTGTACGCTATCTAAATTAGGAGCGACGTAAGTTGAACAAATGTGATAGAATTACGCTGAATTCTTATATTAACCGTAATATAAAATGATCTAATCGGGTCTCTGTTTGCCTTATCCTAGAAGCTTAGTATTGCATTTTACTCGCCATTTCATGCGCTTTGAGATGCCGCTTAGCCCAATACGCTATCTTAAATAGGAGCGACGTAAATTGAACAAATGTGATAGAATTTCGCTGAATTGTTAAATTATCTATAATATAAAATGATCTAATCGGGTCACTGATTGCCCTACCCTAGAAGTTTAATAGTGCATTTTACTCGCCATTTCATGCGCTTTGAGGTGCCGCTTAGCCCAATACGCTATCTGAAATATGAGCGACGTAAATTGAACAAATGTTATAGAATTTCGCTGAATTCTTATATTAACCAAAGTATAAAATGATCTAGTCTGTTCTCTGATTGCCCTATCATAGAAGGTTAATAGTGCATTTTACTCGCCATTCCACACGCTTTAAGATGCCGCCTATCCCAGTACGCTGTCTGAAATAGAAGCGACGTAAATTGAACAAATGTGATAGCATCTCGCTGAATACTTATATTAACCTTAATGTAAAATGATCTAATCGGGTCTCCGTTCGCCCTACCCTAGAAGTTTAATAGTGCATTTCACTCGCCATTTCATGCGCTTTGAGATGCCGCATAGCCCAAAACGCTATCTGAAATAGGAGCGACGTAAATTGAACAAATGTGATAGAATTTCCGTGAATCCTTATATTAACCTTAATGTAAAATGATCTAATCGGGTCTCTGTTCGCCCTACCATAGAAGTCTAATGGTGCATTTCACTCGCCATTTCATGCGCTTTGTGATGCCGCTTAGCCCAATACGCTATCTGAAATAGGAGCGACGTAAGTTGAACAAATGTGATAGAATTTCGCTGAATTCTTCTATTAACCATAATGTAAAATGATCTGATCGGGTCTCTGTTCGCCCTAGCCTAGAAGTTTAGCAGTGCATTTTATTCGCCACTTCATGCGCTTTGATATGCCGCTTAGCCGAATACGCTATCTGAAATAGGAGCGACGTAAATTGAACAAATGTGATACTATTTCCTGAAATCATATATTAAACAAAATATAAAATGATCTAATCGGGTCTCTGATTGCCCTATCATAGAAGTTTAGTAGTGCATTTTACTCGCTATTCCACGCGCTTTAAGTTGCCGCCTAGCCCAGTACGCTATCTGAAATAGGAGCGACGTAAGTGGAACAAATGTGATAGAATTTTGCTGAATTCTTATATTAACCATAATATAAAATGATCTAATCGGGTCTCTGTTTGCCTTATCCTAGAAGTTTAATAGCGCATTTTACTCGCCATTTCATGCGCTTTGAGATGCCGCTTAGCCCAATACGCTATCTGGAATAGGAGCGACGTAAATTGAACAAATGTGATAGAATTTCCGTGAAATATTCTATTAACCATAATGTAAAATGATCTGATCGGGTCTCTGTTCGCCCTACCCTAGGAGTTTAATAGTGCATTTTACTCGCCATTTCATGCGCTTTGAGATGCCGCTTAGCCCAATACGCTATCTGAAATATGAGCGACACGAATTGAACAAATGTGATAGAATTTCCCTGAAATCTTGTATTAAACAAAATATAAAATGATCTAATCGCGTCTCTGATTGCCCTATCATACAAGTTCAATAGTGCATTTTACTCGCCACTCCAGCGCTTTAGGATGCCGCCTAGCCCGTTACGCTATCTGAAATAGGAGCGACGTAACTTGAACAAATGTGATAGAATTACGCTGCATTCTTATATTAACCGTAACATAAAATGATCTAACCGGGTATCTGTTTGCCTTATCCTAGTAGTTTAATAGTGCATTATACTCGCCATTTAATGCGCTTCGAGATGCCGCTTAGCTAAATACGCTATCTGAAATAGGAGCGACGAAAGTTGAACAAATGTGATTGAATTTCGCTGAATACTTTTATTAACCATAATGTAAAATGATCTAATCGGGTCCCTGTTCGCCCAAACCTAGAAGTTTAATAGTGCATTTAATCGCCATTTCATGTGCTTTGAGATGCCCTTAGCCCAATACGCCATCTGAAATAGGAGCGACGTAAATTGAACAAATGTGATAGAATTTCGCTGAATTCTTATATTAACCAAAATATAAAATGATCTAATCGGGTCTCTGTTTGCCCTACCCTAGAAGTTTAATAGTGCATTTTACTCGCCATTCCACGCGCTTTAAGTTGCCGCCTAGCCCAGTACGCTATCTGAAATAGGAGCGACGTAAATTGAACAAATGTGATAGAATTTCGCTGAATTCTTATATTAACCAAAATATAAAATGATCTAATCGGGACTCTGATCGCCCTATCATAGAAGTTTAATAGTGCATTTTCCTCGCCATTCCACGCGCTTTAACATGCCGCCTAGCCCAGTATGCTATCTGAAATAGGAGCGACGTAAATTGAACAAATGTGATAGAATTTCCCTGAAATCTTATATTAATCAAAATATGAAATGATGTAATCGGGTCTCTGATTACTGTATCATAGAAGTTTAGCAGTGCATTTTACTCGCCCTTCCACGCGCTTTAAGGTGCCGCCTAGCCCAGTACGCTATCTGATATAGGAGCGACGTAAGATGAACAAATGTGATAGAATTACGCTGAATTCTTATATTAACCGTAATATAAAATGATCTAATCGGGTCTCTGTTTGCCCTACCCTAGAAGTTTAATAGTGCATTTTACTCGCCATTCCACGCGCTTTAAGTTGCCGCCTAGCCCAGTACGCTATCTGAAATAGGAGCGACGTAATTTGAACAAATGTGATAGAATTTCGCTGAATTCTTTTATTAACCATAATGTAAAATGATCTGATCGGGTCTCTGTTCGCCCTAGCCTAGAAGTTTAGTAGTGCATTTCACTCGTCATTTCATGCGCTTTGAGATGCCGCCTAGCCCAATACGCTATCTGAAATAGGAGCGACGTAAATTGAACAAATGTGATAGAATTTCGCTGAATTCTTATATTAACCAAAGTATAAAATGATCTAATCTGGTCTCTGATTGCCCTATCATATAAGGTTAATAGTGCATTTTACTCGCCATTCCACGCGCTTTAAGATGTCGCCTAGCCCAGTACGCTGTCTGAAATAGAAGCCACGTAAATTGAACAAATGTGATAGCATCTCGCTGAATACTTATATTAACCTTAATGTAAAATGATGTAATCGGGACTCTGTTCGCCCTACCCTAGAAGTTTAATAGTGCAGTTTACTCGCCATTTCATGCGCTTTGAGATGCCGCTTATCCCAATACGCTATCTGAAATAGGAGCGACGTAAATTGAACAAATGTGATAGAATTTCGCTGAATTCTTAAAGTATCCTTAATATAAAATGATCTAATCGGGTCTCTGGTTTCCCTACCATAGAAGTTTCATAGTGCATTTTACTCGCCATTCCACGCGCCTTAAGATGCCGTCTAGCACAGTTCGCTATCTGAAATAGGAGCGACGTAAATTGAACAAATGTGATAGAATTTCGCTGAATTCTCAAATTAACTATAATATAAAATGATCTAATCGGGTCACTGATTGCCCTACTCTAGAAGTTTAATAGTGCATTTTGCTCGCCATTTCGTGCGCTTTGAGATGCCGCTTAGCCCAATACGCTATCTGAAATATGAGCGACGAAAATTGAACAAATGTGATAGAATTTCGCTGAATTCTTTTATTAACCATAATTTAAAATGATCTAATCGGATCTCTGTTCGCCCTAGCCTAGAACTTTAATAGTGCATTTTATTCGCCATTTCATACGCTTTGAGATGCCGCTTTGCCCAATACGCTATCTGAAATAGGAGCGACGTAAATTGAACAAATGTGATAGAATTTCACTGAATTCTTATATTAACCTAAATATAAAATGATCTAATCGGGTCTCTGATTGCCCTAGCGTAGAAGTTTAATAGTGCATTTTACTCGCCATTCCGCGCGCTTTAAGATGCCGCATAGCCCAGTTCGCTATCTGAAATATGAGCGACGTAAATTGAACAAATGTGATAGTATTTCGCTGAATTCTTATATTAACCGTAATATAAAATGATTTAATCGGGTCTCTGTTTGCCTTATCCTAGAAGTTTAATAGTGCATTTTACTCGCCATTCCACGCACTTTATGATGCCGCCTAGCCCAGTACGCTACCTGAAATAGGAGCGACGTAAGTTGAACAAATGTGATAGAATTACGCTGAATTCTTATATTAACAGTAATATAAAATGATCTAATCGGGTCTCTTTTTGCCCTACCCTAGTAGTTCAACTGTGCATTTTACTCGCCATTTCATGCGCTTTGAGATGCCGCTTATCCCAATACGCTATCTGAAATAGGAGCGATGTAAATTGAACAAATGTGATAGAATTCCCCTGAAATCTTATATTAAACAAAATATAAAATGATCTAATCGGGTCTCTGATTGCCCTATCATAGAAGTTTAGCAGTGCATTTTACTCGCCATTCCACGCGCTTTAAGATGCCGCCTAGCCCAGAACGCTATCTGAAATAGGAGCGACCTAAATTGAACGAATGTGATAGAATTTCCCTGAATACTTATATTAACCTTAATGTAAAATGATCTAATCGGGTCTCTGTTCGCCCTACCCTAGAAGTGTAATAGTGCATTTCACTCACCATTTCATGCGCTTTGAGATGCCGCTTCGCCCAGTACGCTATCTGATATAGGAGCGACGTAAGGTGAACAAATGTGATAGAATTACGCTGAATTCTTATATTAACCGTAATATAAAATGATCTAATCGGGTCTCTGTTTGCCCTACCCTAGAAGTTTAATAGTGCATTTTACTCGCCATTCCACGCGCTTTAAGTTGCCGCCTAGCCCAGTACGCTATCTGAAATAGGAGCGACGTAATTTGAACAAATGTGATAGAATTTCGCTGAATTCTTTTATTAACCATAATGTAAAATGATCTGATCGGGTCTCTGTTCGCCCTAGCCTAGAAGTTTAGTAGTGCATTTTATTCGCCATTTCATGCGCTTTGAGATGCCGCTTAGCCGAATACGCTATCTGAAATAGGATCGACGTAAATTGAACAAATGTGATACAATATCCCTGAAATCTTATATTAAACAAAATATAAAATGATCTAATCGGGTCTCTGATTGCCCTATCATAGAAGTTTAGTAGTGCATTTTACTCGCCATTCCACGAGCTTTAAGATGCCGCCTAGCACAGTACGCTATCTGAAATAGGAGCGACGTAAGTTGAACAAATGTGATAGAATTTTGCTGAATTCTTGAATTAACCATAATATAAAATGATCTAATCGGGTCTCTGTTTGCCCTACCCAAGAAGTTTAATAGGGCATTTCACTCGACACTTCATGCGCTTTGAGATGCCGCTAAGCCCAATAAGCTATCTGAAATAGGAGCGACGTAAATTGAACAAATGTGATAGAATTTCGCTGAATTCTTAAAGTATTCTTAATATAAAATGATCTAATCGGGTCTCTGGTTTCCCTACCATAGAAGTTTCATAGAGCATTTTACTCGCCATTCCACGCGCCTTAAGATGCCGTCTAGCACAGTTCGCTATCTGAAATAGGAGCGACGTAAATTGAACAAATGTGATAGAATTTCGCTGAATTCTTATATTAACCATAATATAAAATGATCTAATCGGGTCCCTGTTTGCCCTACCCTAGAAGTTTAATAGTGCATTTCACTCGTCATTTCATGCGCTTTGAGATGCCGCTTAGCCCAATACGCTATCTGAAATAGGAGCGACGTAAATTGAACAAATGTGATAGAATTTCGCTGAATTCTTATATTAACCAAAGTATAAAATGATCTAATCGGGTATCTGTTTGACCAACCCTAGAACTTTAATAGTGCATTTTACTCGCCATTTCATGCGCTTTGAGATGCCGCTTAGCCCAATACGCTATCTGAAATATCAGCGACGAAAGTTGAACAAATGTGATAGAATTTCGCTGAATTATTTTATTAACCAGAATGTAAAATGATCTAATCTGGTCTCTGTTCGCCCTATCCTAGAAGTTTAATAGTGGATTTTACTAGGCATTCCACGCGCTTTAAGATGCCGCCTATCCCAGTACGCTATCTGAAATAGGAGCGACCTAAATTGAACGAATGTGATAGAATTTTGCTGATAGCTTAAATTAACCATAATATAAAATGATCTAATCGGGTCTCTGCTTGCCCTACCCTAGAAGTTTAATAGTGCAATTTAGTCGCCATTTCATGCGCTTTGAGATGCCGCTTCGCCCAATACGCTATCTGAAATAGGAGCGACGTAAATTAAACAAATGTGATAGAATCCCCTGAAATCTTATATTAAACAAAATATAAAATGATCTAATCGGGTCTCTGATTGCCCTATCATAGAAGTTTAGCAGTGCATTTTACTCGCCATTCCACGCGCTTTAAGATGCCGCCTAGCCCAGTACGCCATCTAAATTAGGAGCGTCGT
This sequence comes from Macropis europaea, assembly GCA_916610135.2. Lineage (NCBI taxonomy): Eukaryota > Metazoa > Arthropoda > Insecta > Hymenoptera > Melittidae > Macropis > Macropis europaea. Next base: position 218,963 of record CAKAJE020001190.1, on the reverse strand, counting down.
AAGTTGAACAAATGTGATAGAATTTCGCTGAATTCTTAAATTAACTATAATATAAAATGATCTAATCGGGTCACTGATTGCCCTACCCTAGAACTTTAATAGTGAATTTTACTCGTCGTTTCATGCGCTTTGTGATGCCGCTTAGCCTGATACGCTATCTTAAATAGGAGCCATATAAGTTGAACAAATGTGATAGAATTTCGCTGAATTCTTTTATTAACCATAATGTAAAATGATCTAATCGGATCTCTGTTCGCCCTAGCCTAGAACTTTAATGGTGCATTTTATTCGCCATTTCATACGCTTTGAGATGCCGCTTTGCCCAATACGCTATCTGAAATACGAGCGACGTAAATTGAACAAATGTGATAGAATTTCCCTGAAATCTTATATTAAACAAAATATAAAATGATCTAATCGGGTCTCTGATTGCCCTATCATTGAAGTTTAGTAGTGCATTCTACTGGCCATTCCACGCGCTTTAAGATGCCGCCTAGCCCAGTACGCTATCTGAAATAGGAGCGACGTAAATTGAACGAATGTGATAGAATTTCGCTCAATTCTTAAATTAACCATAATATAAAATGATCTAATCGGGTCTCTGTTTGCCGTACCCTAGAACTTTAATAGTGCATTTTACTCGTCATTTCATGCGCTTCGAGATGCCGCTTAGCCTAATACTCTATCTGAAATTGGAGCGATATAAGTTGAACAAATGTGATAGAATTTCGCTGAATTCTTTTATTAACCATAATGTAAAATGATCTAATCTGATCTCTGTTCGACCGAGCCTAGAACTTTAACAGTGCATTTTATTCGCCATTTCATACGCTTTGAGGTGCCGCTTTGCCCAATACGCTATCTGAAATAGGAGCGACGTAAATTGAACAAATGTGATAGAATTTCACTGAATTCTTATATTAACCAAAATATAAAATGATCTAATCGGGTCTCTGATTGCCCTAGCATAGAAGTTTAATAGTGCATTTTACTCGCCATTCCACGCGCTTTAAGATGCCGCCTAGCACAGTACGCTATCTGAAATAGGAACGACGTAAGTAGAACAAATGTGATAGAATTACGCTGAATTCTTATATTAACCGTAATATAAAATGATCTAATCCGGTCTCTGTTTGCCTTATCCTAGAAGTTTGATAGTGCATTTTCCTCGCCATTTCATGCGCTTTGAGATGCCGCTTAGCCCAATACGCTATCTGTAATAGGAGCGACGTAAATTGGACAAATGTGATAGAATTTTGCTGAATGCTTAAATTAACCATAATATAAAATCATCTTATCGGGTCTCTGTTCGCCCTACCCTAGAAGTTTAATAGTGCCTTTCACTCGTCATGTCGTGCGCTTTGAGATGCCGCTTAGCCCAATACGCTATCTGAAATAGGAGCGACGTAATTGAACAATTGTGATAGAATTTCGCTGAATTCTTATATTAACCAAAATATAAAATGATCTAGTCGGGTCTCTGATTGCCCTATCATAGAAGTTTAATAGTGCATTTTACTCGCCATTCCACGCGCTTTAAGATGCCGCCTAGCCCAGTACGCTATCTGAATAGGAGCGACGTAAGTTGAAAAAATGTGATAGAATTACGCTCAATTATTATATTAACCGCAATATAAAATTATCCAATCGGGTCTCTGTTTGCCCTACCCTAGAAGTTTAATAGTGCACTTTACTCGCCACTTCTTGCGCTTTGAGATGCGCTTTGCCAATAAGCTATCTGAAATAGGAGAGACGTAAATTGAACAAATGTGAGAGAATTTCGCTGAATTCTTATATTACCTTAATGTAAAATGTTCTAATCGGGTCTCTGTTCGCCTTACCCTTGAAGATTAATAGTGCATTTCACTCGTCATTTCATGCGCTTTGAGATGCCGCTTAGCCCAATACGTGATCTGAAATAGGAGCGACGTAAGTTGAACAAATGTGATAGAATACCCTGAATTCTTATATTAACCGTAATATAAAATGATCTAATCGGGTCTCTGTTTGCCTTATCCTAGAAGTTTAATAGTTCATTTCACTCGTCATTTCATGCGCTTTGAGATGCCTCTTAGCCAATAAGCTATCTGAAATTGGAGCGACGTAAATTGAACAAATGTGATAGAATTTGGCCGAATTCTTAAATTAACCCATAATATAAAATGATCTAATGGGGTCTCTGTTTTGCCCTACCCTAGAAGTTTAATAGTGCATTTTACTCGCCAATCCACGCGCTTTAAGATGCCACCTAGCCCAGTACGCTATCTGAAATAGGAGCGACGTAAATTGAACAAATGTGATAGAATCTGGCTGAATTCTTAAATTAACCATAATATAAAATGATCTAATCGGGTCTCTGTTTGCCCTACCCTAGAAGTTTAATAGTGCATTTTACTCGCCATTTCATGCGCTTTGAGATGCCGCCTAGCCCAGTACGCTATCTGAAATAGGGCGACGTAAGTTGAACAAATGTGATAGAATTACGCTGAACTCTTATATTAACCGTAATATAAAATGATCTAATCGGATGTCTGTTCGCCGTACCCTAGAAGTGTAATAGTGCATTTCACTCGCCATTTTCATATGCTTTGAGATGCCGCTTAGCCCAATACGCTATCTGAAATAGCAGCGACGTAAATAGAACAATTGTGATAGAATTTCGCTGGAATTCTTATATTAACCAAAATATAAAATGATCTAGTCGGGTCTCTGATTGCCCTATCATAGAAGTTTAATAGTGCATTTTGATCGCCATTCCACGTGCTTTTAAGATGGCCGCCTAACCCAGTACGCTATCTGAAATTGGAGCGACGTAAATAGAACAAATGTGACAGAATTTTGCTGACATCTTAAATTAACCATAATATAAAATGATCTAATCGGGTCTCTGTTTGCCCTACCCTAGAAGTTTAATAGTGCATTTAACTCGCCATTTCATGCGCTTTGAGATGGCGCTTAGCCCAATACGCTATCTGAAATAGGAGCGACGTAAATTGAACAAACGTGATAGAATTTGGCTGAATTCTTAAATTAACCATAATATAAAATCATCTTATCGGGTCTCTGTTTGCCCTACCCTATAAGTTTAATAGTGCATTTTTTCTCGCCATTTCTTGCGCTTTAAGATGCCGCCGAGCCCAGTACGCTATCTGAAGTAGGAGCGACGTAAGTTGAACAAATGTGATAGAATTACGCTGAATTCTTATATTAACCGTAATATAAAATCATCTAATCGGTCTCTGTTCGCCCTACCCTAGAAGTTTAATAGTGCCTTTCACTCGTCATTTCGTGCGCTTTGAGATGCCGCTTTAGCCCAATACGCTATCTGAAATAGGAGCGACGTAAATTGAACAATTGTGATAGAATTTCGCTGAATTCTTATATTAACCAAAATATAAAATGATCTAGTCGGGTCTCTGATTGCCCTATCATAGAAGTTTAATAGTGCATTTTGTTCGCCATTCCACGCGCTTTAGATGCCGCCTAGCCCAGTACGCTATCTGAAATAGGAGCGACGTACGTTGAAAAAATGTGATAGAATTACGCTCAATTATTATATTAACCGTAATATAAAATTATCTAATCGGGTGTCTGTTTGCCCTACCCTTGAAGTTTAATAGTGCACTTTGCTCGCCATTTCATGCGCTTTGAGATGCCGCTTAGCCCAATACGCTATCTGAAATAGGAGCGACGTAAATTGAACAAATGTGATAGAATTTCCCTGAATACTTATATTAACCTTAATGTAAAATGATCTAATCGGGTCTCTGTTCGCTCTACCCTAGAAGTGTAATAGTCCCATTTCACTCGCCATTTCAGGCGCTTTGAGATGCCGCTTAGCCCAATACCGCTATCTGAAATAGGAGCGCCGTAAGTAAAACAATTGTGATAGAATTTCGCTGAATTCTTATATTAACCAAAATATAAAATGATCTAATCGGGTCTCTGATTGCCCTATCGTAGAAGTTTAATAGTGCATTTTACTCGCCAATCCACGCGCTTTAAGATTCCGCCTAGCCCAATACGCTATCTGAAATAGGAGCGACGTAAGTTGAACAAATGTGATAGAATTACGCTCAATTATTATATTAACCGTAATATAAAATTATCTATTCGGGTCCCTGTTTGCCCTACCCTAGAAGTTTAATAGTGCACTTTGCTCGCCATTTCATGCGCTTTGAGATGCCGCTTAGCCCAATACGCTATCTGAAATATCAGCGACGTAAATAGAACAATTGTGATAGAATTTCGCTGAATTCTTATATTAACCAAAATATAAAATGATCTAATCGGGTCTCTGATTGCCCTATCAAAGAAGTTTAATAGTGCATTTTACTCGCCAATCCACGTGCTTCACGATTCCGCCTAGCCCAGTACGCTATCTGAAATAGGAGCGACGTAAATTGAACAAATGTGATAGAATTTTGCTGAATTCTTATATTAACCATAATATAAATTGATCTAATCGGGTCTCTGTTTGCCTTATCCTAGAAGTTTAATAGCGCATTTTACTCGCCATTTCATGCGCTTTGAGATGCCGCTTAGCCCAATACGCTATCTGGAATAGAAGCGACGTAAATTGAACAAATGTGATAGAATTTCCGTGAAATATTCTATTAACCATAATGTAAAATGATCTGATCGGGTCTCTGTTCGCCCTACCCTAGGAGTTTAATAGTGCATTTTACTCGCCATTTCATGCGCTTTGAGATGCCGCTTAGCCCAATACGCTATCTGAAATATGAGCGACACGAATTGAACAAATGTGATAGAATTTCCCTGAAATCTTGTATTAAACCAAAATATAAAATGATCTAATCGCGTCTCTGATTGCCCTATCATACAAGTTCAATAGTGCATTTTACTCGCCACTCCAGCGCTTTAGGATGCCGCCTAGCCCGGTACGCTATCTGAAATAGGAGCGACGTAACTTGAACAAATGTGATAGAATTACGCTGCATTCTTATATTAACCGTAACATAAAATGATCTAACCGGGTATCTGTTTGCCTTATCCTAGTAGTTTAATAGTGCATTATACTCGCCATTTAATGCGCTTCGAGATGCCGCTTAGCTAAATACGCTATCTGAAATAGGAGCGACGAAAGTTGAACAAATGTGATTGAATTTCGCTGAATACTTTTATTAACCATAATGTAAAATGATCTAATCGGGTCCCTGTTCGCCCAAACCTAGAAGTTTAATAGTGCATTTAATCGCCATTTCATGTGCTTTGAGATGCCCTTAGCCCAATACGCCATCTGAAATAGGAGCGACGTAAATTGAACAAATGTGATAGAATTTCGCTGAATTCTTATATTAACCAAAATATAAAATGATCTAATCGGGTCTCTGTTTGCCCTACCCTAGAAGTTTAATAGTGCATTTTACTCGCCATTCCACGCGCTTTCAGTTGCCGCCTAGCCCAGTACGCTATCTGAAATAGGAGCGACGTAAATTGAACAAATGTGATAGAATTTCGCTGAATTCTTATATTAACCAAAATATAAAATGATCTAATCGGGACTCTGATCGCCCTATCATAGAAGTTTAATAGTGCATTTTCCTCGCCATTCCACGCGCTTTAACATGCCGCCTAGCCCAGTATGCTATCTGAAATAGGAGCGACGTAAATTGAACAAATGTGATAGAATTTCCCTGAAATCTTATATTAATCAAAATATGAAATGATGTAATCGGGTCTCTGATTACTGTATCATAGAAGTTTAGCAGTGCATTTTACTCGCCCTTCCACGCGCTTTAAGGTGCCGCCTAGCCCAGTACGCTATCTGATATAGGAGCGACGTAAGATGAACAAATGTGATAGAATTACGCTGAATTCTTATATTAACCGTAATATAAAATGATCTAATCGGGTCTCTGTTTGCCCTACCCTAGAAGTTTAATAGTGCATTTTACTCGCCATTCCACGCGCTTTAAGTTGCCGCCTAGCCCAGTACGCTATCTGAAATAGGAGCGACGTAATTTGAACAAATGTGATAGAATTTCGCTGAATTCTTTTATTAACCATAATGTAAAATGATCTGATCGGGTCTCTGTTCGCCCTAGCCTAGAAGTTTAGTAGTGCATTTCACTCGTCATTTCATGCGCTTTGAGATGCCGCCTAGCCCAATACGCTATCTGAAATAGGAGCGACGTAAATTGAACAAATGTGATAGAATTTCGCTGAATTCTTATATTAACCAAAGTATAAAATGATCTAATCTGGTCTCTGATTGCCCTATCATATAAGGTTAATAGTGCATTTTACTCGCCATTCCACGCGCTGTAAGATGTCGCCTAGCCCAGTACGCTGTCTGAAATAGAAGCCACGTAAATTGAACAAATGTGATAGCATCTCGCTGAATACTTATATTAACCTTAATGTAAAATGATGTAATCGGGACTCTGTTCGCCCTACCCTAGAAGTTTAATAGTGCATTTTACTCGCCATTTCATGCGCTTTGAGATGCCGCTTATCCCAATACGCTATCTGAAATAGGAGCGACGTAAATTGAACAAATGTGATAGAATTTCGCTGAATTCTTAAAGTATCCTTAATATAAAATGATCTAATCGGGTCTCTGGTTTCCCTACCATAGAAGTTTCATAGTGCATTTTACTCGCCATTCCACGCGCCTTAAGATGCCGTCTAGCACAGTTCGCTATCTGAAATAGGAGCGACGTAAATTGAACAAATGTGATAGAATTTCGCTGAATTCTCAAATTAACTATAATATAAAATGATCTAATCGGGTCACTGATTGCCCTACTCTAGAAGTTTAATAGTGCATTTTGCTCGCCATTTCGTGCGCTTTGAGATGCCGCTTAGCCCAATACGCTATCTGAAATATGAGCGACGAAAATTGAACAAATGTGATAGAATTTCGCTGAATTCTTTTATTAACCATAATTAAAAATGATCTAATCGGATCTCTGTTCGCCCTAGCCTAGAACTTTAATAGTGCATTTTATTCGCCATTTCATACGCTTTGAGATGCCGCTTTGCCCAATACGCTATCTGAAATAGGAGCGACGTAAATTGAACAAATGTGATAGAATTTCACTGAATTCTTATATTAACCTAAATATAAAATGATCTAATCGGGTCTCTGATTGCCCTAGCGTAGAAGTTTAATAGTGCATTTTACTCGCCATTCCACGCGCTTTAAGATGCCGCCTAGCCCAGTACGCTATCTGAAATAGGAGCGACGTAAATTGAACGAATGTGATAGAATTTCGCTCAATTCTTAAATTAACCATAATATAAAATGATCTAATCGGGTCTCTGTTTGCCGTACCCTAGAACTTTAATAGTGCATTTTACTCGTCATTTCATGCGCTTCGAGATGCCGCTTAGCCTAATACTCTATCTGAAATTGGAGCGATATAAGTTGAACAAATGTGATAGAATTTCGCTGAATTCTTTTATTAACCATAATGTAAAATGATCTAATCTGATCTCTGTTCGACCGAGCCTAGAACTTTAATAGTGCATTTTATTCGCCATTTCATACGCTTTGAGGTGCCGCTTTGCCCAATACGCTATCTGAAATAGGAGCGACGTAAATTGAACAAATGTGATAGAATTTCACTGAATTCTTATATTAACCAAAATATAAAATGATCTAATCGGGTCTCTGATTGCCCTAGCATAGAAGTTTAATAGTGCATTTTACTCGCCATTCCACGCGCTTTAAGATGCCGCCTAGCACAGTACGCTATCTGAAATAGGAACGACGTAAGTAGAACAAATGTGATAGAATTACGCTGAATTCTTATATTAACCGTAATATAAAATGATCTAATCCGGTCTCTGTTTGCCTTATCCTAGAAGTTTGATAGTGCATTTTCCTCGCCATTTCATGCGCTTTGAGATGCCGCTTAGCCCAATACGCTATCTGTAATAGGAGCGACGTAAATTGGACAAATGTGATAGAATTTTGCTGAATGCTTAAATTAACCATAATATAAAATCATCTTATCGGGTCTCTGTTCGCCCTACCCTAGAAGTTTAATAGTGCCTTTCACTCGTCATGTCGTGCGCTTTGAGATGCCGCTTAGCCCAATACGCTATCTGAAATAGGAGCGACGTAAATTGAACAATTGTGATAGAATTTCGCTGAATTCTTATATTAACCAAAATATAAAATGATCTAGTCGGGTCTCTGATTGCCCTATCATAGAAGTTTAATAGTGCATTTTGTTCGCCATTCCACGCGCTTTAAGATGCCGCCTAGCCCAGTACGCTATCTGAAATAGGAGCGACGTACGTTGAAAAAATGTGATAGAATTACGCTCAATTATTATATTAACCGTAATATAAAATTATCCAATCGGGTCTCTGTTTGCCCTACCCTAGAAGTTTAATAGTGCACTTTACTCGCCACTTCTTGCGCTTTGAGATGCCGCTTTGCCCAATAAGCTATCTGAAATAGGAGAGACGTAAATTGAACAAATGTGAGAGAATTTCGCTGAATTCTTATATTAACCTTAATGTAAAATGTTCTAATCGGGTCTCTGTTCGCCTTACCCTTGAAGATTAATAGTGCATTTCACTCGTCATTTCATGCGCTTTGAGATGCCGCTTAGCCCAATACGTGATCTGAAATAGGAGCGACGTAAGTTGAACAAATGTGATAGAATTACCCTGAATTCTTATATTAACCGTAATATAAAATGATCTAATCGGGTCTCTGTTTGCCTTATCCTAGAAGTTTAATAGTTCATTTCACTCGTCATTTCATGCGCTTTGAGATGCCTCTTAGCCCAATAAGCTATCTGAAATTGGAGCGACGTAAATTGAACAAATGTGATAGAATTTGGCCGAATTCTTAAATTAACCATAATATAAAATGATCTAATGGGGTCTCTGTTTGCCCTACCCTAGAAGTTTAATAGTGCATTTTACTCGCCAATCCACGCGCTTTAAGATTCCACCTAGCCCAGTACGCTATCTGAAATAGGAGCGACGTAAATTGAACAAATGTGATAGAATCTGGCTGAATTCTTAAATTAACCATAATATAAAATGATCTAATCGGGTCTCTGTTTGCCCTACCCTAGAAGTTTAATAGTGCATTTTACTCGCCATTTCATGCGCTTTGAGATGCCGCCTAGCCCAGTACGCTATCTGAAATAGGAGCGACGTAAGTTGAACAAATGTGATAGAATTACGCTGAACTCTTATATTAACCGTAATATAAAATGATCTAATCGGATGTCTGTTCGCCGTACCCTAGAAGTGTAATAGTGCATTTCACTCGCCATTTCATATGCTTTGAGATGCCGCTTAGCCCAATACGCTATCTGAAATAGCAGCGACGTAAATAGAACAATTGTGATAGAATTTCGCTGAATTCTTATATTAACCAAAATATAAAATGATCTAGTCGGGTCTCTGATTGCCCTATCATAGAAGTTTAATAGTGCATTTTGATCGCCATTCCACGTGCTTTAAGATGCCGCCTAACCCAGTACGCTATCTGAAATTGGAGCGACGTAAATAGAACAAATGTGACAGAATTTTGCTGACATCTTAAATTAACCATAATATAAAATGATCTAATCGGGTCTCTGTTTGCCCTACCCTAGAAGTTTAATAGTGCATTTTACTCGCCATTTCATGCGCTTTGAGATGGCGCTTAGCCCAATACGCTATCTGAAATAGGAGCGACGTAAATTGAACAAACGTGATAGAATTTGGCTGAATTCTTAAATTAACCATAATATAAAATCATCTTATCGGGTCTCTGTTTGCCCTACCCTAGAAGTTTAATAGTGCATTTTTCTCGCCATTTCTTGCGCTTTAAGATGCCGCCGAGCCCAGTACGCTATCTGAAGTAGGAGCGACGTAAGTTGAACAAATGTGATAGAATTACGCTGAATTCTTATATTAACCGTAATATAAAATCATCTAATCGGTTCTCTGTTCGCCCTACCCTAGAAGTTTAATAGTGCCTTTCACTCGTCATTTCGTGCGCTTTGAGATGCCGCTTAGCCCAATACGCTATCTGAAATAGGAGCGACGTAAATTGAACAATTGTGATAGAATTTCGCTGAATTCTTATATTAACCAAAATATAAAATGATCTAGTCGGGTCTCTGATTGCCCTATCATAGAAGTTTAATAGTGCATTTTGTTCGCCATTCCACGCGCTTTAAGATGCCGCCTAGCCCAGTACGCTATCTGAAATAGGAGCGACGTACGTTGAAAAAATGTGATAGAATTACGCTCAATTATTATATTAACCGTAATATAAAATTATCTAATCGGGTCTCTGTTTGCCCTACCCTAGAAGTTTAATAGTGCACTTTGCTCGCCATTTCATGCGCTTTGAGATGCCGCTTAGCCCAATACGCTATCTGAAATAGGAGCGACGTAAATTGAACAAATGTGATAGAATTTCCCTGAATACTTATATTAACCTTAATGTAAAATGATCTAATCGGGTCTCTGTTCGCTCTACCCTAGAAGTGTAATAGTCCATTTCACTCGCCATTTCATGCGCTTTGAGATGCCGCTTAGCCCAATACGCTATCTGAAATAGGAGCGCCGTAAGTAAAACAATTGTGATAGAATTTCGCTGAATTCTTATATTAACCAAAATATAAAATGATCTAATCGGGTCTCTGATTGCCCTATCGTAGAAGTTTAATAGTGCATTTTACTCGCCAATCCACGCGCTTTAAGATTCCGCCTAGCCCAATACGCTATCTGAAATAGGAGCGACGTAAGTTGAACAAATGTGATAGAATTACGCTCAATTATTATATTAACCGTAATATAAAATTATCTAATCGGGTCCCTGTTTGCCCTACCCTAGAAGTTTAATAGTGCACTTTGCTCGCCATTTCATGCGCTTTGAGATGCCGCTTAGCCCAATACGCTATCTGAAATATCAGCGACGTAAATAGAACAATTGTGATAGAATTTCGCTGAATTCTTATATTAACCAAAATATAAAATGATCTAATCGGGTCTCTGATTGCCCTATCAAAGAAGTTTAATAGTGCATTTTACTCGCCAATCCACGTGCTTCACGATTCCGCCTAGCCCAGTACGCTATCTGAAATAGGAGCGACGTAAATTGAACAAATGTGATAGAATTTGGCTGAATTCTTAAATTAACCATAATATAAAATGATCTAATCGGGTCTCCGTTTGCCCTACCCTAGAAGTTTAACAGCGCATTTTACTCGCCATTTCATGCACTTTGAGATGCCGCTTAGCCCAATACGCTATCTGAAATAGGAGCGACGTAAATTGAACAAATGTGATAGAATTTCCCTGAATACTTATATTAACCTTAATGTAAAATGATCTAATCGGGTCTCTGTTCGCCCTACCCTACAAGTGTAATAGTGCGTTTCACTCACCATTTCATGCGCTTTGAGATGCCGCTTATTCAAATAGGCTATCTGAAATAGGAGCGACGTAAATAGAACTATTGTGATAGAATTTCGCTGAATTCTTATAATAACCAAAATATAAAATGATCTAATCGGGTCTCTGATTGCCCTATCATAGAAGTTTAATAGTGCATTTTACTCGCCAATCCACGCGCTTTAAGATTCCGCCTAGCCCAGTACGCTATCTGAAATAGGAGCGACGTAAATTGAACAAATGTGATAGAATTTCGTTGAATTCTTAAATTAACCATAATGTAAAATGATCAAATCGGGTCTCTGTCTGCCATACCCTAGCAGTTTAATAGTGCATTTTATCCGACATTTCATGCGCTTTGAGATGCCGCTTAGCCCAACACGCTATCTGAAATAGGAGCGACGTAAATTGAACAAATGTGATAGAATTGCCCTGAAATCTTATATTAAACAAAATATAAAATGACCTAATCGGGTCTCTGATTGCCCTATCATAGAAGTTTAGTAGTGCATTTTACTCGCCAATCCACGCGCTTTAAGATTCCGCCTAGCCCAGTACGCTATCTGAAATAGGAGCGACGTAAATTGAACAAATGTGATAGAATTTGGCTGAATTCTTAAATTAACCATAATATAAAATGATCAAATCGGGTCTCTGTTTGCCCTACCCTAGAAGTTTAATAGAGCATTTTACTCGCCATTTCATGCGCTTTGAGATGGCGCTTAGCCCAATACGCTTTCTGAAATAGTAGCGACGTAAATTGAACAAATGTGATAGAATTTGACTGAATTCTTAAATTAACCATAATATAAAATGATCTAATCGGGCCTCTGTTTGCCTTACCCTAGAAGTTTAATAGTGCATTTTACTCGCCATTTCATGCGATTTGAGATGCCGCTTAGCCCAATGCGCTATCTGAAATAGGAGCGACGTAAATTGAACAAATGTGATAGAGTTTCGCTGAATTCTTAAATTAACCGTAATATAAAATGATCTAATCGGGTCCCTGTTTGCCTTATCCTAGAAGTTTAATAGTGCATTTTACTCGCCATTTCACGCGCATTGAGATGCCGCTTAGCCCAATACGCTATCTGAAATAGGAGCGACGTAAATTGAACAAATATGATAGAGTTTCGCTGAATTCTTAAATTAACCATAATATAAAATCATCTTATCGGGTCTCTGTTTGCCCTACCCTAGAAGTTTAATAGTGCATTTTACTCGCCATTTCTTGCGCTTTAAGATGCCGCCGAGCCCAGTACGCTATCTGAAGTAGGAGCGACGTAAATTGAACAATTGTGATAGAATTTCGCTGAGTTCTTATATTAACCAAAATATAAAATGATCTAGTCGAGTCTCTGATTGCCCTATCATAGAAGTTTAATAGTGCATTTTGATCGCCATTCCACGCGCTTTAAGATGCCGCCTAGCCCAGTACGCTATCTGAAATTGGAGCGACGTAAATTGAACAAATGTGACAGAATTTTGCTGACATCTTAAATTAACCATAATATAAAATGATCTAATCGGGTCTCTGTTTGCCCTACCCTACAAGTTTAACAGTGCATTTTACTCGCCATTTCATGCGATTTGAGATGCAGCTTAGCCCAATACGCTATCTGAAGTAGGAGCGACGTAAATTGAACAAATGTGTTAGAATTTCCCTGAATTCTTATATTAACCAAAATATAAAATGATCTAATCGGGTCTCTGATTGCCCTATCATAGAACTTTAATAGTGCATTCTACTCGCCAATCCACGCGCTTTAAGATTCCGCCTAGCCCAGTACGCTATCTGAAATAGGAGCGACGTAAATTGAACAAATGTGATAGAATTGGCTGAATTCTTAAATTAACCATAATATAAAATGATCTAATCGGGTCTCTGTTTGCCCTACCCTAGAAGTTTAATAGTGCATTTTACTCGCCATTTCATGCGATTTGAGATGCCGCTTAGACCAATACGCTATCTGAAATAGGAGCGACGTAAATTGAACAAATGTGATAGAATATCCCTGAAATCTTATATTAAACAAAATATAAAATGATCTAAACGGGACTCTGATTGCCCTATCATAGAAGTTTAGTAGTGCATTTTACTCGCCATTCCACGCGCTTTAAGATGCCGCGTAGCCCAGTACGCTATCTGAAATAGGAGCGACGTAAGTTGAACAAATGTGATAGAATTTCCCTGAATTCTTATATTAACCAAAATATAAAATGATCTAATCGGGTCTCTGATTGCCCTATCATAGAACTTTAATAGTGCATTCTACTCGCCAATCCACGCGCTTTAAGATTCCGCCTAGCCCAGTACGCTATCTGAAATAGGAGCGACGTAAATTGAACAAATGTGATAGAATTGGCTGAATTCTTAAATTAACCATAATATAAAATGATCTAATCGGGTCTCTCTTTGCCCTACCCTAGAAGTTTAATAGTGCATTTTACTCGCCATTTCATGCGATTTGAGATGCCGCTTAGCCCAATACGCTATCTGAAATAGGAGCGACGTAAGTTGAACAAATGTGATAGAATATCCCTGAAATCTTATATTAAACAAAATAAGAAATGATCTAAACGGGACTCTGATTGCCCTATCATAGAAGTTTAGTAGTGCATTTTACACGCCATTCCACGCGCTTTAAGATGCCGCGTAGCCCAGTACGCTATCTGAAATAGGAGCGACGTAAGTTGAACAAATGTGATAGAATTACGCTGAATTCTTATATTAACCGTAATATAAAATGATCTAATCGGGTCCCTGTTTGCCTTATCCTAGAAGTTTAATAGTGCATTTTACTCGCCATTTCATGCGCATTGAGATGCCGCGTAGCCCAATACGCTATCTGAAATAGGAGCGACGTAAATTGAACAAATATGATAGAGCTTCGCTGAATTCTTAAATTAACCATAATATAAAATCATCTTATCAGGTCTCTGTTTGCCCTACCCTAGAAGTTTAATAGTGCATTTCACTCGTCATTTCATGCGCTTTGAGATGCCGCTTAGCCCAATACGCTATCTGAAATAGGAGCGACGTAAATTGAACAAATGTGATAGAATTTCGCTGAATTCTTATACTAACCAAAATATAAAATGATCTAGTCGGGTCCCTGATTGCCCTATCATAGAAGTTTAATAGTGCATTTAGCTCGCCATTCCACGCGCTTTAAGATGCCGCCTAGCACAGTACGCTATCTGAAATTGGAGCGACGTAAATTGAACAAATGTGATAGAATTTCGCTGAATGCTTAAATTAACCATAACATAAAATGATCTAATCGGGTCTCTGTTTGCCCTACCCTAGAAGTTTAATAGTGCATTTTACTCGCCATTTATTGCGCTTTGAGGGTGCCGCTTTGCCCAATAAGCTATCTGAAATAGGAGCGACGTAAATTGAATAAATGTGAGAGAATTTCGCTGAATTCTTATATTAACCTTAATGTAAAATGTTCTAATCGGGTCTCTGTTCGCCCTACCCTTGAAGATTAATAGTGCATTTCGCTCGTCATTTCATGCGCTTTGAGATGCCGCTTAGCGCAATACGCTATCTGAAATAGGAGCGACGTAAATTGAACAAATGTGATAGAATTTTGCTGACATCTTGAATTAACCATAATATAAAATGATCTAATCGGGTCTCTGTTTGCCCTACCCAAGAAGTTTAATAGTGCATTTCACTCGTCATTTCATGCGCTTTGAGATGCCGCTTAGCCCAATAAGCTATCTGAAATAGGAGCGACGTAAATTGAACAAATGTGATAGAATTTTTCTGAATTCTTAAATAAACCATAATATGAAATGATCTAATCGGGTCTCTGTTTGCCCTACCCTAGAAGTTTAACAGTGCATTTTACTCGCCATTTCATGGGCTTTGAGATGCTGCTTAGCCCAATACGCTATCTGAAATAGGAGCGACGTAAATTGAACAAATGTGATAGAATTTCCCTGAATACTTATATTAACCTTAATGTAAAATGATCTAATCGGGTCTCTGTTCGCCCTACCCTAGAAGTTTAATAGTGCATTTCACTCGCAATTTCATGCGCTTTGAGATGGCGCTTAGCCCAATCCGCTATCTGAAATAGGAGCGACGTAAATTGAACAAATGTAATAGAATTTTCCTGAATTCTTATATTAACCTTAATGTAAAATGATCTAATCGGGCCTTTGTTCGCCGTACCCTAGAAGTTTAGCAGTGCATTTTACTCGCCATTTCATGCGCTTTGAGATGCCGCTTAGCCCAATACGATATCTGCAATAGGAGCGACGTAAATTGAACAAATGTGATAGAATTTGGCTGAATTCTTAAATTAACCATAATATAAAATGATCTAATCGGGTCTCTGTTTGCCCTACCCTAGAAGTTTAATAGTGCATTTTACTCGCCATTTCTTGCGCTTTGAGATGCCGCTTTGCCCAATAATCTATCTGAAATAGGAGCGACGTAAATTGAACAAATGTGAGAGAATTTCGCTGAATTCTTATATTAACCTTAATGGAAAATGTTCTAATCGGGTCTCTGTTCGCCCTACCCTTGAAGATTAATAGTGCATTTCACTCGTCATTTCATGCGCTTTGAGATGCCGCTTAGCCCAATACGCTATCTGAAATAGGAGCGACGTAAGTTGAACAAATGTGATAGAATTTCGCTGAATTCTTATATTAACCAAAATATAAAATGATCTAATCGGGTCTCTGATAGCCCTACCAGAGAAGTTTAATAGTGCATTTTACTCGACAATCCACGCGCTTTAAGATTCCGCCTAGCCCAGTACGCTATCTGAAATAGGAGCGACGTAAATTGAACAAATGTGATAGAATTTGGCTGAATTCTTAAATTAACGATAATATAAAATGATCTAATCGGGTCTCTGTTTGCCCTACCCTAGAAGTTTAATAGTGCATTTTACTCGGCATTTCATGCGCTTTGAGATGGCGCTTAGCCCAATACGCTATCTGAAATAGGAGCGACGTAAATTGAACGAATGTGATAGAATTTCGCTGGATTCTTATATTAACCAAAATATAAAATGATCTAATCGGGTCTCTGATAGCCCTATCGTAGAAGTTTAATAGTGCATTTTACTCGCCATTCCACGCGCTTTAAGAAGCCGCCTAGCACAGTACGCTATCTGAAATAGGAACGACGTAAGTTGAACAAATGTGATAGAATTACGCTGAATTCTTATATTAACTGTCATATAAAATGATCTAATCGGGTCTCTGTTTGCCTTATCCTAGAAGTTTAATAGTGCATTGTACTCGCCATTTCATGCGCATTGAGATGCCGCTTAGCCCAATAAGCTATCTGAAATAGGAGCGACGTAAATTGAACAATTGTGATAGAATTTCGCTGTATTCTTATATTAACCAAAATATAAAATGATCTAGTCGGGTCTCTGATTGCCCTATCATAGTAGTTTAATAGTGCATTTCACTCGTCGTTTCATGCGCTTTAAGGTGCCGCCTAGCCCAGTACGCTATCTGAAATTGGAGCGACGTAAATTGAACAAATGTGATAGAATTTTGCTGACATCTTGAATTAACGATAATATAAAATGATCTAATCGGGTCCCTGTTTGCCCTACCCTACAAGTTTAGCAGTGCATTTTACTCGCCATTTCATGCGCTTTGAGATGCCGCTTAGCCCAATACGATATCTGAAATAGGAGCGACGTAAATTGAACAAATGTGATAGAATTACGCTGAATTCTTATATTAACCGTAATATAAAATGATCTAATCGGGTCCCTGTTTGCCTTATCCTAGAAGTTTAATAGTGCATTTTACTCGCCATTTCATGCGCATTGAGATGCCGCTTAGCCCAATACGCTATCTGAAATAGGAGCGACGTAAATTGAACAAATATGATAGAGTTTCGCTGAATTCTTAAATTAACCATAATATAAAATCATCTTATCGGGTCTCTGTTTGCCCTACCCTAGAAGTTTAATAGTGCATTTTACTCGCCATTTCTTGCGCTTTGAGATGCCGCTTTGCCCAATAATCTATCTGAAATAGGAGCGACGTAAATTGAACAAATGTGATAGAATTTCGCTGAATTCTTATACTAACCAAAATATAAAATGATCTAGTCGGGTCCCTGATTGCCCTATCATAGAAGTTTAATAGTGCATTTAGCTCGCCATTCCACGCGCTTTAAGATGCCGCCTAGCACAGTACGCTATCTGAAATTGGAGCGACGTAAATTGAACAAATGTGACAGAATTTTGCTGACATCTTAAATTAACCATAATATAAAATGATCTAATCGGGTCTCTGTTTGCCCTACCCTACAAGTTTAACAGTGCATTTTACTCGCCATTTCGCGCGCTTTGAGATGCAGCTTAGCCCAATACGCTATCTGAAGTAGGAGCGACGTAAATTGAACAAATGTGATAGAATTTCCCTGAATTCTTATATTAACCAAAATATAAAATGATCTAATCGGGTCTCTGATTGCCCTATCATAGAACTTTAGTAGTGCATTCTGCTCGCCAATCCACGCGCTTTAAGATTCCGCCTAGCCCAGTACGCTATCTGAAATAGGAGCGACGTAAATTGAACAAATGTGATAGAATTGGCTGAATTCTTAAATTAACCATAATATAAAATGATCTAATCGGGTCTCTGTTTGCCCTACCCTAGAAGTTTAATAGTGCATTTTACTCGCCATTTCATGCGATTTGAGATGCCGCTTAGCCCAATACGCTATCTGAAATAGGAGCGACGTAAATTGAACAAATGTGATAGAATATCCCTGAAATCTTATATTAAACAAAATATAAAATGATCTAAACGGGACTCTGATTGCCCTATCATAGAAGTTTAGTAGTGCATTTTACTCGCCATTCCACGCGCTTTAAGATGCCGCGTAGCCCAGTACGCTATCTGAAATAGGAGCGACGTAAGTTGAACAAATGTGATAGAATTACGCTGAATTCTTATATTAACCGTAATATAAAATGATCTAATCGGGTCCCTGTTTGCCTTATCCTAGAAGTTTAATAGTGCATTTTACTCGCCATTTCATGCGCATTGAGATGCCGCGTAGCCCAATACGCTATCTGAAATAGGAGCGACGTAAATTGAACAAATATGATAGAGCTTCGCTGAATTCTTAAATTAACCATAATATAAAATCATCTTATCGGGTCTCTGTTTGCCCTACCCTAGAAGTTTAATAGTGCATTTTACTCGCCATTTCTTGCGCTTTAAGATGCCGCCGAGCCCAGTACGCTATCTGAAGTAGGAGCGACGTAAATTGAACAACTGTGATAGAATTGCGCTGAATTCTTATATTAACCAAAATATAAAATGATCTAGTCGAGTCTCTGATTGCCCTATCATAGAAGTTTAATAGTGCATTTTGATCGCCATTCCACGCGCTTTAAGATGCCGCCTAGCCCAGTACGCTATCTGAAATAGGAGCGACGTATGTTCATCAAATGTGATAGAATTACGCTGAATTCTTATATTAACCGTAATATAAAATGATCTAATCGGATCTCTGCTCGCCCTACCCTAGAAGATTACTAGTGCATTTCACTCGTCATTTCATGCGCTTTGAGATGCCGCTTAGCCCAATAAGCTATCTGAAATAGGAGCGACGTAAATTGAACAAATGTGATAGAATTTTTCTGAATTCTAAAAGTAACCATAATATAAAATGATCTAATCGGGTCTCTGTTTGCCCTACCCTAGAAGTTTAATAGTGCATTTCACTCGTCATTTCATGCGCTTTGAGATGCCGCTTAGCCCAATACGCTATCTGAAATAGGAGCGACGTAAATTGAACAAATGTGATAGAATTTCGCTGAATTCTTATACTAACCAAAATATAAAATGATCTAGTCGGGTCCCTGATTGCCCTATCATAGAAGTTTAATAGTGCATTTAGCTCGCCATTCCACGCGCTTTAAGATGCCGCCTAGCACAGTACGCTATCTGAAATTGGAGCGACGTAAATTGAACAAATGTGATAGAATTTCGCTGAATTCTTAAATTAACCATAACATAAAATGATCTAATCGGGTCTCTGTTTGCCCTACCCTAGAAGTTTAATAGTGCATTTTACTCGCCATTTCTTGCGCTTTGAGATGCCGCTTTGCCCAATAAGCTATCTGAAATAGGAGCGACGTAAATTGAATAAATGTGAGAGAATTTCGCTGAATTCTTATATTAACCTTAATGTAAAATGTTCTAATCGGGTCTCTGTTCGCCCTACCCTTGAAGATTAATAGTGCATTTCGCTCGTCATTTCATGCGCTTTGAGATGCCGCTTAGCGCAATACGCTATCTGAAATATCAGCGACGTAAATTGAACAAATGTGATAGAATTTTTCTGAATTCTTAAATAAACCATAATCTGAAATGATCTAATCGGGTCTCTGTTTGCCCTAACCTAGAAGTTTAACAGTGCATTTTACTCGCCATTTCATGCTCTTTGAGATGCCGCTTAGCCCAATACGCTATCTGAAATAGGAGCGACGTAAATTGAACAAATGTGATAGAATTTCCCAGAATACTTATATTAACCTTAATGTAAAATGATCTAATCGGGTCTCTGTTCGCCCTACCCTAGAAGTTTAATAGTGCATTTCACTCCCCATTTCATGCGCTTTGAGATGCCGCTTAGCCCAATACGCTATCTGAAATATCAGCGACGTAAATTCAACAAATGTGATAGAATTTCCCTGAAATCTTATATTAAACAAAATATAAAATGGTCTAAACGGGACTCTGATTGCCCTATCATAGAAGTTTAGAAGTGCATTTTACTCGCCCTTCCACGCGCTTTAAGATGCCGCCTAGCCCAGTACGCTATCTGAAATAGGAGCGACGTATGTTGAACAAATGTGATAGAATTACGCTGAATTCTTATATTAACCGTAATATAAAATGATCTAATCGGATCTCTGTTCGCCCTACCCTAGAAGATTACTAGTGCATTTCACTCGTCATTTCATGCGCTTTGAGATGCCGCTTAGCCCAATAAGCTATCTGAAATAGGAGCGACGTAAATTGAACAAATGTGATAGAATTTTTCTGAATTCTTAAATAAACCATAATATGAAATGATCTAATCGGGTCTCTGTTTGCCCTACCCTAGAAGTTTAACAGTGCATTTTACTCGCCATTTCATGGGCTTTGAGATGCTGCTTAGCCCAATACGCTATCTGAAATAGGAGCGACGTAAATTGAACAAATGTGATAGAATTTCCCTGAATACTTATATTAACCTTAATGTAAAATGATCTAATCGGGTCTCTGTTCGCCCTACCCTAGAAGTTTAATAGTGCATTTCACTCGAAATTTCATGCGCTTTGAGATGGCGCTTAGCCCAATCCGCTATCTGAAATAGGAGCGACGTAAATTGAACAAATGTAATAGAATTTCCCTGAATTCTTATATTAACCTTAATGTAAAATGATCTAATCGGGCCTTTGTTCGCCGTACCCTAGAAGTTTAGCAGTGCATTTTACTCGCCATTTCATGCGCTTTGAGATGTCGCTTAGCCCAATACGATATCTGCAATAGGAGCGACGTAAATTGAACAAATGTGATAGAATTTGGCTGAATTCTTAAATTAACCATAATATAAAATGATCTAATCGGGTCTCTGTTTGCCCTACCCTAGAAGTTTAACAGCGCATTTTACTCGCCATTTCTTGCGCTTTGAGATGCCCCTTTGCCCAATAAGCTATCTGAAATAGGAGCGACGTAATTTGAACAAATGTGATAGAATTTGGCTGAATTCTTAAATTAACCATAATATAAAATGATCTAGTCGGGTCTCTGATTGCCCTATCATAGAAGTTTAATAGTGCATTTTACTCGCCAATCCACGCGCTTTAAGATTCGGCCTAGCCCAGTACGCTATCTGAAATAGGAGCGACGTAAATTGAACAAATGTGATAGAATTTGGCTGAATTCTTAAATTAACCATAATATAAAATGATCTAATCGGTTCTCTGTTTGCCCTACCCTAGAAGTTAAATAGAGCATTTCACTCGTCATTTCATGCGCTTTGAGATTCCGCTTAGCCCAATAAGCTATCTGAAATAGGAGCGACGTAAATTGAACAAATGTGATAGACTTACGCTGAATTCTTATATTAACCGTATATGATATAAAATGATCTAATCGGGTCTCTGTTTGCCCTACCCTAGACGTTTAACAGTGCATTTTACTCACCATTTCATGGGCTTTGAGATGCTGCTTAGCCCAATACGCTATCTGAAATAGGAGCGACGTAAATTGAACAAATGTGATAGAATTTCCCTGAATACTTATATTAACCTTAATGTAAAATGATCTAATCGGTTCTCTGTTCGCCCTACCCTAGAAGTTTGATAGTGCATTTCACTCGAAATTTCATGCGCTTTGAGATGGCGCTTAGCCCAATCCGCTATATGAAATAGGAGCGACGTAAATCGAACAAATGTAATAGAATTTCCCTGAATTCTTATATTAACCTTAATGTAAAATGATCTAATCGGGCCTTTGTTCGCCGTACCCTAGAAGTTTAGCAGTGCATTTTACTCGCCATTTCATGCGCTTTGAGATGCCGCTTAGCCCAATACGATATCTGCAATAGGAGCGACGTAAATTGAACAAATGTGATAGAATTTGGCTGAATTCTTAAATTAACCATAATATAAAATGATTTAATCGGGTCTCTGTTTGCCCTACCCTAGAAGTTTAACAGCGCATTTTACTCGCCATTTCTTGCGCTTTGAGATGCCCCTTTGCCCAATAAGCTATCTGAAATAGGAGCGACGTAAATTGAATAAATGTGAGAGAATTTCGCTGAATTCTTATATTAACCTTAATGTAAAATGTTCTAATCGGGTCTCTGTTCGCCCTACCCTTGAAGATTAATAGTGCATTTCGCTCGTCATTTCATGCGCTTTGAGATGCCGCTTAGCGCAATACGCTATCTGAAATATCAGCGACGTAAATTGAACAAATGTGATAGAATTTTTCTGAATTCTTAAATAAACCATAATCTGAAATGATCTAATCGGGTCTCTGTTTGCCCTAACCTAGAAGTTTAACAGTGCATTTTACTCGCCATTTCATGCTCTTTGAGATGCCGCTTAGCCCAATACGCTATCTGAAATAGGAGCGACGTAAATTGAACAAATGTGATAGAATTTCCCAGAATACTTATATTAACCTTAATGTAAAATGATCTAATCGGGTCTCTGTTCGCCCTACCCTAGAAGTTTAATAGTGCATTTCACTCCCCATTTCATGCGCTTTGAGATGCCGCTTAGCCCAATACGCTATCTGAAATATCAGCGACGTAAATTCAACAAATGTGATAGAATTTCCCTGAAATCTTATATTAAACAAAATATAAAATGGTCTAAACGGGACTCTGATTGCCCTATCATAGAAGTTTAGAAGTGCATTTTACTCGCCCTTCCACGCGCTTTAAGATGCCGCCTAGCCCAGTACGCTATCTGAAATAGGAGCGACGTATGTTGAACAAATGTGATAGAATTACGCTGAATTCTTATATTAACCGTAATATAAAATGATCTAATCGGATCTCTGTTCGCCCTACCCTAGAAGATTACTAGTGCATTTCACTCGTCATTTCATGCGCTTTGAGATGCCGCTTAGCCCAATAAGCTATCTGAAATAGGAGCGACGTAAATTGAACAAATGTGATAGAATTTTTCTGAATTCTTAAATAAACCATAATATGAAATGATCTAATCGGGTCTCTGTTTGCCCTACCCTAGAAGTTTAACAGTGCATTTTACTCGCCATTTCATGGGCTTTGAGATGCTGCTTAGCCCAATACGCTATCTGAAATAGGAGCGACGTAAATTGAACAAATGTGATAGAATTTCCCTGAATACTTATATTAACCTTAATGTAAAATGATCTAATCGGGTCTCTGTTCGCCCTACCCTAGAAGTTTAATAGTGCATTTCACTCGAAATTTCATGCGCTTTGAGATGGCGCTTAGCCCAATCCGCTATCTGAAATAGGAGCGACGTAAATTGAACAAATGTAATAGAATTTCCCTGAATTCTTATATTAACCTTAATGTAAAATGATCTAATCGGGCCTTTGTTCGCCGTACCCTAGAAGTTTAGCAGTGCATTTTACTCGCCATTTCATGCGCTTTGAGATGTCGCTTAGCCCAATACGATATCTGCAATAGGAGCGACGTAAATTGAACAAATGTGATAGAATTTGGCTGAATTCTTAAATTAACCATAATATAAAATGATCTAATCGGGTCTCTGTTTGCCCTACCCTAGAAGTTTAACAGCGCATTTTACTCGCCATTTCTTGCGCTTTGAGATGCCCCTTTGCCCAATAAGCTATCTGAAATAGGAGCGACGTAATTTGAACAAATGTGATAGAATTTGGCTGAATTCTTAAATTAACCATAATATAAAATGATCTAGTCGGGTCTCTGATTGCCCTATCATAGAAGTTTAATAGTGCATTTTACTCGCCAATCCACGCGCTTTAAGATTCGGCCTAGCCCAGTACGCTATCTGAAATAGGAGCGACGTAAATTGAACAAATGTGATAGAATTTGGCTGAATTCTTAAATTAACCATAATATAAAATGATCTAATCGGTTCTCTGTTTGCCCTACCCTAGAAGTTAAATAGAGCATTTCACTCGTCATTTCATGCGCTTTGAGATTCCGCTTAGCCCAATAAGCTATCTGAAATAGGAGCGACGTAAATTGAACAAATGTGATAGACTTACGCTGAATTCTTATATTAACCGTATATGATATAAAATGATCTAATCGGGTCTCTGTTTGCCCTACCCTAGACGTTTAACAGTGCATTTTACTCACCATTTCATGGGCTTTGAGATGCTGCTTAGCCCAATACGCTATCTGAAATAGGAGCGACGTAAATTGAACAAATGTGATAGAATTTCCCTGAATACTTATATTAACCTTAATGTAAAATGATCTAATCGGGTCTCTGTTCGCCCTACCCTAGAAGTTTAATAGTGCATTTCACTGGCCATTTCATGCGCTTTGAGATGCCGCTTAGCCCAATACGCTATCTGAATTAGGAGCGACGTAAATTGAACAATTGTGATAGAATTTCGCTGAATTCTTATATTAACCAAAATATAAAATGATCTAGTCGGGTCTCTGATTGCCCTATCATAGTAGTTTAATAGTGCATTTCACTCGTCATTTCATGCGCTTTAGGATGCCGCCTAGCCCAGTACGCTATCTGAAATTGGAGCGACGTAAATTGAACAAATGTGATAGAATTTTGCTGACATCTTGAAGTAACGATAATATAAAATGATATAATCGGGTCCCTGTTTGCCCTACCCTACAAGTTTAGCAGTTCATTTTACTCGCCATTTCATGCGCTTTGAGATGCCGCTTAGCCCAATACGATATCTGAAATAGGAGCGACGTAAATTGAACAAATGTGATAGAATTTTGCTGACATCTTGAATTAACCATAATATAAAATGATCTAATCGGGTCTCTGTTTGCCCTACCCAAGAAGTTTAATAGTGCATTTCTCTCGTCATTTCATGCGCTTTGAGATGCCGCTTAGCCCAATACGCTATCTGAAATAGGAGCGACGTAAATTCAACAAATGTGATAGAATTTCCCTGAAATCTTATATTAAACAAAATATAAAATGATCTAAACGGGACTCTGATTGCCCTATCATAGAAGTTTAGAAGTGCATTTTACTCGCCCTTCCACGCGCTTTAAGATGCCGCCTAGCCCAGTACGCTATCTGAAATAGGAGCGACGTATGTTGAACAAATGTGATAGAATTACGCTGAATTCTTAAATTAACCATAATATAAAATGATCTAATCGGGTCTCTGTTTGCCTTACCCTAGAAGTTTAATAGTGCATTTTACTCGCCATTTCATGCGCTTTGAGATGCCGCTTTGCCCAATTAGCTATCTGAAATTGGAGCGACGTAAATTGAACAAATGTGATAGAATTTTGCTGACATCTTGAATTAACGATAATATAAAATGATATAATCGGGTCCCTGTTTGCCCTACCCTACAAGTTTAGCAGTTCATTTTACTCGCCATTTCATGCGCTTTGAGATGCCGCTTAGCCCAATACGATATCTGAAATAGGAGCGACGTAAATTGAACAAATGTGATAGAATTTTGCTGACATCTTGAATTAACCATAACATAAAATGATCTAATCGGGTCTCTGTTTGCCCTACCCAAGAAGTTTAATAGTGCATTTCTCTCGTCATTTCATGCGCTTTGAGATGCCGCTTAGCCCAATACGCTATCTGAAATAGGAGCGACGTAAATTCAACAAATGTGATAGAATTTCCCTGAAATCTTATATTAAACAAAATATAAAATGATCTAAACGGGACTCTGATTGCCCTATCATAGAAGTTTAGAAGTGCATTTTACTCGCCCTTCCACGCGCTTTAAGATGCCGCCTAGCCCAGTACGCTATCTGAAATAGGAGCGACGTATGTTGAACAAATGTGATAGAATTACGCTGAATTCTTATATTAACCGTAATATAAAATGATCTAATCGGATCTCTGTTCGCCGTACCCTAGAAGATTACTAGTGCATTTCACTCGTCATTTCATGCGCTTTGAGATGCCGCTTAGCCCAATAAGCTATCTGAAATAGGAGCGACGTAAATTGAACAAATGTGATAGAATTTTTCTGAATTCTTAAATAAACCATAATATGAAATGATCTAATCGGGTCTCTGTTTGCCCTAGCCTAGAAGTTTAACAGTGCATTTTACTCGCCATTTCATGGGCTTTGAGATGCCGCTTAGCCCAATACGCTATCTGAAATAGGAGCGACGTAAGTTGAACAAATGTGATAGAATATCGCTGAATTCTTATATTAACCAAAATATAAAATGATCTAATCGGGTCTCTGATAGCCCTACCAGAGAAGTTTAATAGTGAATTTTACTCGACAATCCACGCGCTTTAAGATTCCGCCTAGCCCAGTACACTATCTGAAATAGGAGCGACGTAAATTGAACAAATGTGATAGAATTTGGTTGAATTCTTAAATTAACCATAATATAAAATGATCTAATCGGTTCACTGTTTGCCCTACTCTAGAAGCTAAATAGTGCATTTCACTCGTCATTTCATGCGCTTTGAGATGCCGCTTAGCCCAATAAGCTATCTGAAATAGGAGCGACGTAAATTGAACAAATGTGATAGACTTACGCTGAATTCTTATATTAACCGTATATGATATAAAATGATCTAATCGGGTCTCTGTTTGCCCTACCCTAGAAGTTTAACAGTGCATTTTACTCGCCATTTCATGGGCTTTGAGATGCTGCTTAGCCCAATACGCTATCTGAAATAGGAGCGACGTAAATTGAACAAATGTGATAGAATTTCCCTGAATACTTATATTAACCTTAATGTAAAATGATCTAATCGGGTCTCTGTTCGCCCTACCCTAGAAGTTTAATAGTGCATTTCACTCGCCATTTCATGCGCTTTGAGACGCCGCTTAGCCCAATACGCTATCTGAAATAGGAGCGACGTAAATTGAACAATTGTGATAGAATTTCGCTGAATTCTTATATTAACCAAAATATAAAATGATCTAGTCGGGTCTCTGATTGCCCTATCATAGTAGTTTAATAGTGCATTTCACTCGTCATTTCATGCGCTTTAAGGTGCCGCCTAGCCCAGTACGCTATCTGAAATTGGAGCGACGTAAATTGAACAAATGTGATAGAATTTTGCTGACATCTTGAATTAACGATAATATAAAATGATCTAATCGGGTCCCTGTTTGCCCTACCCTACAAGTTTAGCAGTGCATTTTACTCGCCATTTCATGCGCTTTGAGATGCCGCTTAGCCCAATACGATATCTGAAATAGGAGCGACGTAAATTGAACAAATGTGATAGAATTTTGCTGACATCTTGAATTAACCATAATATAAAATGATCTAATCGGGTCTCTGTTTGCCCTACCCAAGAAGTTTAATAGTGCATTTCTCTCGTCACTTCATGCGCTTTGAGATGCCGCTTAGCCCAATACGCTATCTGAAATAGGAGCGACGTAAATTCAACAAATGTGATAGAATTTCCCTGAAATCTTATATTAAACAAAATATAAAATGATCTAAACGGGACTCTGATTGCCCTATCATAGAAGTTTATATGTGCATTTTACTCGCCCTTCCACGCGCTTTAAGATGCCGCCTAGCCCAGTACGCTATCTGAAATAGGAGCGACGTATGTTGAACAAATGTGATAGAATTACGCTGAATTCTTATATTAACCGTAATATAAAATGATCTAATCGGATCTCTGTTCGCCGTACCCTAGAAGATTACTAGTGCATTTCACTCGTCATTTCATGCGCTTTGAGATGCCGCTTAGCCCAATAAGCTATCTGAAATAGGAGCGACGTAAATTGAACAAATGTGATAGAATTTTTCTGAATTCTTAAATAAACCATAATATGAAATGATCTAATCGGGTCTCTGTTTGCCCTAGCCTAGAAGTTTAACAGTGCATTTTACTCGCCATTTCATGGGCTTTGAGATGCTGCTTAGCCCAATACGCTATCTGAAATAGGAGCGACGTAAATTGAACAAATGTGATAGAATTTCCCTGAATACTTATATTAACCTTAATGTAAAATGATCTAATCGGTTCTCTGTTCGCCCTACCCTAGAAGTTTGATAGTGCATTTCACTCGAAATTTCATGCGCTTAGCCCAATCCGCTATCTGAAATAGGAGCGACGTAAATTGAACAAATGTAATAGAATTTCCCTGAATTCTTATATTAACCTTAATGTAAAATGATCTAATCGGGCCTTTGTTCGCCGTACCCTAGAAGTTTAGCAGTGCATTTTACTCGCCATTTCATGCGCTTTAAGATGCCGCTTAGCCCAATACGATATCTGCAATAGGAGCGACGTAAATTGAACAAATGTGATAGAATTTGGCTGAATTCTTAAATTAACCATAATATAAAATGATCTAATCGGGTCTCTGTTTGCCCTACCCTAGAAGTTTAACAGCGCATTTTACTCGCCATTTCTTGCGCTTTGAGATGCCCCTTTGCCCAATAAGCTATCTGAAATAGGAGCGACGTAATTTGAACAAATGTGATAGAATTTGGCTGAATTCTTAAATTAACCATAATATAAAATGATCTAGTCGGGTCTCTGATTGCCCTATCATAGAAGTTTAATAGTGCATTTTACTCGCCAATCCACGCGCTTTAAGATTCGGCCTAGCCCAGTACGCTATCTGAAATAGGAGCGACGTAAATTGAACAAATGTGATAGAATTTGGCTGAATTCTTAAATTAACCATAATATAAAATGATCTAATCGGTTCTCTGTTTGCCCTACCCTAGAAGTTAAATAGAGCATTTCACTCGTCATTTCATGCGCTTTGAGATTCCGCTTAGCCCAATAAGCTATCTGAAATAGGAGCGACGTAAATTGAACAAATGTGATAGACTTACGCTGAATTCTTATATTAACCGTATATGATATAAAATGATCTAATCGGGTCTCTGTTTGCCCTACCCTAGAAGTTTAACAGTGCATTTTACTCGCCATTTCATGGGCTTTGAGATGCCGCTTAGCCCAATACGCTATCTGAAATAGGAGCGACGTAAGTTGAACAAATGTGATAGAATTTCGCTGAATTCTTATATTAACCAAAATATAAAATGATCTAATCGGGTCTCTGATAGCCCTACCAGAGAAGTTTAATAGTGAATTTTACTCGACAATCCACGCGCTTTAAGATTCCGCCTAGCCCAGTACACTATCTGAAATAGGAGCGACGTAAATTGAACAAATGTGATAGAATTTGGTTGAATTCTTAAATTAACCATAATATAAAATGATCTAATCGGTTCTCTGTTTGCCCTACTCTAGAAGCTAAATAGTGCATTTCACTCGTCATTTCATGCGCTTTGAGATGCCGCTTAGCCCAATAAGCTATCTGAAATAGGAGCGACGTAAATTGAACAAATGTGATAGACTTACGCTGAATTCTTATATTAACCGTATATGATATAAAATGATCTAATCGGGTCTCTGTTTGCCCTACCCTAGAAGTTTAACAGTGCATTTTACTCGCCATTTCATGGGCTTTGAGATGCTGCTTAGCCCAATACGCTATCTGAAATAGGAGCGACGTAAATTGAACAAATGTGATAGAATTTCCCTGAATACTTATATTAACCTTAATGTAAAATGATCTAATCGGGTCTCTGTTCGCCCTACCCTAGAAGTTTAATAGTGCATTTCACTCGCCATTTCATGCGCTTTGAGACGCCGCTTAGCCCAATACGCTATCTGAAATAGGAGCGACGTAAATTGAACAATTGTGATAGAATTTCGCTGAATTCTTATATTAACCAAAATATAAAATGATCTAGTCGGGTCTCTGATTGCCCTATCATAGTAGTTTAATAGTGCATTTCACTCGTCATTTCATGCGCTTTAAGGTGCCGCCTAGCCCAGTACGCTATCTGAAATTGGAGCGACGTAAATTGAACAAATGTGATAGAATTTTGCTGACATCTTGAATTAACGATAATATAAAATGATCTAATCGTGTCCCTGTTTGCCCTACCCTACAAGTTTAGCAGTGCATTTTACTCGCCATTTCATGCGCTTTGAGATGCCGCTTAGCCCAATACGATATCTGAAATAGGAGCGACGTAAATTGAACAAATGTGATAGAATTTTGCTGACATCTTGAATTAACCATAATATAAAATGATCTAATCGGGTCTCTGTTTGCCCTACCCAAGAAGTTTAATAGTGCATTTCTCTCGTCACTTCATGCGCTTTGAGATGCCGCTTAGCCCAATAAGCTATCTGAAATAGGAGCGACGTAAATTGAACAAATGTGATAGAATTTTTCTGAATTCTTAAATAAACCATAATATGAAATGATCTAATCGGGTCTCTGTTTGCCCTAGCCTAGAAGTTTAACAGTGCATTTTACTCGCCATTTCATGGGTTTTGAGATGCTGCTTAGCCCAATACGCTATCTGAAATAGGAGCGACGTAAATTGAACAAATGTGATAGAATTTCCCTGAATACTTATATTAACCTTAATGTAAAATGATCTAATCGGTTCTCTGTTCGCCCTACCCTAGAAGTTTGATAGTGCATTTCACTCGAAATTTCATGCGCTTTGAGATGGCGCTTAGCCCAATCCGCTATATGAAATAGGAGCGACGTAAATCGAACAAATGTAATAGAATTTCCCTGAATTCTTATATTAACCTTAATGTAAAATGATCTAATCGGGCCTTTGTTCGCCGTACCCTAGAAGTTTAGCAGTGCATTTTACTCGCCATTTCATGCGCTTTGAGATGCCGCTTAGCCCAATACGATATCTGCAATAGGAGCGACGTAAATTGAACAAATGTGATAGAATTTGGCTGAATTCTTAAATTAACCATAATATAAAATGATTTAATCGGGTCTCTGTTTGCCCTACCCTAGAAGTTTAACAGCGCATTTTACTCGCCATTTCTTGCGCTTTGAGATGCCCCTTTGCCCAATAAGCTATCTGAAATAGGAGCGACGTAAATTGAACAAATGTGATAGAATTTGGCTGAATTCTTAAATTAACCATAATATAAAATGATCTAGTCGGGTCTCTGATTGCCCTATCATAGAAGTTTAATAGTGCATTTTACTCGCCAATCCACGCGCTTTAAGATTCGGCCTAGCCCAGTACGCTATCTGAAATAGGAGCGACGTAAATTGAACAAATGTGATAGAATTTGGCTGAATTCTTAAATTAACCATAATATAAAATGATCTAATCGGTTCTCTGTTTGCCCTACCCTAGAAGTTAAATAGAGCATTTCACTCGTCATTTCATGCGCTTTGAGATTCCGCTTAGCCCAATAAGCTATCTGAAATAGGAGCGACGTAAATTGAACAAATGTGATAGACTTACGCTGAATTCTTATATTAACCGTATATGATATAAAATGATCTAATCGGGTCTCTGTTTGCCCTACCCTAGAAGTTTAACAGTGCATTTTACTCACCATTTCATGGGCTTTGAGATGCTGCTTAGCCCAATACGCTATCTGAAATAGGAGCGACGTAAATTGAACAAATGTGATAGAATTTCCCTGAATACTTATATTAACCTTAATGTAAAATGATCTAATCGGGTCTCTGTTCGCCCTACCCTAGAAGTTTAATAGTGCATTTCACTGGCCATTTCATGCGCTTTGAGATGCCGCTTAGCCCAATACGCTATCTGAAATAGGAGCGACGTAAATTGAACAATTGTGATAGAATTTCGCT
The DNA here is from genome assembly GCA_916610135.2 of Macropis europaea. NCBI lineage: Eukaryota > Metazoa > Arthropoda > Insecta > Hymenoptera > Melittidae > Macropis > Macropis europaea. Next base: position 187,247 of record CAKAJE020001190.1, on the reverse strand, counting down.
GAATTCTTATATTAACCAAAATATAAAATGATCTAGTCGGGTCTCTGATTGCCCTATCATAGTAGTTTAATAGTGCATTTCTCTCATCATTTCATGCGCTTTAGGATGCCGCCTAGCCCAGTACGCTATTTGAAATTGGAGCGACGTAAATTGAACAAATGTGATAGAATTTTGCTGACATCTTGAATTAACGATAATATAAAATGATATAATCGGGTCCCTGTTTGCCCTACCCTACAAGTTTAGCAGTTCATTTTACTCGCCATTTCATGCGCTTTGAGATGCCGCTTAGCCCAATACGATATCTGAAATAGGAGCGACGTAAATTGAACAAATGTGATAGAATTTTGCTGACATCTTGAATTAACCATAATATAAAATGATCTAATCGGGTCTCTGTTTGCCCTACCCAAGAAGTTTAATAGTGCATTTCTCTCATCATTTCATGCGCTTTGAGATGCCGCTTAGCCCAATACGCTATCTGAAATAGGAGCGACGTAAATTCAACAAATGTGATAGAATTTCCCTGAAATCTTATATTACACAAAATATAAAATGATCTAATCGGGTCTCTGATTGCTCTATCATAGAAGTTTAGTAGTGCATTTTACTCGCCCTTCCACGCGCTTTAAGATGCCGCCTAGCCCAGTAGGCTATCTGAAATAGGAGCGACGTAAGATGAACAAATGTGATAGAATTACGCTGAATTCTTATATTAACCGTAATATAAAATGAACTAATCGGGTCTCCGTTTGCCTTATCCTAGAAGTTTAATAGCGCATTTTACTCGCCATTTCATGCGCTTTGAGATGCCGCTTAGCCCAATACGCTATCTGGAATAGGAGCGACGTAAATTGAACAAATGTGATAGAATTTCGCTGAATTCTTATATTAACCAAAATATAAAATGATCTAATCGGGTCTCTGATTGCCCTATCATAGAAGATTAGTAGTGCATTTTACTCGCCATTCCACGCGCTTTAAGCTGCCGCCTAGCCCAGTACGCTATCTGAAATAGGAGCGACGTAACTTGAACAAATGTGATAGAATTTCCGTGAATCCTTGTATTAACCTTAATGTAAAATGATCCAATCGGGTCTCTGTTCGCCCTACCATAGAAGTCTAATAGTGCATTTCACTCGCCATTTCATGCGCTTTGAGATGCCGCTTAGCACAATACGCTATCTGAAATAGGAGCGACGTTAGTTGAAGAAATGTGATAGAATTACGCTGAATTCTTTTATTAACCATAATGTAAAATGATCTGCTCGGGTCACTGTTCGCCCTAGCCTAGAAGTTTAATAGTGCATTTTATTCGCCATTTCATGCGCTTTGAGATGCCGCTTAGCCCAATACGCTATCTGAAATAGGAGCGACGTAAATTGAACAAATGTGATAGAATTTGGCTGAATTCTTAAATTAACCCTAATATAAAATGATCTAATCGGGTCTCTGATTGCCCTCTCATAGAATTTTAATAGTGCATTTTGCTCGCCATTCCACGCGCTTTAAGATGCCGCCTAGCCCAGTACGCTATCTGAAATAGGAGCGACGTAACTTGAACAAATGTGATAGAATTACGCTGAATTCTTATATTAACCGTAATATAAAATGATCTAGTCGGGTCTCTGTTTGCCTTATCCTAGAAGTTTAATAGCGCATTTTACTCGCCATTTCATGCGCTTTGAGATGCCGCTTAGCCCAATACGCTATCTGGAATAGGAGCGACGTAAATTGACCAAATGTGATAGAATTTCCGTGAATTCTTATATTAACCTTAATGTAAAATGATCCAATCGGGTCTCTGTTCGCCCTACCACAGAAGTCTAATAGTGCATTTCACTCGCCATTTCATGCGCTTTGAGATGCCGCTTAGCCCAATACGCTATCTGAAATAGGAGCGACGTAAATTGAACAATTGTGATAGAATTTCGCTGAATTCTTATATTAACCAAAATATAAAATGATCTAGTCGGGTCTCTGATTGCCCTATCATAGTAGTTTAATAGTGCATTTCACTCGTCATTTCATGCGCTTTAAGGTGCCGCCTAGCCCAGTACGCTATCTGAAATTGGAGCGACGTAAATTGAACAAATGTGATAGAATTTTGCTGACATCTTGAATTAACGATAATATAAAATGATCTAATCGGGTCCCTGTTTGCCCTACCCTACAAGTTTAGCAGTGCATTTTACTCGCCATTTCATGCGCTTTGAGATGCCGCTTAGCCCAATACGATATCTGAAATAGGAGCGACGTAAATTGAACAAATGTGATAGAATTTTGCTGACATCTTGAATTAACCATAATATAAAATGATCTAATCGGGTCTCTGTTTGCCCTACCCAAGAAGTTTAATAGTGCATTTCTCTCGTCACTTCATGCGCTTTGAGATGCCGCTTAGCCCAATAAGCTATCTGAAATAGGAGCGACGTAAATTGAACAAATGTGATAGAATTTTTCTGAATTCTTAAATAAACCATAATATGAAATGATCTAATCGGGTCTCTGTTTGCCCTAGCCTAGAAGTTTAACAGTGCATTTTACTCGCCATTTCATGGGTTTTGAGATGCTGCTTAGCCCAATACGCTATCTGAAATAGGAGCGACGTAAATTGAACAAATGTGATAGAATTTCCCTGAATACTTATATTAACCTTAATGTAAAATGATCTAATCGGTTCTCTGTTCGCCCTACCCTAGAAGTTTGATAGTGCATTTCACTCGAAATTTCATGCGCTTTGAGATGGCGCTTAGCCCAATCCGCTATATGAAATAGGAGCGACGTAAATCGAACAAATGTAATAGAATTTCCCTGAATTCTTATATTAACCTTAATGTAAAATGATCTAATCGGGCCTTTGTTCGCCGTACCCTAGAAGTTTAGCAGTGCATTTTACTCGCCATTTCATGCGCTTTGAGATGCCGCTTAGCCCAATACGATATCTGCAATAGGAGCGACGTAAATTGAACAAATGTGATAGAATTTGGCTGAATTCTTAAATTAACCATAATATAAAATGATTTAATCGGGTCTCTGTTTGCCCTACCCTAGAAGTTTAACAGCGCATTTTACTCGCCATTTCTTGCGCTTTGAGATGCCCCTTTGCCCAATAAGCTATCTGAAATAGGAGCGACGTAATTTGAACAAATGTGATAGAATTTGGCTGAATTCTTAAATTAACCATAATATAAAATGATCTAGTCGGGTCTCTGATTGCCCTATCATAGAAGTTTAATAGTGCATTTTACTCGCCAATCCACGCGCTTTAAGATTCGGCCTAGCCCAGTACGCTATCTGAAATAGGAGCGACGTAAATTGAACAAATGTGATAGAATTTGGCTGAATTCTTAAATTAACCATAATATAAAATGATCTAATCGGTTCTCTGTTTGCCCTACCCTAGAAGTTAAATAGAGCATTTCACTCGTCATTTCATGCGCTTTGAGATTCCGCTTAGCCCAATAAGCTATCTGAAATAGGAGCGACGTAAATTGAACAAATGTGATAGACTTACGCTGAATTCTTATATTAACCGTATATGATATAAAATGATCTAATCGGGTCTCTGTTTGCCCTACCCTAGAAGTTTAACAGTGCATTTTACTCACCATTTCATGGGCTTTGAGATGCTGCTTAGCCCAATACGCTATCTGAAATAGGAGCGACGTAAATTGAACAAATGTGATAGAATTTCGCTGAATTCTTATATTAACCTTAATGTAAAATGATCTAATCGGGTCTCTGTTCGCCCTACCCTAGAAGTTTAATAGTGCATTTCACTGGCCATTTCATGCGCTTTGAGATGCCGCTTAGCCCAATACGCTATCTGAAATAGGAGCGACGTAAATTGAACAATTGTGATAGAATTTCGCTGAATTCTTATATTAACCAAAATATAAAATGATCTAGTCGGGTCTCTGATTGCCCTATCATAGTAGTTTAATAGTGCATTTCTCTCATCATTTCATGCGCTTTAGGATGCCGCCTAGCCCAGTACGCTATTTGAAATTGGAGCGACGTAAATTGAACAAATGTGATAGAATTTTGCTGACATCTTGAATTAACGATAATATAAAATGATATAATCGGGTCCCTGTTTGCCCTACCCTACAAGTTTAGCAGTTCATTTTACTCGCCATTTCATGCGCTTTGAGATGCCGCTTAGCCCAATACGATATCTGAAATAGGAGCGACGTAAATTGAACAAATGTGATAGAATTTTGCTGACATCTTGAATTAACCATAATATAAAATGATCTAATCGGGTCTCTGTTTGCCCTACCCAAGAAGTTTAATAGTGCATTTCTCTCATCATTTCATGCGCTTTGAGATGCCGCTTAGCCCAATACGCTATCTGAAATAGGAGCGACGTAAATTCAACAAATGTGATAGAATTTCCCTGAAATCTTATATTACACAAAATATAAAATGATCTAATCGGGTCTCTGATTGCTCTATCATAGAAGTTTAGTAGTGCATTTTACTCGCCCTTCCACGCGCTTTAAGATGCCGCCTAGCCCAGTAGGCTATCTGAAATAGGAGCGACGTAAGATGAACAAATGTGATAGAATTACGCTGAATTCTTATATTAACCGTAATATAAAATGAACTAATCGGGTCTCCGTTTGCCTTATCCTAGAAGTTTAATAGCGCATTTTACTCGCCATTTCATGCGCTTTGAGATGCCGCTTAGCCCAATACGCTATCTGAAATAGGAGCGACGTAAATTGAACAAATGTGATAGAATTTCGCTGAATTCTTATATTAACCAAAATATAAAATGATCTAATCGGGTCTCTGATTGCCCTATCATAGAAGATTAGTAGTGCATTTTACTCGCCATTCCACGCGCTTTAAGCTGCCGCCTAGCCCAGTACGCTATCTGAAATAGGAGCGACGTAACTTGAACAAATGTGATAGAATTTCCGTGAATCCTTGTATTAACCTTAATGTAAAATGATCCAATCGGGTCTCTGTTCGCCCTACCATAGAAGTCTAATAGTGCATTTCACTCGCCATTTCATGCGCTTTGAGATGCCGCTTAGCACAATACGCTATCTGAAATAGGAGCGACGTTAGTTGAAGAAATGTGATAGAATTACGCTGAATTCTTTTATTAACCATAATGTAAAATGATCTGCTCGGGTCACTGTTCGCCCTAGCCTAGAAGTTTAATAGTGCATTTTACTCGCCATTTCATGCGCTTTGAGATGCCGCTTAGCCCAATACGCTATCTGAAATAGGAGCGACGTAAATTGAACAAATGTGATAGAATTTGGCTGAATTCTTAAATTAACCCTAATATAAAATGATCTAATCGGGTCTCTGATTGCCCTCTCATAGAATTTTAATAGTGCATTTTGCTCGCCATTCCACGCGCTTTAAGATGCCGCCTAGCCCAGTACGCTATCTGAAATAGGAGCGACGTAACTTGAACAAATGTGATAGAATTACGCTGAATTCTTATATTAACCGTAATATAAAATGATCTAGTCGGGTCTCTGTTTGCCTTATCCTAGAAGTTTAATAGCGCATTTTACTCGCCATTTCATGCGCTTTGAGATGCCGCTTAGCCCAATACGCTATCTGGAATAGGAGCGACGTAAATTGACCAAATGTGATAGAATTTCCGTGAATTCTTATATTAACCTTAATGTAAAATGATCCAATCGGGTCTCTGTTCGCCCTACCACAGAAGTCTAATAGTGCATTTCACTCGCCATTTCATGCGCTTTGAGATGCCGCTTAGCCCAATACGCTATCTGAAATAGGAGCGACGTAAGTTGAAGAAATGTGATAGAATTTCGCTGAATTCTTAAATTAACCATAATATAAAATGATCTAATCGGGTCCCTGATTGCCCTATCATAGAATTTTAATAGTGCATTTTACTCGCCATTCCACGCGCTTTAAGATGCCGCCTAGCACAGTACGCTATCTGAAATAGGAGCGACGTAAATTGAGCAAATATGATAGAATTTTGCTGAATTCTTAAATTAACCATAATATAAAATGATCTAAGCGGGTCTCTGTTCGCCCTACCATAGAAGTCGAATGGTGCATTTCACTCGCCATTTCATGCGCTTTGAGATCCCGCTTAGCCCAATACGCCATCTGAAATAGGAGCGACGTAAATTGAACAAATGTGATAGAATTTCCCTGAAATCTTATATTAACCATAATATAAAATGATCTAAACGGGTCTCTGTTCGCCCTAGCCTAGAAGTTTAATAGTGCATTTTATTCGCCATTTCATGCGCTTTTAGATGCCGCTTAGCCTAGGACGCTATCTGAAATAGGAACGACGTAAATTGAACAAATGTGATAGAATTTCACTGAATTCTTAAATTAACCATAATATAAAATGATCTAATCGGGTCTCTGTTTGCCCTACCGTAGAAGTTTAATAGTGCATTTTACTCGCCATTGCATGTGCTTTGAGATGCCGCATAGCCCAATACGCTATCTGAAATAGGAGCGACGTAAATTGAACAAATGTGATAGAATTTCCGTGAATTCTTATATTAACCTTAATGTAAAATGATCTAATCGGGTCTCTGTTCGCCCTACCATAGAAGTCTACTGGTGCATTTCACTCGCCATTTCATGCGCTTTGAGATGCCGCTTAGCCCAATACGCTATCTGAAATAGGAGCGACGTAAGTTGAACAAATGTGATAGAATTTCGTTGAATTCTTATATTAACCTTAATGTAAAATGATCTAATCGGGTCTCTGTTTGCCCTACCCTAGAAGTTTAATAGTGCATTTCACTCGTCATTTCATGCGCTTTAAGATGCCGCCTAACCCAGTACGCTATCTGAAATAGGAGCGACGTAAATTTTACAAATGTGATAGAATTTCGTTGAATTCTTATATTAACCAAAACATAAAATGATCTAATCGGGTCTCTGATTGCCCTATCATAGAAGTTTAATAGTGCATTTCACTCGCCATTCCACGCGCTTTAAGATGCCGCCTAGCCCAGTACGCTATCTGAAATAGGAGCGACGTAACTTGAACAAATGTGATAGAACCACGCTGCATTCTTATATTAACCGTAATATAAAATGATCTAATCGGGTCTCTGTTTGCCTTATCCTAGAAGTATAATAGTGCATTATACTCGCCATTTCATGCGCTTTTAGATGCCGCTTAGCCCAGGACGCTATCTGAAATAGGAACGACGTAAATTGAACAAACGTGAGAGAATTTTGCTGAATTGTTAAATTAACCATAATATAAAATGACCTAATCGGGTCTCTGTTTGCCCTATCATAGTAGTTTAATAGTGCATTTCACTCGCCATTCCACGCGCTTTAAGATGCCGCCTAGCCCAGTACGCTATCTGAAATAGGAGCGACGTAAATTGAACAAATGTGATAGAACCACGCTGAATTCTTATATTAACCTTAATGTAAAATGTTCTAATCGGGTCTCTGTTCGCCCTACCCTTGAAGATTAATAGTGCATTTCACTCGTCATTTCATGCGCTTTGAGATGCCGCTTAGCCCAATAAGATATCTGAAATAGGAGCGACGTAAGTTGAACAAATGTGATAGAATTATGCTGAATTCTTATATTAACCGTAATATAAAATGAACGAATCCGGTCTCTGTTTGCCTTATCCTAGAAGTTTAATAGTGCATTTTTACTCGCCATTTCATGCGCATTGAGATGCCGCTTAGCCCAATATGCTATCTGAAATAGGAGCGACGTAAATAGAACAATTCTGATAGAATTTCGCTGAATTCTTATATTAACCAAAATATAAAATGATCTAGTCGGGTCTCTGATTGCCCTATCATTGAAGTTTAATAGTGCATTTTACTCGCCAATCCACGCGCTTTAAGATTCCGCCTAGCCCAGTACGCTATCTGAAATAGGAGCGACGTAAATTGAACAAATGTGATAGAATTTGGCTGAATTCTTAAATTAACCATAATATAAAATGATCTAATCGGTTCTCTGTTTGCCCTACCCTAGAAGTTAAATAGAGCATTTCACTCGTCATTTCATGCGCTTTGAGATGCTGCTTAGCCCAATAAGCTATCTGAAATAGGAGCGACGTAAATTGAACAAATGTGATAGAATTTCCCTGAATACTTATATTAACCTTAATGTAAAATGATCTAATCGGGTCTCTGTTCGCCCTACCCTAGAAGTTTAATAGTGCATTTCACTCGCCATTTCATGCGCTTTGAGACGCCGCTTAGCCCAATACGCTATCTGAAATAGGAGCGACGTAAATTGAACAATTGTGATAGAATTTCGCTGAATTCTTATATTAACCGTAATATAAAATGATCTAAACGGGACTCTGATTGACCTATCATAGAAGTTTAGAAGTGCATTTTACTCGCCCTTCCACGCGCTTTAAGATGCCGCCTAGCCCAGTACGCTATCTGAAATAGGAGCGACGTATGTTGAACAAATGTGATAGAATTACGCTGAATTCTTATATTAACCGTAATATAAAATGATCTAATCGGATCTCTGTTCGCCCTACCCTAGAAGATTACTAGTGCATTTCACTCGTCATTTCATGCGCTTTGAGATGCCGCTTAGCCCAATAAGCTATCTGAAATAGGAGCGACGTAAATTGAACAAATGTGATAGAATTTTTCTGAATTCTTAAATAAACCATAATATGAAATGATCTAATCGGGACTCTGTTTGCCCTACCCTAGAAGTTTAACAGTGCATTTTACTCGCCATTTCATGGGCTTTGAGATGCTGCTTAGCCCAATACGCTATCTGAAATAGGAGCGACGTAAATTGAACAAATGTGATAGAATTTCCCTGAATACTTATATTAACCTTAATGTAAAATGATCTAATCGGGTCTCTGTTCGCCCTACCCCTAGAAGTTTAATAGTGCATTTCACTCGCAATTTCATGCGCTTTGAGATGGCGCTTAGCCCAATCCGCTATATGAAATAGGAGCGACGTAAATTGAACAAATGTAATAGAATTTCCCTGAATTCTTATATTAACCTTAATGTAAAATGATCTAATCGGGCCTTTGTTCGCCGTACCCTAGAAGTTTAGCAGTGCATTTTACTCGCCATTTCATGCGCTTTGAGATGCCGCTTAGCCCAATACGATATCTGCAATAGGAGCGACGTAAATTGAACAAATGTGATAGAATTTGGCTGAATTCTTAAATTAACCATAATATAAAATGATCTAATCGGGTCTCAGTTTGCCCTACCCTTGAAGATTAATAGTGCATTTCACTCGTCATTTCATGCGCTTTGAGATGCCGCTTAGCCCAATACGATATCTGCAATAGGAGCGACGTAAATTGAACAAATGTGATAGAATTTGGCTGAATTCTTAAATTAACCATAATATAAAATGATCTAATCGGGTCTCAGTTTGCCCTACCCTTGAAGATTAATAGTGCATTTCACTCGTCATTTCTTGCGCTTTGAGATGCCACTTTGCCCAAAAAGCTATCTGAAATAGGAGCGACGTAAATTGAACAAATGTGAGAGAATTTCGCTGAATTCTTATATTAACCTTAATGGAAAATGTTCTAATCGGGTCTCTGTTCGCCCTACCCTTGAAGATTAATAGTGCATTTCACTCGTCATTTCATGCGCTTTGAGATGCCGCTTAGCCCAATACGCTATCTGAAATAGGAGCGACGTAAGTTGAACAAATGTGATAGAATTTCGCTGAATTCTTATATTAACCAAAATATAAAATGATCTAATCGGGTCTCTGATAGCCCTACCAGAGAAGTTTAATAGTGAATTTTACTCGACAATCCACGCGCTTTAAGATTCCGCCTAGCCCAGTACGCTATCTGAAATAGGAGCGACGTAAATTGAACAAATGTGATAGAATTTGGTTGAATTCTTAAATTAACCATAATATAAAATGATCTAATCGGTTCTCTGTTTGCCCTACTCTAGAAGCTAAATAGTGCATTTCACTCGTCATTTCATGCGCTTTGAGATGCCGCTTAGCCCAATAAGCTATCTGAAATAGGAGCGACGTAAATTGAACAAATGTGATAGACTTACGCTGAATTCTTATATTAACCGTATATGATATAAAATGATCTAATCGGGTCTCTGTTTGCCCTACCCTAGAAGTTTAACAGTGCATTTTACTCGCCATTTCTTGCGCTTTGAGATGCCCCTTTGCCCAATAAGCTATCTGAAATAGGAGCGACGTAATTTGAACAAATGTGATAGAATTTGGCTGAATTCTTAAATTAACCATAATATAAAATGATCTAGTCGGGTCTCTGATTGCCCTATCATAGAAGTTTAATAGTGCATTTTACTCGCCAATCCACGCGCTTTAAGATTCCGCCTAGCCCAGTACGCTATCTGAAATAGGAGCGACGTATGTTGAACAAATGTGATAGAATTACGCTGAATTCTTATATTAACCGTAATATAAAATGATCTAATCGGATCTCTGTTCGCCCTACCCTAGAAGATTACTAGTGCATTTCACTCGTCATTTCATGCGCTTTGAGATGCCGCTTAGCCCAATAAGCTATCTGAAATAGGAGCGACGTAAATTGAACAAATGTGATAGAATTTTTCTGAATACTTAAATAAACCATAATATGAAATGATCTAATCGGGACTCTGTTTGCCCTACCCTAGAAGTTTAACAGTGCATTTTACTCGCCATTTCATGGGCTTTGAGATGACGCTTAACCCAATACGCTATCTGAAACAGGAGCGACGTAAGTTGAACAAATGTGACAGAATTACGCTGCACTCTTATATACACCTTAATGTAAAATGATCTCCTCGGGTCACTGTTCGCCCTACCCTAGATGTATAATAGTGCATTTCACTCGTCATTTCATGCGCTTTGAGATGCCGCTTAGCCCAATACGCTATCTGAAATAGGAGCGACGTAAATTGAACAAATGTGATAGAATTTCGCTGAATTCTTAAATTAACTATAATATAAAATGACCTAAGCGGGTCACTGATTGCCCTATCATAGAAGTTTAATAGTGCATTTTACTCGTCATTTCATGCGCTTTGAGATGCCGCTTTGCCCAATACGCTATCTGAATTAGGAGCGACGTAAATTGAACAAATGTGATAGAATTTCCGTGAAATCTTATATTAAACAAAATATAAAATGATCTAATCGGGTCTCTGATTGCCCTATCATAGAAGATTAGTAGTGCATTTTACTCGCCATTCCACGCGCTTTAAGATGCCGCCTAGCCCAGTACGCTATCTGAAATAGGAGCGACGTAAGTTGAACAAATGTGATAGAATTACGCTGAATTCTTACATTAACCATAATGTAAAATGATCTAATCGGGTCTCTGTTTGCACTACCCTAGAAGTTTAATAGTGCATTTCACTCGCCACATCATGCGCTTTGAGATGCCGCTAAGCACAATAAGTTATCTGTAATAGGAGCGACGTAAATTGAACAAATGTGATAGAATTTCGCTGAATTCTTATATTAACCAAAATATAAAATGATCTAATCGGGTCTCTGATTGCCCTATCATAGAAGTTTAGTAGTGCATATAACTCGCCATTCCACGCGCTTCAAGATGCCGCCTAGCCCAATACGCTATCTGAAATAGGGGCGACGTAAGTTGAACAAATGCGATAGAATTTCGCTGAATTCTTATATTAACCAAAGTATAAAATGATCTAATCTGGTCTCTGATTGCCCTATCATAGAAGGTTAATAGTGCATTTTACTCGCCATTCCACGCGCTTTAAGATGCCGCCTAGCCCAGTACGCTGTCTGAAATAGAAGCGACGTAAATTGAACAAGTGTGATAGAATCTCGCTGCATTCTTATATTCACCTTAATGTAAAATGATCTCTTCGGGTCTCTGTTCGCCCTACCCTAGAAGTATAATAGTGCATTTCACTCGTCATTTCATGCGCTTTGAGATGCGCCTAGCCCAATACGCTATCTGAAATAGGAGCGACGTAAATTGAACAAATGTGATAGAATTTCGCTGAATACTTATATTAACCAAAGTATAAAATGATCTAGTCTGGTCTCTGATTGCCCTATCATAGAAGGTTAATAGTGTATTTTACTCGCCATCTCACACGCTTTAAGATGCCGCCTAGCCCAGTACGCTGTCTGAAATAGGAGCGACGTAAATTGAACAAATGTGATAGAATTTTGCTGAATTCTTAAATTAACCATAATATAAAATGGTCTAATCGGGTCTCTGTTTGCCCTACCCTAGAAGTGTAATAGTGCATTTCACTCGACATTTCATGCGCTTTGAGATGCCGCTAAGCCCAATAAGCTATCTGTAATAGGAGCGACGTAAATTGAACAAATGTGATAGAATTACGCTGAATTCTTATATTAACCGTAATATAAAATGATCGAATCGGGTCACTGTTTGCCTTATCCTAGAAGTTTAATAGTGCATTTTACTCGCCATTTCATGCGCATTGAGATGCCGCTTAGCCCAATACGCTATCTGAAATATCAGCGACGTAAATTGAACAAATGTGAGAGACTTTCGCTGAATTCTTACATTAACCGTAATGTAAAGTGTTCTAATCGGGTCTCTGTTCGGCCTACCCTAGAAGATTAATAGTGCATTTCACTCGTCATTTCATGCGCTTTGAGATGCCGCTTTGCCCAATTAGCTATCTGAAATAGGAGCGACGTAAATTGAACAAATGTGATAGTATTTCGCTGAATACTTAAATTAACCATAATATAAAATGATCTAATCGGGTCTCTGTTTGCCTTACCCTAGAAGTTTAATAGTGCATTTTACTCGCCATTTCATGCGCTTTGAGATGCCGCTTTGCCCAATTAGCTATCTGAAATAGGAGCGACGTAAATTGAACAAATGTGATAGTATTTCGCTGAATTCTTATAGTAACCAAAGTATAAAATGATCTAATCGGGTCTCTGTTTGCCTTATCCTAGAAGTTTAATAGTGCATTTCACTCGCCACTTCATGCGCTTTGAGATGCCGCTAAGCACAATAAGTTATCTGTAATAGGAGCGACGTAAATTGAACAAATGTGATAGAATTTCGCTGAATTCTTATATTAACCAAAATATAAAATGATCTAATCGGGTCTCTGATTGCCCTATCATAGAAGTTTAGTAGTGCATATAACTCGCCATTCCACGCGCTTCAAGATGCCGCCTAGCCCAATACGCTATCTGAAATAGGGGCGACGTAAGTTGAACAAATGCGATAGAATTTCGCTGAATTCTTATATTAACCAAAGTATAAAATGATCTAATCTGGTCTCTGATTGCCCTATCATAGAAGGTTAATAGTGCATTTTACTCGCCATTCCACGCGCTTTATGATGCCGCCTAGCCCAGTACGCTGTCTGAAATAGAAGCGACGTAAATTGAACAAGTGTGATAGAATCTCGCTGCATTCTTATATTCACCTTAATGTAAAATGATCTCTTCGGGTCTCTGTTCGCCCTACCCTAGAAGTATAATAGTGCATTTCACTCGTCATTTCATGCGCTTTGAGATGCCGCCTAGCCCAATACGCTATCTGAAATAGGAGCGACGTAAATTGAACAAATGTGATAGAATTTCGCTGAATTCTTATATTAACCAAAGTATAAAATGATCTAGTCTGGTCTCTGATTGCCCTATCATAGAAGGTTAATAGTGTATTTTACTCGCCATTTCACACGCTTTAAGATGCCGCCTAGCCCAGTACGCTGTCTGAAATAGGAGCGACGTAAATTGAACAAATGTGATAGAATTTTGCTGAATTCTTAAATTAACCATAATATAAAATGGTCTAATCGGGTCTCTGTTTGCCCTACCCTAGAAGTGTAATAGTGCATTTCACTCGACATTTCATGCGCTTTGAGATGCCGCTAAGCCCAATAAGCTATCTGTAATAGGAGCGACGTAAATTGAACAAATGTGATAGAATTACGCTGAATTCTTATATTAACCGTAATATAAAATGATCGAATCGGGTCTCTGTTTGCCTTATCCTAGAAGTTTAATAGTGCATTTTACTCGCCATTTCATGCGCATTGAGATGCCGCTTAGCCCAATACGCTATCTGAAATATCAGCGACGTAAATTGAACAAATGTGAGAGACTTTCGCTGAATTCTTACATTAACCGTAATGTAAAGTGTTCTAATCGGGTCTCTGTTCGGCCTACCCTAGAAGATTAATAGTGAATTTCACTCGTCATTTCATGCGCTTTGAGATGCCGCTTTGCCCAATTAGCTATCTGAAATAGGAGCGACGTAAATTGAACAAATGTGATAGTATTTCGCTGAATTCTTAAATTAACCATAATATAAAATGATCTAATCGGGTCTCTGTTTGCCTTACCCTAGAAGTTTAATAGTGCATTTTACTCGCCATTTCATGCGCTTTGAGATGCCGCTTTGCCCAATTAGCTATCTGAAATAGGAGCGACGTAAATTGAACAAATGTGATAGTATTTCGCTGAATTCTTATAGTAACCAAAGTATAAAATGATCTAATCGGGTCTCTGTTTGCCTTATCCTAGAAGTTTAATAGTGCATTTCACTCGTCATTTCATGCGCTTTGAGATGCCGCTTAGCCCAATACGCTATCTGAAATAGGAGCGACGTAAGTTGAACAAATGTGATAGAATTTCGCTGAATTCTTATATCAACCAAAATATAAAATGATCTAATCGGGTCTCTGATAGCCCTATCATAGAAGTTTAATAGTGCATTTTACCCGCCATTCCACGCGCTTTAAGATGCCGCCTAGCCCAGTACGCTATCTGAAATAGGAGCGACGTACGTTGAACAAATGTGATAGAATTACGCTGAATTCTTAAATTAACCATAATATAAAATGATCTAATCGGGTCTCTGTTTGCCCTACCCTAGAAGTTTAATAGTGCATTTTAGTCGCCATTTCATGCGCTTTGAGATCCGGCTTAGCCCAATGCGCTATCTGAAATAGGAGCGACGTAAATTGAACAAATGTGATAGAATTTCGCTGAATTCTTATATTAACCAAAATATAAAATGATCTAATCGGGTCTCTGTTTGCCCTACCCTAGAAGTTTAATAGTGCATTTTACTCGTCATTTCATGCGCTTTGAGATGCCGCTTAGCCCAATACGCTATCGGAAATATGAGCGACGTAAATTGAACAAATGTGATAGAATTTCGCTGAATTCTTATATTAACAAAAATATAAAATGATCTAATCGGGTCTCTGTTTGCCTTATCCTAGAAGTTTAGTATTGCATTTTACTCGGCATTTCATGCGCTTTGAGATGCCGCTTAGCCCAATACGCTATCTGAAATAGGAGCGACGTAAATTGAACAAATGTGATAGAATTTTGCTGAATTCTTAAATTAACCATAATATAAAATGATCTCCTCGGGTCACTGTTCGCCCTACCCTAGATGTATAATAGTGCATTTCACTCGTCATTTCATGCGCTTTGAGGTCCCGCTTAGCCCAATACGCTATCTGAAATAGGAGCGACGTAAATTGAACAAATGTGATAGAATTTCGCTGAATTCTTAAATTAACTATAATATAAAATGACCTAAGCGGGTCACTGATTGCCCTACCCTAGAAGTTTAATAGTGCATTTTACTCCCCATTCCACGCGCTTTAAGATGCCGCGTAGCCCAGTACGCTATCTGAAATAGGAGCGACCTAAATTGAACGAATGTGATAGAATTTCCCTGAATTCTTATATTAACCTTAATGTAAAATGATCTAATCGGGTCTCTGTTCGCCCTACCCTAGAAGTTTAATAGTGCATTTCACTCGTCACTTCATGCGCTTTGAGATGCCGCTAAGCCCAATAAGCTATCTGAGATAGGAGCGACGTAAATTGAACAAATGTGATAGAATTTCCCTGAAATCTTATATTAAACAAAATATAAAATGATCTAATCGGGTCTCTGATTGCTCTATCATAGAAGTTTAGTAGTGCATTTTACTCGCCCTTCCACGCGCTTTAAGATGCCGCCTAGCCCAGTAGGCTATCTGAAATAGGAGCGACGTAAGATGAACAAATGTGATAGAATTACGCTGAATTGTTATATTAACCGTAATATAAAATGAACTAATCGGGTCTCCGTTTGCCTTATCCTAGAAGTTTAATAGCGCATTTTACTCGCCATTTCATGCGCTTTGAGATGCCGCTAAGCACAATAAGTTATCTGTAATAGGAGCGACGTAAATTGATCAAATGTGATAGAATTTCGCTGAATTCTTATATTAACCAAAATATAAAATGATCTAATCGGGTCTCTGATTGCCCTATCATAGAAGATTAGTAGTGCATTTTACTCGCCATTCCACGCGCTTTAAGCTGCCGCCTAGCCCAGTACGCTATCTGAAATAGGAGCGACGTAACTTGAACAAATGTGATAGAATTTCCGTGAATCCTTGTATTAACCTTAATGTAAAATGATCCAATCGGGTCTCTGTTCGCCCTACCATAGAAGTCTAATAGTGCATTTCACTCGCCATTTCATGCGCTTTGAGATGCCGCTTAGCCCAATACGCTATCTGAAATAGGAGCGACGTAAATTGAACAAATGTGATAGAATTTCGCTGAATTCTTAAATTAACCATAATATAAAATGATCTAATCGGGTCCCTGATTGCCCTATCATAGAAGTTTAATAGTGCATTTTACTCGCCATTCAACGCGCTTTAAGATGCCGCCTAGCACAGTACGCTATCTGAAATAGGAGCGACGTAAATTGAGCAAATGTGATAGAATTTTGCTAAATTCTTAAATTAACCATAATATAAAATGATCTAAGCGGGTCTCTGTTCGCCCTACCATAGAAGTCGAATGGTGCATTTCACTCGCCATTTCATGCGCTTTGAGATCCCGCTTAGCCCAATACGCCATCTGAAATAGGAGGCGACGTAAATTGAACAAATGTGATAGAATTTCCCTGAAATCTTATATTAACCATAATATAAAATGATCTAAACGGGTCTCTGTTCGCCCTAGCCTAGAAGTTTAATAGTGAATTTTATTCGCCATTTCATGCGCTTTTAGATGCCGCTTAGCCTAGGACGCTATCTGAAATAGGAACGACGTAAATTGAACAAATGTGATAGAATTTCACTGAATTCTTAAATTAACCATAATATAAAATGATCTAATCGGGTCTCTGTTTGCCCTACCGTAGAAGTTTAATAGTGCATTTTACTCGCCATTGCATGTGCTTTGAGATGCCGCATAGCCCAATACGCTATCTGAAATAGGAGCGACGTAAATTGAACAAATGTGATAGAATTTCCGTGAATTCTTATATTAACCTTAATGTAAAATGATCTAATCGGGTCTCTGTTCGCCCTACCATAGAAGTCTAATGGTGCATTTCACTCGCCATTTCATGCGCTTTGAGATGCCGCTTAGCCCAATACGCTATCTGAAATAGGAGCGACGTAAATTGAACAAATGTGATAGAATTTCGCTGAATTCTTATATTAACCAAAATATAAAATGATCTAATCGGGTCTCTGATAGCCCTACCAGAGAAGTTTAATAGTGAATTTTACTCGACAATCCACGCGCTTTAAGATTCCGCCTAGCCCAGTACACTATCTGAAATAGGAGCGACGTAAATTGAACAAATGTGATAGAATTTTGCTGACATCTTGAATTAACCATAATATAAAATGATCTAATCGGGTCTCTGTTTGCCCTACCCAAGAAGTTTAATAGTGCATTTCTCTCGTCACTTCATGCGCTTTGAGATGCCGCTTAGCCCAATACGCTATCTGAAATAGGAGCGACGTAAATTCAACAAATGTGATAGAATTTCCCTGAAATCTTATATTAAACAAAATATAAAATGATCTAAACGGGACTCTGATTGCCCTATCATAGAAGTTTAGAAGTGCATTTTACTCGCCCTTCCACGCGCTTTAAGATGCCGCCTAGCCCAGTACGCTATCTGAAATAGGAGCGACGTATGTTGAACAAATGTGATAGAATTACGCTGAATTCTTATATTAACCGTAATATAAAATGATCTAATCGGATCTCTGTTCGCCGTACCCTAGAAGATTACTAGTGCATTTCACTCGTCATTTCATGCGCTTTGAGATGCCGCTTAGCCCAATAAGCTATCTGAAATAGGAGCGACGTAAATTGAACAAATGTGATAGAATTTTTCTGAATTCTTAAATAAACCATAATATGAAATGATCTAATCGGGTCTCTGTTTGCCCTAGCCTAGAAGTTTAACAGTGCATTTTACTCGCCATTTCATGGGCTTTGAGATGCTGCTTAGCCCAATACGCTATCTGAAATAGGAGCGACGTAAATTGAACAAATGTGATAGAATTTCCCTGAATACTTATATTAACCTTAATGTAAAATGATCTAATCGGTTCTCTGTTCGCCCTACCCTAGAAGTTTGATAGTGCATTTCACTCGAAATTTCATGCGCTTAGCCCAATCCGCTATCTGAAATAGGAGCGACGTAAATTGAACAAATGTAATAGAATTTCCCTGAATTCTTATATTAACCTTAATGTAAAATGATCTAATCGGGCCTTTGTTCGCTGTACCCTAGAAGTTTAGCAGTGCATTTTACTCGCCATTTCATGCGCTTTAAGATGCCGCTTAGCCCAATACGATATCCGCAATAGGAGCGACGTAAATTGAACAAATGTGATAGAATTTGGCTGAATTCTTAAATTAACCATAATATAAAATGATCTAATCGGGTCTCTGTTTGCCCTACCCTAGAAGTTTAACAGCGCATTTTACTCGCCATTTCTTGCGCTTTGAGATGCCCCTTTGCCCAATAAGCTATCTGAAATAGGAGCGACGTAATTTGAACAAATGTGATAGAATTTGGCTGAATTCTTAAATTAACCATAATATAAAATGATCTAGTCGGGTCTCTGATTGCCCTATCATAGAAGTTTAATAGTGCATTTTACTCGCCAATCCACGCGCTTTAAGATTCGGCCTAGCCCAGTACGCTATCTGAAATAGGAGCGACGTAAATTGAACAAATGTGATAGAATTTGGCTGAATTCTTAAATTAACCATAATATAAAATGATCTAATCGGTTCTCTGTTTGCCCTACCCTAGAAGTTAAATAGAGCATTTCACTCGTCATTTCATGCGCTTTGAGATTCCGCTTAGCCCAATAAGCTATCTGAAATAGGAGCGACGTAAATTGAACAAATGTGATAGACTTACGCTGAATTCTTATATTAACCGTATATGATATAAAATGATCTAATCGGGTCTCTGTTTGCCCTACCCTAGAAGTTTAACAGTGCATTTTACTCACCATTTCATGGGCTTTGAGATGCTGCTTAGCCCAATACGCTATCTGAAATAGGAGCGACGTAAATT
Source organism: Macropis europaea (assembly GCA_916610135.2). Lineage (NCBI taxonomy): Eukaryota > Metazoa > Arthropoda > Insecta > Hymenoptera > Melittidae > Macropis > Macropis europaea. The sequence goes on along the minus strand of CAKAJE020001190.1, from coordinate 167,910 downwards.
GAACAAATGTGATAGAATTTCCCTGAATACTTATATTAACCTTAATGTAAAATGATCTAATCGGGTCTCTGATCGCCCTACCCTAGAAGTTTAATAGTGCATTTCACTGGCCATTTCATGCGCTTTGAGATGCCGCTTAGCCCAATACGCTATCTGAATTTGGAGCGACGTAAATTGAACAATTGTGATAGAATTTCGCTGAATTCTTATATTAACCAAAATATAAAATGATCTAGTCGGGTCTCTGATTGCCCTATCATAGTAGTTTAATAGTGCATTTCACTCGTCATTTCATGCGCTTTAGGATGCCGCCTAGCCCAGTACGCTATCTGAAATTGGAGCGACGTAAATTGAACAAATGTGATAGAATTTTGCTGACATCTTGAAGTAACGATAATATAAAATGATATAATCGGGTCCCTGTTTGCCCTACCCTACAAGTTTAGCAGTTCATTTTACTCGCCATTTCATGCGCTTTGAGATGCCGCTTAGCCCAATACGATATCTGAAATAGGAGCGACGTAAATTGAACAAATGTGATAGAATTTTGCTGACATCTTGAATTAACCATAATATAAAATGATCTAATCGGGTCTCTGTTTGCCCTACCCAAGAAGTTTAATAGTGCATTTCTCTCGTCATTTCATGCGCTTTGAGATGCCGCTTAGCCCAATACGCTATCTGAAATAGGAGCGACGTAAATTCAACAAATGTGATAGAATTTCCCTGAAATCTTATATTAAACAAAATATAAAATGATCTAAACGGGACTCTGATTGCCCTATCATAGAAGTTTAGAAGTGCATTTTACTCGCCCTTCCACGCGCTTTAAGATGCCGCCTAGCCCAGTACGCTATCTGAAATAGGAGCGACGTATGTTGAACAAATGTGATAGAATTACGCTGAATTCTTAAATTAACCATAATATAAAATGATCTAATCGGGTCTCTGTTTGCCTTACCCTAGAAGTTTAATAGTGCATTTTACTCGCCATTTCATGCGCTTTGAGATGCCGCTTTGCCCAATTAGCTATCTGAAATTGGAGCGACGTAAATTGAACAAATGTGATAGAATTTTGCTGACATCTTGAATTAACGATAATATAAAATGATATAATCGGGTCCCTGTTTGCCCTACCCTACAAGTTTAGCAGTTCATTTTACTCGCCATTTCATGCGCTTTGAGATGCCGCTTAGCCCAATACGATATCTGAAATAGGAGCGACGTAAATTGAACAAATGTGATAGAATTTTGCTGACATCTTGAATTAACCATAATATAAAATGATCTAATCGGGTCTCTGTTTGCCCTACCCAAGAAGTTTAATAGTGCATTTCTCTCGTCATTTCATGCGCTTTGAGATGCCGCTTAGCCCAATACGCTATCTGAAATAGGAGCGACGTAAATTCAACAAATGTGATAGAATTTCCCTGAAATCTTATATTAAACAAAATATAAAATGATCTAAACGGGACTCTGATTGCCCTATCATAGAAGTTTAGAAGTGCATTTTACTCGCCCTTCCACGCGCTTTAAGATGCCGCCTAGCCCAGTACGCTATCTGAAATAGGAGCGACGTATGTTGAACAAATGTGATAGAATTACGCTGAATTCTTATATTAACCGTAATATAAAATGATCTAATCGGATCTCTGTTCGCCGTACCCTAGAAGATTACTAGTGCATTTCACTCGTCATTTCATGCGCTTTGAGATGCCGCTTAGCCCAATAAGCTATCTGAAATAGGAGCGACGTAAATTGAACAAATGTGATAGAATTTTTCTGAATTCTTAAATAAACCATAATATGAAATGATCTAATCGGGTCTCTGTTTGCCCTAGCCTAGAAGTTTAACAGTGCATTTTACTCGCCATTTCATGGGCTTTGAGATGCCGCTTAGCCCAATACGCTATCTGAAATAGGAGCGACGTAAGTTGAACAAATGTGATAGAATTTCGCTGAATTCTTATATTAACCAAAATATAAAATGATCTAATCGGGTCTCTGATAGCCCTACCAGAGAAGTTTAATAGTGAATTTTACTCGACAATCCACGCGCTTTAAGATTCCGCCTAGCCCAGTACACTATCTGAAATAGGAGCGACGTAAATTGAACAAATGTGATAGAATTTGGTTGAATTCTTAAATTAACCATAATATAAAATGATCTAATCGGTTCACTGTTTGCCCTACTCTAGAAGCTAAATAGTGCATTTCACTCGTCATTTCATGCGCTTTGAGATGCCGCTTAGCCCAATAAGCTATCTGAAATAGGAGCGACGTAAATTGAACAAATGTGATAGACTTACGCTGAATTCTTATATTAACCGTATATGATATAAAATGATCTAATCGGGTCTCTGTTTGCCCTACCCTAGAAGTTTAACAGTGCATTTTACTCGCCATTTCATGGGCTTTGAGATGCTGCTTAGCCCAATACGCTATCTGAAATAGGAGCGACGTAAATTGAACAAATGTGATAGAATTTCCCTGAATACTTATATTAACCTTAATGTAAAATGATCTAATCGGGTCTCTGTTCGCCCTACCCTAGAAGTTTAATAGTGCATTTCACTCGCCATTTCATGCGCTTTGAGACGCCGCTTAGCCCAATACGCTATCTGAAATAGGAGCGACGTAAATTGAACAATTGTGATAGAATTTCGCTGAATTCTTATATTAACCAAAATATAAAATGATCTAGTCGGGTCTCTGATTGCCCTATCATAGTAGTTTAATAGTGCATTTCACTCGTCATTTCATGCGCTTTAAGGTGCCGCCTAGCCCAGTACGCTATCTGAAATTGGAGCGACGTAAATTGAACAAATGTGATAGAATTTTGCTGACATCTTGAATTAACGATAATATAAAATGATCTAATCGGGTCCCTGTTTGCCCTACCCTACAAGTTTAGCAGTGCATTTTACTCGCCATTTCATGCGCTTTGAGATGCCGCTTAGCCCAATACGATATCTGAAATAGGAGCGACGTAAATTGAACAAATGTGATAGAATTTTGCTGACATCTTGAATTAACCATAATATAAAATGATCTAATCGGGTCTCTGTTTGCCCTACCCAAGAAGTTTAATAGTGCATTTCTCTCGTCACTTCATGCGCTTTGAGATGCCGCTTAGCCCAATAAGCTATCTGAAATAGGAGCGACGTAAATTGAACAAATGTGATAGAATTTTTCTGAATTCTTAAATAAACCATAATATGAAATGATCTAATCGGGTCTCTGTTTGCCCTAGCCTAGAAGTTTAACAGTGCATACTCGCCATTTCATGGGTTTTGAGATGCTGCTTAGCCCAATACGCTATCTGAAATAGGAGCGACGTAAATTGAACAAATGTGATAGAATTTCCCTGAATACTTATATTAACCTTAATGTAAAATGATCTAATCGGTTCTCTGTTCGCCCTACCCTAGAAGTTTAATAGTGCATTTCACTCGAAATTTCATGCGCTTTGAGATGGCGCTTAGCCCAATCCGCTATATGAAATAGGAGCGACGTAAATCGAACAAATGTAATAGAATTTCCCTGAATTCTTATATTAACCTTAATGTAAAATGATCTAATCGGGCCTTTGTTCGCCGTACCCTAGAAGTTTAGCAGTGCATTTTACTCGCCATTTCATGCGCTTTGAGATGCCGCTTAGCCCAATACGATATCTGCAATAGGAGCGACGTAAATTGAACAAATGTGATAGAATTTGGCTGAATTCTTAAATTAACCATAATATAAAATGATTTAATCGGGTCTCTGTTTGCCCTACCCTAGAAGTTTAACAGCGCATTTTACTCGCCATTTCTTGCGCTTTGAGATGCCCCTTTGCCCAATAAGCTATCTGAAATAGGAGCGACGTAATTTGAACAAATGTGATAGAATTTGGCTGAATTCTTAAATTAACCATAATATAAAATGATCTAGTCGGGTCTCTGATTGCCCTATCATAGAAGTTTAATAGTGCATTTTACTCGCCAATCCACGCGCTTTAAGATTCGGCCTAGCCCAGTACGCTATCTGAAATAGGAGCGACGTAAATTGAACAAATGTGATAGAATTTGGCTGAATTCTTAAATTAACCATAATATAAAATGATCTAATCGGTTCTCTGTTTGCCCTACCCTAGAAGTTAAATAGAGCATTTCACTCGTCATTTCATGCGCTTTGAGATTCCGCTTAGCCCAATAAGCTATCTGAAATAGGAGCGACGTAAATTGAACAAATGTGATAGACTTACGCTGAATTCTTATATTAACCGTATATGATATAAAATGATCTAATCGGGTCTCTGTTTGCCCTACCCTAGAAGTTTAACAGTGCATTTTACTCACCATTTCATGGGCTTTGAGATGCTGCTTAGCCCAATACGCTATCTGAAATAGGAGCGACGTAAATTGAACAAATGTGATAGAATTTCCCTGAATTCTTATATTAACCTTAATGTAAAATGATCTAATCGGGTCTCTGTTCGCCCTACCCTAGAAGTTTAATAGTGCATTTCACTGGCCATTTCATGCGCTTTGAGATGCCGCTTAGCCCAATACGCTATCTGAAATAGGAGCGACGTAAATTGAACAATTGTGATAGAATTTCGCTGAATTCTTATATTAACCAAAATATAAAATGATCTAGTCGGGTCTCTGATTGCCCTATCATAGTAGTTTAATAGTGCATTTCACTCGTCATTTCATGCGCTTTAGGATGCCGCCTAGCCCAGTACGCTATTTGAAATTGGAGCGACGTAAATTGAACAAATGTGATAGAATTTTGCTGACATCTTGAATTAACGATAATATAAAATGATATAATCGGGTCCCTGTTTGCCCTACCCTACAAGTTTAGCAGTTCATTTTACTCGCCATTTCATGCGCTTTGAGATGCCGCTTAGCCCAATACGATATCTGAAATAGGAGCGACGTAAATTGAACAAATGTGATAGAATTTTGCTGACATCTTGAATTAACCATAATATAAAATGATCTAATCGGGTCTCTGTTTGCCCTACCCAAGAAGTTTAATAGTGCATTTCTCTCATCATTTCATGCGCTTTGAGATGCCGCTTAGCCCAATACGCTATCTGAAATAGGAGCGACGTAAATTCAACAAATGTGATAGAATTTCCCTGAAATCTTATATTACACAAAATATAAAATGATCTAATCGGGTCTCTGATTGCTCTATCATAGAAGTTTAGTAGTGCATTTTACTCGCCCTTCCACGCGCTTTAAGATGCCGCCTAGCCCAGTAGGCTATCTGAAATAGGAGCGACGTAAGATGAACAAATGTGATAGAATTACGCTGAATTCTTATATTAACCGTAATATAAAATGAACTAATCGGGTCTCCGTTTGCCTTATCCTAGAAGTTTAATAGCGCATTTTACTCGCCATTTCATGCGCTTTGAGATGCCGCTTAGCCCAATACGCTATCTGGAATAGGAGCGACGTAAATTGAACAAATGTGATAGAATTTCGCTGAATTCTTATATTAACCAAAATATAAAATGATCTAATCGGGTCTCTGATTGCCCTATCATAGAAGATTAGTAGTGCATTTTACTCGCCATTCCACGCGCTTTAAGATGCCGCCTAGCCCAGTACGCTATCTGAAATAGGAGCGACGTAACTTGAACAAATGTGATAGAATTTCCGTGAATCCTTGTATTAACCTTAATGTAAAATGATCCAATCGGGTCTCTGTTCGCCCTACCATAGAAGTCTAATAGTGCATTTCACTCGCCATTTCATGCGCTTTGAGATGCCGCTTAGCACAATACGCTATCTGAAATAGGAGCGACGTTAGTTGAAGAAATGTGATAGAATTACGCTGAATTCTTTTATTAACCATAATGTAAAATGATCTGCTCGGGTCACTGTTCGCCCTAGCCTAGAAGTTTAATAGTGCATTTTATTCGCCATTTCATGCGCTTTGAGATGCCGCTTAGCCCAATACGCTATCTGAAATTGGAGCGACGTAAATTGAACAAATGTGATAGAATTTGGCTGAATTCTTAAATTAACCCTAATATAAAATGATCTAATCGGGTCTCTGATTGCCCTCTCATAGAATTTTAATAGTGCATTTTACTCGCCATTCCACGCGCTTTAAGATGCCGCCTAGCCCAGTACGCTATCTGAAATAGGAGCGACGTAACTTGAACAAATGTGATAGAATTACGCTGAATTCTTATATTAACCGTAATATAAAATGATCTAGTCGGGTCTCTGTTTGCCTTATCCTAGAAGTTTAATAGCGCATTTTACTCGCCATTTCATGCGCTTTGAGATGCCGCTTAGCCCAATACGCTATCTGGAATAGGAGCGACGTAAATTGACCAAATGTGATAGAATTTCCGTGAATTCTTATATTAACCTTAATGTAAAATGATCCAATCGGGTCTCTGTTCGCCCTACCACAGAAGTCTAATAGTGCATTTCACTCGCCATTTCATGCGCTTTGAGATGCCGCTTAGCCCAATACGCTATCTGAAATAGGAGCGACGTAAGTTGAAGAAATGTGATAGAATTTCGCTGAATTCTTAAATTAACCATAATATAAAATGATCTAATCGGGTCCCTGATTGCCCTATCATAGAATTTTAATAGTGCATTTTACTCGCCATTCCACGCGCTTTAAGATGCCGCCTAGCACAGTACGCTATCTGAAATAGGAGCGACGTAAATTGAGCAAATATGATAGAATTTTGCTGAAATCTTATATTAACCATAATATAAAATGATCTAAACGGGTCTCTGTTCGCCCTAGCCTAGAAGTTTAATAGTGCATTTTATTCGCCATTTCATGCGCTTTTAGATGCCGCTTAGCCTAGGACGCTATCTGAAATAGGAACGACGTAAATTGAACAAATGTGATAGAATTTCACTGAATTCTTAAATTAACCATAATATAAAATGATCTAATCGGGTCTCTGTTTGCCCTACCGTAGAAGTTTAATAGTGCATTTTACTCGCCATTGCATGTGCTTTGAGATGCCGCATAGCCCAATACGCTATCTGAAATAGGAGCGACGTAAATTGAACAAATGTGATAGAATTTCCGTGAATTCTTATATTAACCTTAATGTAAAATGATCTAATCGGGTCTCTGTTCGCCCTACCATAGAAGTCTACTGGTGCATTTCACTCGCCATTTCATGCGCTTTGAGATGCCGCTTAGCCCAATACGCTATCTGAAATAGGAGCGACGTAAGTTGAACAAATGTGATAGAATTTTGTTGAATTCTTATATTAACCTTAATGTAAAATGATCTAATCGGGTCTCTGTTTGCCCTACCCTAGAAGTTTAATAGTGCATTTCACTCGTCATTTCATGCGCTTTAAGATGCCGCCTAACCCAGTACGCTATCTGAAATAGGAGTGACGTAAATTTTACAAATGTGATAGAATTTCGTTGAATTCTTATATTAACCAAAACATAAAATGATCTAATCGGGTCTCTGATTGCCCTATCATAGAAGTTTAATAGTGCATTTCACTCGCCATTGCACGCGCTTTAAGATGCCGCCTAGCCCAGTACGCTATCTGAAATAGGAGCGACGTAACTTGAACAAATGTGATAGAACCACGCTGCATTCTTATATTAACCGTAATATAAAATGATCTAATCGGGTCTCTGTTTGCCTTATCCTAGAAGTATAATAGTGCATTATACTCGCCATTTCATGCGCTTTTAGATGCCGCTTAGCCCAGGACGCTATCTGAAATAGGAACGACGTAAATTGAACAAACGTGAGAGAATTTTGCTGAATTGTTAAATTAACCATAATATAAAATGACCTAATCGGGTCTCTGTTTGCCCTATCATAGTAGTTTAATAGTGCATTTCACTCGCCATTCCACGCGCTTTAAGATGCCGCCTAGCCCAGTACGCTATCTGAAATAGGAGCGACGTAAATTGAACAAATGTGATAGAACCACGCTGAATTCTTATATTAACCTTAATGTAAAATGTTCTAATCGGGTCTCTGTTCGCCCTACCCTTGAAGATTAATAGTGCATTTCACTCGTCATTTCATGCGCTTTGAGATGCCGCTTAGCCCAATAAGATATCTGAAATAGGAGCGACGTAAGTTGAACAAATGTGATAGAATTATGCTGAATTCTTATATTAACCGTAATATAAAATGAACGAATCCGGTCTCTGTTTGCCTTATCCTAGAAGTTTAATAGTGCATTTTACTCGCCATTTCATGCGCATTGAGATGCCGCTTAGCCCAATATGCTATCTGAAATAGGAGCGACGTAAATAGAACAATTCTGATAGAATTTCGCTGAATTCTTATATTAACCAAAATATAAAATGATCTAGTCGGGTCTCTGATTGCCCTATCATTGAAGTTTAATAGTGCATTTTACTCGCCAATCCACGCGCTTTAAGATTCCGCCTAGCCCAGTACGCTATCTGAAATAGGAGCGACGTAAATTGAACAAATGTGATAGAATTTGGCTGAATTCTTAAATTAACCATAATATAAAATGATCTAATCGGTTCTCTGTTTGCCCTACCCTAGAAGTTAAATAGAGCATTTCACTCGTCATTTCATGCGCTTTGAGATGCTGCTTAGCCCAATAAGCTATCTGAAATAGGAGCGACGTAAATTGAACAAATGTGATAGAATTTCCCTGAATACTTATATTAACCTTAATGTAAAATGATCTAATCGGGTCTCTGTTCGCCCTACCCTAGAAGTTTAATAGTGCATTTCACTCGCCATTTCATGCGCTTTGAGACGCCGCTTAGCCCAATACGCTATCTGAAATAGGAGCGACGTAAATTGAACAAATGTGATAGAATTTCCCTGAATACTTATATTAACCTTAATGTAAAATGATCTAATCGGGTCTCTGTTCGCCCTACCCTAGAAGTTTAATAGTGCATTTCACTCGCAATTTCATGCGCTTTGAGATGGCGCTTAGCCCAATCCGCTATATGAAATAGGAGCGACGTAAATTGAACAAATGTAATAGAATTTCCCTGAATTCTTATATTAACCTTAATGTAAAATGATCTAATCGGGCCTTTGTTCGCCGTACCCTAGAAGTTTAGCAGTGCATTTTACTCGCCATTTCATGCGCTTTGAGATGCCGCTTAGCCCAATACGATATCTGCAATAGGAGCGACGTAAATTGAACAAATGTGATAGAATTTGGCTGAATTCTTAAATTAACCATAATATAAAATGATCTAATCGGGTCTCAGTTTGCCCTACCCTTGAAGATTAATAGTGCATTTCACTCGTCATTTCATGCGCTTTGAGATGCCGCTTAGCCCAATACGATATCTGCAATAGGAGCGACGTAAATTGAACAAATGTGATAGAATTTGGCTGAATTCTTAAATTAACCATAATATAAAATGATCTAATCGGGTCTCAGTTTGCCCTACCCTTGAAGATTAATAGTGCATTTCACTCGTCATTTCTTGCGCTTTGAGATGCCACTTTGCCCAAAAAGCTATCTGAAATAGGAGCGACGTAAATTGAACAAATGTGAGAGAATTTCGCTGAATTCTTATATTAACCTTAATGGAAAATGTTCTAATCGGGTCTCTGTTCGCCCTACCCTTGAAGATTAATAGTGCATTTCACTCGTCATTTCATGCGCTTTGAGATGCCGCTTAGCCCAATACGCTATCTGAAATAGGAGCGACGTAAGTTGAACAAATGTGATAGAATTTCGCTGAATTCTTATATTAACCAAAATATAAAATGATCTAATCGGGTCTCTGATAGCCCTACCAGAGAAGTTTAATAGTGAATTTTACTCGACAATCCACGCGCTTTAAGATTCCGCCTAGCCCAGTACGCTATCTGAAATAGGAGCGACGTAAATTGAACAAATGTGATAGAATTTGGTTGAATTCTTAAATTAACCATAATATAAAATGATCTAATCGGTTCTCTGTTTGCCCTACTCTAGAAGCTAAATAGTGCATTTCACTCGTCATTTCATGCGCTTTGAGATGCCGCTTAGCCCAATAAGCTATCTGAAATAGGAGCGACGTAAATTGAACAAATGTGATAGACTTACGCTGAATTCTTATATTAACCGTATATGATATAAAATGATCTAATCGGGTCTCTGTTTGCCCTACCCTAGAAGTTTAACAGTGCATTTTACTCGCCATTTCTTGCGCTTTGAGATGCCCCTTTGCCCAATAAGCTATCTGAAATAGGAGCGACGTAATTTGAACAAATGTGATAGAATTTGGCTGAATTCTTAAATTAACCATAATATAAAATGATCTAGTCGGGTCTCTGATTGCCCTATCATAGAAGTTTAATAGTGCATTTTACTCGCCAATCCACGCGCTTTAAGATTCCGCCTAGCCCAGTACGCTATCTGAAATAGGAGCGACGTATGTTGAACAAATGTGATAGAATTACGCTGAATTCTTATATTAACCGTAATATAAAATGATCTAATCGGATCTCTGTTCGCCCTACCCTAGAAGATTACTAGTGCATTTCACTCGTCATTTCATGCGCTTTGAGATGCCGCTTAGCCCAATAAGCTATCTGAAATAGGAGCGACGTAAATTGAACAAATGTGATAGAATTTTTCTGAATACTTAAATAAACCATAATATGAAATGATCTAATCGGGACTCTGTTTGCCCTACCCTAGAAGTTTAACAGTGCATTTTACTCGCCATTTCATGGGCTTTGAGATGACGCTTAACCCAATACGCTATCTGAAACAGGAGCGACGTAAGTTGAACAAATGTGACAGAATTACGCTGCACTCTTATATACACCTTAATGTAAAATGATCTCCTCGGGTCACTGTTCGCCCTACCCTAGATGTATAATAGTGCATTTCACTCGTCATTTCATGCGCTTTGAGATGCCGCTTAGCCCAATACGCTATCTGAAATAGGAGCGACGTAAATTGAACAAATGTGATAGAATTTCGCTGAATTCTTAAATTAACTATAATATAAAATGATCTAAGCGGGTCACTGATTGCCCTATCATAGAAGTTTAATAGTGCATTTTACTCGTCATTTCATGCGCTTTGAGATGCCGCTTTGCCCAATACGCTATCTGAATTAGGAGCGACGTAAATTGAACAAATGTGATAGAATTTCCGTGAAATCTTATATTAAACAAAATATAAAATGATCTAATCGGGTCTCTGATTGCCCTATCATAGAAGATTAGTAGTGCATTTTACTCGCCATTCCACGCGCTTTAAGATGCCGCCTAGCCCAGTACGCTATCTGAAATAGGAGCGACGTAAGTTGAACAAATGTGATAGAATTACGCTGAATTCTTACATTAACCATAATGTAAAATGATCTAATCGGGTCTCTGTTTGCACTACCCTAGAAGTTTAATAGTGCATTTCACTCGCCACATCATGCGCTTTGAGATGCCGCTAAGCACAATAAGTTATCTGTAATAGGAGCGACGTAAATTGAACAAATGTGATAGAATTTCGCTGAATTCTTATATTAACCAAAATATAAAATGATCTAATCGGGTCTCTGATTGCCCTATCATAGAAGTTTAGTAGTGCATATAACTCGCCATTCCACGCGCTTCAAGATGCCGCCTAGCCCAATACGCTATCTGAAATAGGGGCGACGTAAGTTGAACAAATGCGATAGAATTTCGCTGAATTCTTATATTAACCAAAGTATAAAATGATCTAATCTGGTCTCTGATTGCCCTATCATAGAAGGTTAATAGTGCATTTTACTCGCCATTCCACGCGCTTTATGATGCCGCCTAGCCCAGTACGCTGTCTGAAATAGAAGCGACGTAAATTGAACAAGTGTGATAGAATCTCGCTGCATTCTTATATTCACCTTAATGTAAAATGATCTCTTCGGGTCTCTGTTCGCCCTACCCTAGAAGTATAATAGTGCATTTCACTCGTCATTTCATGCGCTTTGAGATGCCGCCTAGCCCAATACGCTATCTGAAATACGAGCGACGTAAATTGAACAAATGTGATAGAATTTCGCTGAATACTTATATTAACCAAAGTATAAAATGATCTAGTCTGGTCTCTGATTGCCCTATCATAGAAGGTTAATAGTGTATTTTACTCGCCATCTCACACGCTTTAAGATGCCGCCTAGCCCAGTACGCTGTCTGAAATAGGAGCGACGTAAATTGAACAAATGTGATAGAATTTTGCTGAATTCTTAAATTAACCATAATATAAAATGGTCTAATCGGGTCTCTGTTTGCCCTACCCTAGAAGTGTAATAGTGCATTTCACTCGACATTTCATGCGCTTTGAGATGCCGCTAAGCCCAATTAGCTATCTGAAATAGGAGCGACGTAAATTGAACAAATGTGATAGTATTTCGCTGAATTCTTATAGTAACCAAAGTATAAAATGATCTAATCGGGTCTCTGTTTGCCTTATCCTAGAAGTTTAATAGTGCATTTCACTCGCCACTTCATGCGCTTTGAGATGCCGCTAAGCACAATAAGTTATCTGTAATAGGAGCGACGTAAATTGAACAAATGTGATAGAATTTCGCTGAATTCTTATATTAACCAAAATATAAAATGATCTAATCGGGTCTCTGATTGCCCTATCATAGAAGTTTAGTAGTGCATATAACTCGCCATTCCACGCGCTTCAAGATGCCGCCTAGCCCAATACGCTATCTGAAATAGGGGCGACGTAAGTTGAACAAATGCGATAGAATTTCGCTGAATTCTTATATTAACCAAAGTATAAAATGATCTAATCTGGTCTCTGATTGCCCTATCATAGAAGGTTAATAGTGCATTTTACTCGCCATTCCACGCGCTTTATGATGCCGCCTAGCCCAGTACGCTGTCTGAAATAGAAGCGACGTAAATTGAACAAGTGTGATAGAATCTCGCTGCATTCTTATATTCACCTTAATGTAAAATGATCTCTTCGGGTCTCTGTTCGCCCTACCCTAGAAGTATAATAGTGCATTTCACTCGTCATTTCATGCGCTTTGAGATGCCGCCTAGCCCAATACGCTATCTGAAATAGGAGCGACGTAAATTGAACAAATGTGATAGAATTTCGCTGAATTCTTATATTAACCAAAGTATAAAATGATCTAGTCTGGTCTCTGATTGCCCTATCATAGAAGGTTAATAGTGTATTTTACTCGCCATTTCACACGCTTTAAGATGCCGCCTAGCCCAGTACGCTGTCTGAAATAGGAGCGACGTAAATTGAACAAATGTGATAGAATTTTGCTGAATTCTTAAATTAACCATAATATAAAATGGTCTAATCGGGTCTCTGTTTGCCCTACCCTAGAAGTGTAATAGTGCATTTCACTCGACATTTCATGCGCTTTGAGATGCCGCTAAGCCCAATAAGCTATCTGTAATAGGAGCGACGTAAATTGAACAAATGTGATAGAATTACGCTGAATTCTTATATTAACCGTAATATAAAATGATCGAATCGGGTCTCTGTTTGCCTTATCCTAGAAGTTTAATAGTGCATTTTACTCGCCATTTCATGCGCATTGAGATGCCGCTTAGCCCAATACGCTATCTGAAATATCAGCGACGTAAATTGAACAAATGTGAGAGACTTTCGCTGAATTCTTACATTAACCGTAATGTAAAGTGTTCTAATCGGGTCTCTGTTCGGCCTACCCTAGAAGATTAATAGTGAATTTCACTCGTCATTTCATGCGCTTTGAGATGCCGCTTTGCCCAATTAGCTATCTGAAATAGGAGCGACGTAAATTGAACAAATGTGATAGTATTTCGCTGAATTCTTAAATTAACCATAATATAAAATGATCTAATCGGGTCTCTGTTTGCCTTACCCTAGAAGTTTAATAGTGCATTTTACCCGCCATTCCACGCGCTTTAAGATGCCGCCTAGCCCAGTACGCTATCTGAAATAGGAGCGACGTACGTTGAACAAATGTGATAGAATTACGCTGAATTCTTAAATTAACCATAATATAAAATGATCTAATCGGGTCTCTGTTTGCCCTACCCTAGAAGTTTAATAGTGCATTTTAGTCGCCATTTCATGCGCTTTGAGATCCGGCTTAGCCCAATGCGCTATCTGAAATAGGAGCGACGTAAATTGAACAAATGTGATAGAATTTCGCTGAATTCTTATATTAACCAAAATATAAAATGATCTAATCGGGTCTCTGTTTGCCCTACCCTAGAAGTTTAATAGTGCATTTTACTCGTCATTTCATGCGCTTTGAGATGCCGCTTAGCCCAATACGCTATCGGAAATATGAGCGACGTAAATTGAACAAATGTGATAGAATTTCGCTGAATTCTTATATTAACAAAAATATAAAATGATCTAATCGGGTCTCTGTTTGCCTTATCCTAGAAGTTTAGTATTGCATTTTACTCGGCATTTCATGCGCTTTGAGATGCCGCTTAGCCCAATACGCTATCTGAAATAGGAGCGACGTAAATTGAACAAATGTGATAGAATTTTGCTGAATTCTTAAATTAACCATAATATAAAATGATCTCCTCGGGTCACTGTTCGCCCTACCCTAGATGTATAATAGTGCATTTCACTCGTCATTTCATGCGCTTTGAGGTCCCGCTTAGCCCAATACGCTATCTGAAATAGGAGCGACGTAAATTGAACAAATGTGATAGAATTTCGCTGAATTCTTAAATTAACTATAATATAAAATGACCTAAGCGGGTCACTGATTGCCCTACCCTAGAAGTTTAATAGTGCATTTTACTCCCCATTCCACGCGCTTTAAGATGCCGCCTAGCCCAGTACGCTATCTGAAATAGGAGCGACCTAAATTGAACGAATGTGATAGAATTTCCCTGAATTCTTATATTAACCTTAATGTAAAATGATCTAATCGGGTCTCTGTTCGCCCTACCCTAGAAGTTTAATAGTGCATTTCACTCGTCACTTCATGCGCTTTGAGATGCCGCTAAGCCCAATAAGCTATCTGAGATAGGAGCGACGTAAATTGAACAAATGTGATAGAATTTCCCTGAAATCTTATATTAAACAAAATATAAAATGATCTAATCGGGTCTCTGATTGCTCTATCATAGAAGTTTAGTAGTGCATTTTACTCGCCCTTCCACGCGCTTTAAGATGCCGCCTAGCCCAGTAGGCTATCTGAAATAGGAGCGACGTAAGATGAACAAATGTGATAGAATTACGCTGAATTGTTATATTAACCGTAATATAAAATGAACTAATCGGGTCTCCGTTTGCCTTATCCTAGAAGTTTAATAGCGCATTTTACTCGCCATTTCATGCGCTTTGAGATGCCGCTAAGCACAATAAGTTATCTGTAATAGGAGCGACGTAAATTGATCAAATGTGATAGAATTTCGCTGAATTCTTATATTAACCAAAATATAAAATGATCTAATCGGGTCTCTGATTGCCCTATCATAGAAGATTAGTAGTGCATTTTACTCGCCATTCCACGCGCTTTAAGCTGCCGCCTAGCCCAGTACGCTATCTGAAATAGGAGCGACGTAACTTGAACAAATGTGATAGAATTTCCGTGAATCCTTGTATTAACCTTAATGTAAAATGATCCAATCGGGTCTCTGTTCGCCCTACCATAGAAGTCTAATAGTGCATTTCACTCGCCATTTCATGCGCTTTGAGATGCCGCTTAGCCCAATACGCTATCTGAAATAGGAGCGACGTAAATTGAACAAATGTGATAGAATTTCGCTGAATTCTTAAATTAACCATAATATAAAATGATCTAATCGGGTCCCTGATTGCCCTATCATAGAATTTTAATAGTGCATTTTACTCGCCATTCAACGCGCTTTAAGATGCCGCCTAGCACAGTACGCTATCTGAAATAGGAGCGACGTAAATTGAGCAAATGTGATAGAATTTTGCTAAATTCTTAAATTAACCATAATATAAAATGATCTAAGCGGGTCTCTGTTCGCCCTACCATAGAAGTCGAATGGTGCATTTCACTCGCCATTTCATGCGCTTTGAGATCCCGCTTAGCCCAATACGCCATCTGAAATAGGAGGCGACGTAAATTGAACAAATGTGATAGAATTTCCCTGAAATCTTATATTAACCATAATATAAAATGATCTAAACGGGTCTCTGTTCGCCCTAGCCTAGAAGTTTAATAGTGAATTTTATTCGCCATTTCATGCGCTTTTAGATGCCGCTTAGCCTAGGACGCTATCTGAAATAGGAACGACGTAAATTGAACAAATGTGATAGAATTTCACTGAATTCTTAAATTAACCATAATATAAAATGATCTAATCGGGTCTCTGTTTGCCCTACCGTAGAAGTTTAATAGTGCATTTTACTCGCCATTGCATGTGCTTTGAGATGCCGCATAGCCCAATACGCTATCTGAAATAGGAGCGACGTAAATTGAACAAATGTGATAGAATTTCCGTGAATTCTTATATTAACCTTAATGTAAAATGATCTAATCGGGTCTCTGTTCGCCCTACCATAGAAGTCTAATGGTGCATTTCACTCGCCATTTCATGCGCTTTGAGATGCCGCTTAGCCCAATACGCTATCTGAAATAGGAGCGACGTAAGTTGAACAAATGTGATAGAATTTCGTTGAATTCTTATATTAACCTTAATGTAAAATGATCTAATCGGGTCTCTGTTTGCCCTACCCTAGAAGTTTAATAGTGCATTTCACTCGTCATTTTATGCGCTTTAAGATGCCGCCTAGCCCAGTACGCTATCTGAAATAGGAGCGACGTAAATTTTACAAATGTGATAGAATTTCGTTGAATTCTTATATTAACCAAAACATAAAATCATCTAATCGGGTCTCTGATTGCCCTATCATAGAAGTTTAATAGTGCATTTCACTCGCCATTCCACGCGCTTTAAGATGCCGCCTAGCCCAGTACGCTATCTGAAATAGGAGCGACGTAACTTGAACAAATGTGATAGAACCACGCTGCATTCTTATATTAACCGTAATATAAAATGATCTAATCGGGTCTCTGTTTGCCTTATCCTAGAAGTATAATAGTGCATTATACTCGCCATTTCATGCGCTTTTAGATGCCGCTTAGCCCAGGACGCTATCTGAAATAGGAACGACGTAAATTGAACAAACGTGAGAGAATTTTGCTTAATTGTTAAATTAGCCATAATATAAAATGACCTAATCGGGTCTCTGTTTGCCCTACCCTAGAAGTTTAATAGTGCATTTCACTCGTCATTTCATGCGCTTTGAGATGCCGCTAAGCCCAATAAGCTATCTGTAATAGAAGCGACGTAAATTGAACAAATGTGATAGAATTTCGTTGAATTCTTATATTAACCTTAATGTAAAATGATCTAATCGGGTCTCTGTTTGCCTTATCCTAGAAGTTTAATAGTGCATTATACTCGTCATTTCATGCGGATTGAGATGCCGCTAAGCCCAATAAGCTATCTGAAATAGGAGTGACGTAAATTGAACAAATGTGATAGAATTTCGCAGAATTCTTATATTAACCAAAATATAAAATGATCTAATCGGGTCTCTGTTCGCCCTAGCCTAGTAGTTTAATAGTGCATTTTATTCGCCATTTTATG
Source organism: Macropis europaea (assembly GCA_916610135.2). NCBI lineage: Eukaryota > Metazoa > Arthropoda > Insecta > Hymenoptera > Melittidae > Macropis > Macropis europaea. Next base: position 150,356 of record CAKAJE020001190.1, on the reverse strand, counting down.
CGCTTTGAGATGCCGCTTAGCCGAATGCACTATCTGAAATAGGAGCGACGTAAATTGAACAGATGTGATAGAATCTCCCTGAAATCTTATATTAACCATAATATAAAATGATCTAATCGGGTCTCTGTTCGCCCTACCATAGAAGTCTAATAGTGCATTTCACTCGCCATTTCATGCGCTTTGAGATGCTGCTTAGCCCAATACGCTCTATGAAATAGGAACGACGTAAGTTGAACAAATGTGATAGAATTTCACTGAATTCTTAAATTAACCATAATATAAAATGATCTAATCGGGTCTCTGTTTGCCCTACCGTAGAAGTTTAATAGTGCATTTTACTCGCCATTGCATGTGCTTTGAGATGCCGCATAGCCCAATACGCTATCTGAAATAGGAGCGACGTAAATTGAACAAATGTGATAGAATTTCCATGAAATCTTATATTAATCAAAATATAAAATGATCAAATCGGGTCTCTGATTGCCCTATCACGGAAGATTAGTTTTGAATTTTACTCGCCATTCCACGCGCTTTGAGATGCCGCCTAGCCCAGTACGCTATCTGAAATAGGAGCGACGTAACTTGAACAAATGTGATAGAATTACGCTGAATTCTTATATTAACCGTAATATAAAATGATCTAATCGGGTCTCCGTTTGCCTTATCCTAGGAGTTTAATAGCGCATTTTACTCGCCATTTCATGCGCTTTGAGATGCCGCTTAGCCCAATACGCTATCTGGAATAGGAGCGACGTAAATTGAACAAATGTGATAGAATTCCCGTGAATTCTTATATTAACCTTAATGTAAAATGATCCAATCGGGTCTCTGTTCGCCCTACCATAGAAGTCTGATAGTGCATTTCACTCGCCATTTCATGCGCTTTGAGATGCCGCTCAGCCCAATACGCTATCTGAAATAGGAGCGCCGTAAGTTGAACAAATGTGATAGAATTACGCTGAATTCTTTTATTAACCATAATGTAAAATGATCTGCTCGGGTCTCTGTTCGCCCTAGCCTAGAAGTTTAATAGTGCATTTTATTCGCCATTTCATGCGCTTTGAGATGCCGCGTAGCCCGATACGCTATCTGAAATAGGAGCGACGTAAATTGAACAAATGTGATAGAATTTCCCTGAATTCTTATATTAACCTTAATGTAAAATGATCTAATCGGGTCTCTGTTCGCCCTACCCTTGAAGATTAATAGTGCATTTCACTCGTCATTTCATGCGCTTTGAGATGCCGCTTAGCCCAATACGCTATCTGAAATAGGAGCGACGTAAATTGAACGAATGTGATAGAATTTCGCTGGATTCTTATATTAACCAAAATATAAAATGATCTAATCGGGTCTCCGATAGCCCTATCATAGAAGTTTAATAGTGCATTTTACTCGCCATTTCACGCGCTTTAAGATGCCGCCTAGCCCAGTACGCTATCTGAAATAGGAGCGACGTAAGTTGAACAAATGTGATAGAATTACGCTGAATTCTTATATTAACCGTAATATAAAATGATCTAATCGGGTCTCTGTTTGCCTTATCCTAGAAGTTTAATAGTGCATTTTACTCGCCATTTCATGCGCATTGAGATGCCGCTTAACCCAATACGCTATCTGAAATAGGAGCGACGTAAATTGAACAAATATGATAGAGTTTCGCTGAATTCTTAAATTAACCATAATATAAAATGATCTTATCCGGTCTCTGCTGCCCTACCCTAGAAGTTTAATAGGGCATTTTACTCGCCATTTCGTGCGCTTTCAGATGCCGCGTAGCCCAATATGCTATCTGATATATGAGCGACGTAAATTGAACAAATGTGATAGAGTTTCGCTGAATTCTTATATTAACCTTAATGTAAAATGATCTAATCGGATCTTTGTTCGCCGTACCCTAGAAGTTTAATAGTGCATTTCACTCGTCATTTCATGCGCTTTGCGATGCCGCTTAGCCCAATAACCTATCTGAAATAGGAGCGACGTAAATTGAACAAATGTGATAGAATTTCGCTGAATTCTTATATTAACCAAAATATAAAATGATCTAGTCGGGTCTCTGATTGCCCTATCATAGAAGTTTAATAGTGCATTTAGCTCGCCTTTCCACACGCTTTAAGATGCCGCCTAGCCCAGTACACTATCTGAAATAGGAGCGACGTAAGTTGAACAAATGTGATAGAATTACGCTGAATTCTTATATTAACCTTAATGTAAAATGATCTAATCGGGCCTTTCTTCGCCCTACCCTAGAAGTTTAGCAGTGCATTTTACTCGCCATTTCATGCGCTTTGAGATGCCGCTTAGCCCAATACGATATCTGCAATAGGAGCGATGTAAATTGAACAAATGTGATAGAATTTCACTGAATTCTTATATTAACCGAAATATAAAATGATCTAATTGGGTCTCTGATTGCCCTATCATAGAAGTTTAATAGCGCATTTTACTCGCCATTCCACGCGCTTTAAGATGCCGCCCAGCCAAGTACGCTATCTGAAATAGGAGCGACGTAAATTGAACAAATGTGATAGAATTTTGCTGAATTCGTAAATTAACCATAATATAAAATGATCCAATCGGGTCTCTGTTTGCCCTACCCTAGAAGTTTAATAGTGCATTTTACTCGCCATTTCATGCCCTTTGAGATGTCGCCTAGCCCAATACGCTTTCTGAAATAGGAGCCACGTAAGTTGAACAAATGTGATTGAATTTCGCTGAATTCTTTTATTAACCATAATGTAAAATGATCTAATTGGGTCTCTGTTCGCCCTAGCCTAGAAGTTTAATAGTGCGTTTTACTCGCCATTTCATGCGCTTTGAGATGCTGCTTCGCCCAATAAGCTATCTGAATTAGGAGCGACGTAAATTGAACAAATGTGAGAGAATTTCGCTGAATTCTTAAATTCACTATAATATAAAATGATCTAATCGGGTCTCTGTTTGCCCTACCCTAGAAGTTTAGTAGTGCATTTTACTCGTCATTTCATGCGCTTTGAGATGCCGCTTTGCCCAATACGCTATCTGAAATAGGAGCGACGTAAATTGAACGAATGTGATAGAATTTCGCTCAATACTTAAATTAACCATAATATAAAATGATCTAATCGGGTCTCTGTTTGCCCTACCCTAGAACTTTAATAGTGCATTTGACTCGTCATTTCATGCGCTTTGAGATGCCGCTTAGCCTAATACGCTATCTGAAACTGGAGCGATATAAGTTGAACAAATGTGATAGAATTTCGCTGAATTCTTTTATTAACCATAATGTGAAATGATCTAATCGGATCTCTGTTCGCCCGAGCCTAGAACTTTAATAGAGCATTTTATTCGCCATTTCATACGCTTTGAGATGCCGCTTTGCCCAATACGCTATCTGAAATAGGAGCGACGTAAATCGAACAAATGTGATAGAATTTCACTGAATTCTTATATTAACCAAAATATAAAATGATCTAATCGGGGCTCTGATTGCCCTATCATAGAAGATTAATAGTGCATTTTACTCGCCACTCCACACGCTTTAGGTTGCCGCCTAGCCCAGTACGCTATCCGAAATAGGAGCGACGTAAACTGAACAATGTGATAGAATTTCGCTGAATTCTTACATTAACCATAATATAAAATGATCTGATCGGGCCCCTGTTTGCCCTACCCTAGAAGTTGAATAGTGCATTTCACTCGTCATTTCATGCGCTTTGAGATGCCGCTTAGCCCAATACGCTATCTGAAATAGGAGCGACGTAAATTGAACAAATGTAATAGAATTTCGCTGAATTCTTATATTAACCAAAGTATAAAATGATCTAATCTAGTCTCTGATTGCCCTATCATAGAAGGTTAATAGTGCATTTTACTCGCCATTCCACGCGCTTTAAGATGCCGCCTAGCCCAGTACGCTGTCTGAAATAGAAGCGACGCAAATTGAACAAGTGTGATAGAATCTCGCTGAATACTTATATTAACCTTAATGTAAAATGATCTAATCGGGTCTCTGTTCGCCCTACCCTAGAAGTTTAATAGTGCATGTCACTCGTCATTTCATGCGCTTTGAGATGACGCATAACCCAATACGCTATCTGAAATAGGAGCGACGTAAGTTGAACAAATGTGACAGAATTACGCTGCATTCTTATATTCACCTTAATGTAAAATGATCTCTTCGGGTCTCTGTTCGCCCTACCCTAGAAGTATAATAGTGCATTTTACTCGCCCTTCCACGCGCTTTAAGATGCCGCCTAGCCCAGTAGGCTATCTGAAATAGGAGCGACGTAAGATGAATAAATGTGATAGAATTACACTGAATTCTTATATTAACCGTAATATAAAATGAACTAATCGGGTCTCCGTTTGCCTTATCCTAGAAGTTTAATAGCGCATTTTACTCGCCATTTCATGCGCTTTGAGAGGCCGCATATCCCAATACGCTATCTGAAATAGGAGCGACGTAAATTGAACAAATGTGATAGAATTTCCGGGAAATCTTATATTAAACAAAATATGAAATGATCTAATCGGGTCTCTGATTGCCCTATCATAGAAGTTTAGTAGGGCATTTTACTCGTCATTCCACGCGCTTTAAGGTGCCGCCTAGCCCAGTACGCTATCTGAAATAGGAGCGACGTAAGTTGAACAAATGTGATAGAATTTTGCTGAATTCTTAAATTAACCATAATATAAAATGATCTAATCGGGTCTGTGTTTGCCCTACCCTAGAAGTTTAATAGTGCATTTTACTCGACACTTCATGCGCCTTCAGATGCCGCTTAGCCCAATAAGCTATCTGAAATAGGAGCGACGTAAATTGAACAAATGTGATAAAATTTCGCAGAATCCTTATGTTAACCAAAATATAAAATGATCTAATCTGGTCTCTGTTCGCCGTAGCCTAGAAGTTTAATAGTGCATTTTGTTCGCCATTTCATGCGCTTTGAGATGCCGCATAGCCCAATACGCTATCTGAAATAGGAGCGACGTAAATTGAACAAATGTGATAGAATTTCCGTGAAATCTTATATTAAACAAAATATAAAAGGATCTAATCGGATCTCTGATTGCCCTATCATAGAAGTTTAGTAGTGCATTTTACTCGTCATTCCACGCGCTTTAAGGTGCCGCCTAGCCCAGTTCGCTATCTGAAATAGGAGCGACGTAAGTTGAACAAATGTGATAGGATTTTGCTGAATTCTTAAATTAACCATAATATAAAATGATCTAATCGGGTCTCTGTTTGCCCTACCCTAGAAGTTTAATAGTGCATTTCACTCGTCACTTTATGCGCTTTGAGATGCCGCTAAGCCCAATAAGCTATCGGAAATAGGAGCGACGTAAATTGAACAAATGTGATAGAATTTCGCAGAATTCTTATGTTAACCAAAATATAAAATGATCTAATCTGGTCTCTGTTTGCCTTATCCTAGAAGTTTAATAGTGCATTTTAGTCGCCATTTCATGCGCTTTGAGATCCCGCTTAGCTCAATACGCTATCTGAAATAGGAGCGACGTAAATTCAACAAATGTGATAGAATTTCCCTGAAATCTTATATTAATCAAAATATAAAATGATATAATCGGGTCTCTGATTGCCCTATCATAGAAGTTTAGTAGTGCATTTTACTCGTCATTCCACGCGCTTTAAGGTGCCGCCTAGCCCAGTACGCTATCTGAAATAGGAGCGACGTAAATTGAACAAATGTGATAGAATTTCGCTGAATCCTTATATTAACCAAAATATAAAATGATCTAATCGGGTCTCTGATTGCCCTATCATAGAAGTTTAGTGGTGCATATTACTCGCCATTCCCCGCGCTTTAAGATGCCGCCTAGCCCAATACGCTATCTGAAATAGGAGCCACGTAAATTGAACAAATGTGATAAAATTTCGCAGAATCCTTATGTTAACCAAAGTATAAAATGATGTAATCTGGTCTCTGTTCGCCCTAGCCTAGAAGCTTAATAGTGCATTTTGTTCGCCATTTCATGCGCTTTGTGATGCCGCTTAGCCCAATACGCTATCTGAAATAGGAGCGACGTAAATTGAACAAATGTGATAGAATTTCGCTGAATCCTTATATTAACCAAAATATAAAATGATCTAATCGGGTCTCTGATTGCCCTATCATAGAAGTTTAGTGGTGCATATTACTCGCCATTCCCCGCGCTTTAAGATGCCGCCTAGCCCAATACGCTATCTGAAATAGGAGCCACGTAAATTGAACAAATGTGATAAAATTTCGCAGAATCCTTATGTTAACCAAAGTATAAAATGATGTAATCTGGTCTCTGTTTGCCCTACCCTAGAAGTTTAATAGTGCATTTTACTCGGCATTTCATGCGCTTTGAGATGTCGTCTAGCCCAATACGCTTTCTGAAATAGGAGCCACGTAAGTTGAACAAATGTGATTGAATTTCGCTGAATTCTTTTATTAACCATAATGTAAAATGATCTATTTGGGTCTCTGTTCGCCCCAGCCTAGAAGTTTAATAGTGCGTTTTACTCGCCATTTCATGCGCTTTGAGATGCCGCTTCGCCCAATACGCTATCTGAATTAGGAGCGACGTAAATTGAACAAATGTGAGAGAATTTCGCTGAATTCTTATATTAACAAAAATATAAAATGATCTAATCGGGTCTCTGTTTGCCTCATCCTAGAAGTTTAGTATTGCATTTTACTCGTCATTTCATGCGCTTTGAGATGCCGCATAGCCTAATACGCTATCTGAAATAGGAGCGACGTAAATTGAACAAATGTGATAGAATTTCCGTGAATTCTTATATTAACCTTAATGTAAAATCATCTAATCGGGTCTCTGTTCGCCCTACCATAGAAGTCTAATAGTGCATTTCACTCGCCATTTCATGCGCTTTGAGATGCCGCTTAGCCCAATACGCTATCTGAAATAGGAGCGACGTCAGTTGAACAAATGTGATAGAATTTCGCTGAATTCTTTTATTAACCATAATGTAAAATGATCTGATCGGGTCTCTGTTCGCCCTAGCCTAGAAGTTTAATAGTCCATTTTATTCGCCATTTCATGCGCTTGGAGATGCCGGTTAGCCCAATACGCTAACTGAAATAGGAGCGACGTAAATAGAACAAATGTGATAGGATTTCCCTGAAATCTTATATTAAACAAAATATAAAATGATCTAATCTGGTCTCTGACTGCCCTATCATTGAAGTTTAACAGTGCATTTTACCCGCCATTCCACGCGCTTTAAGATGCCGCCTAGCCCAGTACGCTATCTGAAATAGGAGCTACGTAAATTCAACAAATGTGATAGAATCTTGCTGAATTCTTAAATTAACCATAATATACAATGATCCAATCGGGTCTCTGTTTGCCCTACCCTAGGAGTTTAATAGTGCATTTTACTCGCCATTTCATGCGCTTTGAGATGCCGCTTAGCCCAATACGCTATCTGAAATATGAGCGACACGAATTGAACAAATGTGATAGAATTTCCCTGAAATCTTGTATTAAACAAAATATAAAATGATCTAATCGCGTCTCTGATTGCCCTATCATACAAGTTTAATAGTGCATTTTACTCGCCACTCCACGCGCTTTAGGATGCCGCCTAGCCCAGTACGCTATCCGAAATAGGAGCGACGTAAATTGAACAAATGTGATAGAATTTTGCTGAATTCTTAAATTAACCATAATATAAAATGATCTAATCGGGTATCTGTTTGCCTTATCCTAGAAGTTTAATAGTGCATTATGCTCGCCATTTCATGCGCTTCGAGATGCCGCTTAGCTCAATACGCTATCTGAAATAGGAGCGACGAAAGTTGAACAAATGTTACAGAATTTCGCTGAATTATTTTATTAACCAGAATGTAAAATGATCTAATCTGGTCTCTGTTCGCCCTACCATAGAAGTCTTATAGTGCATTTCACTCGCCATTTCATGCGCTTTGAGATGCCGCTTAGCCCAATACGCTATCTGAAATAGGAGCGACCTAAATTGTACGAATGTGATAGAATTTTGCTGAATTCTTAAATTAACCATAATATAAAATGATCTAATCGGGTATCTGTTTGCCTTATCGTAGAAGTTTAATAGTGCATTATGCTCGCCATTTCATGCGCTTTGAGATGCCGCGTAGCCTAATACGCTATCTGAAATTGGAGCGATATAAGTTGAACAAATGTGATAGAATTTCACTGAATTCTTTTATTAACCATAATGTAAAATGATCTAATCGGATCTCTGTCCGCCCGAGTCTAGAACTTTAATAGTGCATTTTATTCGCCATTTCATACGCTTTGAGATGCCGCTTTGCCCAATACGCTATCTGAAATAGGAGCGACGTAAATTGAACAAATGTGATAGAATTTCACTGAATTCTTATATTAACCAAAATATAAAATGATCTAATCGGGTCTCTGATTGCCCTAGCATAGAAGTTTAATAGTGCATTTTACTCGCCATTCCGAGCGCGTTAAGATGCCGCATAACCCAATACGCTATCTGAAACAGGAGCGACGTAAATTGAACAAATGTGATAGAATTTCGCTGAATTCTTAAATTAACCATAATATAAAATGATCTCATCGGGTCTCTGTTTGCCCTACCCTAGAAGTTTAATAGTGCATTTTACTCGCCATTTCATGCGCTTTGAGATGCCGCATAGGCCAATACGCTGTCTGAAATAGGAGCGACGTAAATTGAACAAATGTGATAGAATTTCCGTGAATCCTTATATTAACCTTAATGTAAAATGATATAATCGGGTCTCTGTTCGCCCTACCATAGAAGTTTAATAGTGCATTTTACTCGCCATTTCATGCGCTTTGAGATGCCGCATAGCCCAATACGATATCTGAAATAGGAGCGACGTAAATTGAACAAATGTGATAGAATTTCCGTGAATCCTTATATTAACCTTAATGTAAAATGATTTAATCGGGTCTCTGTTCCCCCTACCATAGAAGTCTAATGGTGCATTTCACTCGCTTTGTGATGCCGCGAATTCTTTTATTAACCATAATGTAAAATGATCTGATCGGGTCTCTGTTCGCCCTAGCCTAGAAGTTTAATAGTGCATTTTATTCGCCACTTCATGCGCTTTGCGATGCCGCTTAGCTGAATACGCTATCTGAAAAAGGAGCGACGCAAATTGAACAAATGTGATACTATTTCCCTGAAATATTATATTAAACAAAATATAAAATGATCTAATCGGGTCTCTGATTGCCCTATCATAGAAGTTTTGTAGTGCATTTTACTCGCCATTCCACGCGCTTTAAGATGCCGCCTAGCCCAATACGCTATCTGAAACAGGAGCCACGTAAATTGAACAAATGTGATAGAATTTCGCTGAATTCTTATATTAACCAAAGTATAAAATGATCTAATCTGGTCTCTGATTGCCCTATCATAGAAGGTTAATAGTGCATTTTACTCGCCATTCCGCGCGCTTTAAGATGCCGCCTAGCCCAGTACGCTGTCTGAAATAGAAGCGACGTAAATTGCACAAGTGTGATAGAATCTCGCTGAATACTTATATTAACCTTAATGTAAAATGATGTAATCGGGTCTCTGTTCGCCCTACCCTAGAAGTTTAATAGTGCATTTCACTCGTCATTTCATGCGCTTTGAGATGACGCTTAACCCAATACGGTATCTGAAATAGGAGCGACGTAAGTTGAACAAATGTGACAGAATTACGCTGCATTCTTATATTCACCTTAATGTAAAATGATCTCTTCGGGTCTCTGTTCGCCCTACCCTAGAAGTATAATAGTGCATTTCACTCGTCATTTCATGCGCTTTGAGATGCCGCCTAGCCCAATACGCTATCTGAAATAGGAGCGACGTAAATTGAACAAATGTGATAGAATTTCCCTGAAATCTTATATTAAACAAAATATAAAATGATCTAATCGGGTCTCTGATTGCCCTATCATAGAAGTTTAATAGTGCATTTCACTCGCCATTCCACGCGCTTTAAGATGCCGCCCAGCCCAGTACGCTATCTGAAATAGGAGCGACGTAACTTGAACAAATGTGATAGAATCACGCTGCATTCTTATATTAACCGTAATATAAAATGATCTAATCGGGTCTCTGATTGCCCTATCATAGAAGTTTAATAGTGCATTTCACTCGCCATTCCACGCGCTTAAAGATGCCGCCTAGCCCAGTACGCTATCTGAAATAGGAGCGACGTAAATTGAACAAATGTGATAGAATTTGGCTCAATTCTTAAATTAACCATAATATAAAATGATCTAATCGGTTCTCCGTTTGCCCTACCCTAGAAGTTTAACAGCGCATTTTACTCGCCAGTTCATGCGCTTTGAGATGCCGCTTAGCCCAATACGCTATCTGAAATAGGAGCGACGTAAATTGAACAAATGTGATAGAATTTCGTTGAATTCTTATATTAACCTTAATGTAAAATGATCTAATCGGGTCTCTGTTTGCCTTATCCTAGCAGTTTAATAGTGCATTATACTCGTCATTTCATGCGGATTGAGATGCCGCTAAGCCCAATAAGCTATCTGAAATAGGAGCGACGTAAATTGAACAAATGTGATAGAATTTCGTTGAATTCTTATATTAACCTTAATGTAAAATGATCTAATCGGGTCTCTGTTTGCCTTATCCTAGAAGTTTAATAGTGCATTATACTCGTCATTTCATGCGGATTGAGATGCCGCTAAGCCCAATAAGCTATCTGAAATAGGAGCGACGTAAATTGAACAAATGTGATAGAATTTCGCAGAATTCATATATTAACCAAAATATAAAATGATCTAATCGAGTCTCTGTTCGCCCTAGCCTAGTAGTTTAATAGTGCATTTTATTCGCCATTTTATGCGCTTTGAGATGCCGCTTAGCCGAATGCGCTATCTGAAATAGGAGCGACGTAAATTGAACAGATATGATAGAATCTCCCTGAAATCTTATATTAACCATAATATAAAATGATCTAATCGGGTCTCTGTTCGCCCTAGCCTAGTAGTTTAATAGTGCATTTTATTCGCCATTTCATGCGCTTTGAGATGCCGCTTAGCCCAATACGCTATCTGAAATTGGAGCGACGTAAATTGAACAAATGTGATACTATTTCCCTGAAATCTTATATTAAACAAAATATAAAATGATCTGCTCGGGTCTCTGTTCGCCCTAGCCTAGAAGTTTAATAGTGCATTTTATTCGCCATTTCATGCGCTTTGAGATGCCGCTTAGCCCAATACGCTATCTGAAATTGGAGCGACGTAAATTGAACAAATGTGATACTATTTCCCTGAAATCTTATATTAAACAAAATATAAAATGATCTAATCGGGTCTCTGTTTGCCCTACCCTAGAAGTTTAATAGTGCATTTCACTCGTCATTTCATGCGCTTTAAGATGCCGCCTAGTCCAGTACGCTATCTGAAATAGGAGCGACGTAAATTTTACAAATGTGATAGAATTTCGTTGAATTCTTATATTAACCAAAACATAAAATGATCTAATCGGGTCTCTGATTGCCCTATCATAGATGTTTAATAGTGCATTTCACTCGCCATTCCACGCGCTTTAAGATGCCGCCTAGCCCAGTACGCTATCTGAAATAGGAGCGACGTAACTTGAACAACTGTGATAGAATCACGCTGCATTCTTATATTAACCGTAATATAAAATGATCTAATCGGGTCTCTGTTTGCCTTATCCTAGAAGTATAATAGTTCATCATACTCGCCATTTCATGCGCTTTTAGATGCCGCTTAGCCCAGGACGCTATCTGTAATAGGAACGACGTAAATTGAACAAATGTGGGAGAATTTTCCTGAATTCTTAAATTAACCATAATATAAAATGACCTAATCGGGTCTCTGTTTGCCCTACCCTAGAAGTTTAATAGTGCATTTCACTCGTCATTTCATGTGCTTTGAGATGCCGCTAAGCCCAATAAGCTATGTGTAATAGAAGCGACGTAAATTGAACAAATGTGATAGAATTTCGTTGTATTCTTATATTAACCTTAATGTAAAATGATCTAATCGGGTCTCTGTTTGCCTTATCCTAGAAGTTTAATAGTGCATTATACTCGTCATTTCATGCGGATTGAGATGCCGCTAAGCACAATAAGCTATCTGAAATAGGAGCGACGTAAATTGAACAAATGTGATAGAATTTCGCAGAATTCTTATATTAACCAAAATATAAAATGATCTAATCGAGTCTCTGTTCGCCCTAGCCTAGTAGTTTAATAGTGCATTTTATTCGCCATTTTATGCGCTTTGAGATGCTGCTTAGCCGAATACGCTACCTGAAATAGGAGCGACGTAAATTGAACAGATGTGATAGAATCTCCCTGAAATCTTATATTAACCATAATATGAAACGATCTAATCGGGTCTCTGTTCGCCCTAGCCTAGTAGTTTAATAGTGCATTTTATTCGCCATTTTATGCGCTTTGAGATGCCGCTTAGCCGAATACGCTATCTGAAATAGGAGCGACGTAAATTGAACAGATGTGATAGAATCTCCCTGAAATCTTATATTAACCATAATATAAAATGATCTAAACGGGTCTCTGTTCGCCCTAGCCTAGAAGTTTAATAGTGCATTTTATTCGCCATTTCATGCGCTTTTAGATGCCGCTTAGCCTAGGTCGCTATCTGAAATAGGAACGACGTAACTTGAACAAATGTGATAGAATTCCCGTGAATTCTTATATTAACCTTAATGTAAAATGATCCAATCGGGTCTCTGTTCGCCCTACCATAGAAGTCTAATAGTGCATTTCACTCGCCATTTCATGCGCTTTGAGATGCCGCTTAGCCCAATACGCTATCTGAAATAGGAGCGACGTAAGTTGAACAAATGTGATAGAATTACGCTGAATTCTTTTATTAACCATAATGTAAAATGATCTGCTCGGGTCTCTGTTCGCCCTAGCCTAGAAGTTTAATAGTGTATTTTATTCGCCATTTCATGCGCTTTGAGATGCCGCTTAGGCCAATACGCTATCTGAAATAGGAGCGACGTAAGTTGAACAAATGTGATAGAATTACGCTGAATTCTTATATTAACCGTAATATAAAATGATCTAATCGGGTCTCTGTTTTCCTTATCATAGAAGTTTAATAGTGCATTTCACTCGTCATTTCATGCGCTTTGAGATGCATCTTAGCCCAATAAGCTATCTGAAATAGGAGCGACGTAAATTTTACAAATGTGATAGAATTTCGTTGAATTCTTATATTAACCAAAATATAAAATGATCTAATCGGGTCTCTGATTGCCCTATCATAGAAGTTTAATATTGCATTTCACTCGCCATTCCACGCGCTTTAAGATGCCGCCTAGCCCAGTACGCTATCTGAAATAGGAGCCACGTAACTTGAACAAATGTGATAGAATCACGCTGCATTCTTATATTAACCGTAATATAAAATGATCTAATCGGGTCTCTGTTTGCCTTATCCTAGAAGTATAATAGTGCATTATACTCGCCTTTCCATGCGCTTTTAGATGCCGTTTAGCCCAGGACGCTATCTGAAATAGGAACGACGTAAATTGAACAAATGTGAGAGAATTTTGCTGAATTCTTAAATTAACCATAATATAAAATGACCTAATCGGGTCTCTGTATGCCCTACCCTAGAAGTTTAATAGTGCATTTCACTCGTCATTTCATGCGCTTTGAGATGCCGCTAAGCCCAATAAGCTACCTGTAATAGAAGCGACGTAAATTGAACAAATGTGATAGAATTTTGTTGAATTCTTATATTAACCTTAATGTAAAATGATCTAATCGGGTCTCTGTTTGCCTTATCCTAGAAGTTTAATAGTGCATTATACTCGTCATTTCATGCGGATTGAGATGCCGCTAATCCCAATAAGCTATCTGAAATAGGAGCGACGTAAATTGAACAAATTTGATAGAATTTCGCAGAATTCTTATATTAACCAAAATATAAAATGATCTAATCGGGTCTCTGTTCGCCCTAGCCTAGTAGTTTAATAGTGCATTTTATTCGCCATTTTATGCGCTTTGAGATGCCGCTTAGCCGAATACGCTATCTGAAATAGGAGCCACGTAAATTGAACAGATGTGATAGAATCTCCCTGAAATCTTATATTAACCATAATATAAAATGATCTTATCGGGTCTCTGTTCGCCCTAGCCTAGAAGTTTAATAGTGCATTTTATTCGCCATTTCATGCGCTTTTAGATGCCGCTTAGCCTAGGACGCTATCTGAAATAGGAACGACGTAAATTGAACAAATGTGATAGAATTTCACTGAATTCTTAAATTAACCATAATATAAAATGATCTAATCGGGTCTCTGTTTGCCCTACCGTAGAAGTTTAATAGTGCATTTTACTCGCCATTGCATGTGCTTTGAGATGCCGCTAAGCCCAATAAGCTATCTGTAATAGGAGCGACGTAAATTTTACAAATGTGATAGAATTTCGTTGAATTCTTATATTAACCAAAATATAAAATGATCTAATCGGGTCTCTGATTGCCCTATCATAGAAGTTTAATAGTGCATTTTACTCGCCATTCCACGCGCTTTAAGATGCCGCCTAGCCCAGTACGCTATCTGAAATAGGAGCGACGTAACTTGAACAAATGTGATAGAATCACGCTGCATTCTTATATTAACCGTAATATAAAATGATCTAATCGGGTCTCTGTTTGCCTTATCCTAGAAGTATAATAGTGCATTATACTCGCCATTTCATGCGCTTTTCGATGCCGCTTAGCCCAGGACGCTATCTGAAATAGGAACGACGTAAATTGAACAAATGTGAGAGAATTTTGCTGAATTCTTAAATTAACCATAATATAAAATGATCTAATCGGGTCCCTGTTTGCCCTACCCTAGAAGTTTGATAGTGCGTTTCACTCGTCATTTCATGCGCTTTGAGACGCCGCTTAGCCCAATACGCTATCTGAAATAGGAGCGACGTAAATTGAACAAATGTGATAGAATTTCGCTGAATTCTTATATTAACCAAAGTATAAAATGATCTAATCTGGTCTCTGATTGCCCTATCATAGAAGGTTAATAGTGCATTTTACTCGCCATTCCACGCGCTTTAAGATGCCGCCTAGTCCAGTACGCTGTCTGAAATAGAAGCGACGTAAATTGAACAAGTGTGATAGAATCTCGCTGAATACTTATATTAACCTTAATGTAAAATGATCTAATCGGGTCTCTGTTCGCCCTACCCTAGAAGTTTAATAGTGCATTTCACTCGTCATTTCTTGCGCTTTGAGATGCCGCTTTGCCCAATACGCTATCTGAAATAGGAGCGACGTAAATTGAACGAATGTGATAGAATTTCGCTCAATCCTTAAATTAACCATAATATGAAATGATCTAATCGGGTCTCTGTTTGCCCTACCCTAGAACTTTAATAGTGCATTTTACTCGTCATTTCATGCGCTTTGAGATGCCGCTTAGCCTAATACGCTATCTGAAATTGGAGCGATATAAGTTGAACAAATGTGATAGAATTTCGCTGAATTCTTTTATTAACCATAATGTAAAATGATCTAATCGGATCTCTGTTCGCCCGAGCCTAGAACTTTAATAGTGCATTTTATTCGCCATTTCAAACGCCTTGAGATGCCGCTTTGCCCAATACGCTATCTGAAATAGGAGCGACGTAAATTGAACAAATGTGATAGAATTTCACTGAATTCTTATATTAACCAAAACATAAAATGTTCTAATCGGGTCTCTGATTGCCCTAGGATAGAAGTTAAATAGTGCATTTTACTCGCCATTCCGAACGCTTTAAGATGCCGCATAGCCCAGTTCGCTATCTGCAATAGGAGCGACGTAAATTGAACAAATGTGATAGAATTTTGCTGAATTCTTAAATTAACCATAGTACAAAATGATCTAATCGGGTCTCTGTTTGCCTTATCCTAGAAGTTTAAGAGCGCATTTTACTCGCCATTTCATGCGCTTTGAGATGCCGCTTAGCCCAATACGCTATCTGGAATAGGAGCGACGTAAATTGAACAAATGTGATAGAATTCCCGTGAATTCTTATATTAACCTTAATGTAAAATGATCCAATCGGGTCTCTGTTCGCCCTACCATAGAAGTCTAATAGTGAATTTCACTCGCCATTTCATGCGCTTTGAGATGCCGCTTAGCCCAATACGCTATCTGAAATAGGAGCGACGTAAGTTGAACAAATGTGATAGAATTACGCTGAATTCTTTTATTAACCATAATGTAAAATGATCTGCTCGGGTCTCTGTTCGCCCTAGCCCAGAAGTTTAATAGTGCATTTTATTCGCCATTTCATGCGCTTTGAGATGCCGCTTAGCCCAATACGCTATCTGAAATTGGAGCGACGTAAATTGAACAAATGTGATACTATTTCCCTGAAATCTTATATTAAACAAAATATAAAATGATCTGCTCGGGTCTCTGTTCGCCCTAGCTTAGAAGTTTAATAGTGCATTTTATTCGCCATTTCATGCGCTTTGAGATGCCGCTTAGCCCAATACGCTATCTGAAATTGGAGCGACGTAAATTGAACAAATGTGATACTATTTCCCTGAAATCTTATATTAAACAAAATATAAAATGATCTAATCGGGTCTCTGTTTGCCCTACCCTAGAAGTTTAATAGTGCATTTCACTCGTCATTTCATGCGCTTTAGGATGCCGCCTAGCCCAGTACGCTATCTGAAATAGGAGCGACGTAAATTTTACAAATGTGATAGAATTTCGTTGAATTCTTATATTAACCAAACATAAAATGATCTAATCGGGTCTCTGATTGCCCTATCATAGATGTTAAATAGTGCATTTCACTCGACATTCCACGCGCTTTAAGATGCCGCCTAGCCCAGTACGCTATCTGAAATAGGAGCGACGTAACTTGAACAACTGTGATAGAATCACGCTGCATTCTTATATTAACCGTAATATAAAATGATCTAATCGGGTCTCTGTTTGCCTTATCCTAGAAGTATAATAGTTCATCATACTCGCCATTTCATGCGCTTTTAGATGCCGCTTAGCCCAGGACGCTATCTGTAATAGGAACGACGTAAATTGAACAAATGTGGGAGAATTTTCCTGAATTCTTAAATTAACCATAATATAAAATGACCTAATCGGGTCTCTGTTTGCCCTACCCTAGAAGTTTAATAGTGCATTTCACTCGACATTTCATGCGCTTTTCGATGCCGCTTAGCCCAGGACGCTATCTGAAATAGGAACGACGTAAATTGAACAAATGTGAGAGAATTTTACTGAATTCTTAAATTAACCATAATATAAAATGATCTAATCGGGTCCCTGTTTGCCCTACCCTAGAAGTTTGATAGTGCGTTTCACTCGTCATTTCATGCGCTTCGAGACGCCGCTTAGCCCAATACGCTATCTGAAATAGGAGCGACGTAAATTGAACAAATGTGATAGAATTTCGCTGAATTCTTATATTAACCAAAGTATAAAATGATCTAATCTGGTCTCTGGTTGCCCTATCATAGAAGGTTAATAGTGCATTTTACTCGCCATTCCACCCGCTTTAAGATGCCGCCTAGTCCAGTACGCTGTCTGAAATAGAAGCGACGTAAATTGAACAAGTGTGATAGAATCTCGCTGAATACTTATATTAACCTTAATGTAAAATGATCTAATCGGGTCTCTGTTCGCCCTACCCTAGAAGTTTAATAGTGCATTTCACTCGTCATTTCTTGCGCTTTGAGATGCCGCTTTGCCCAGTACGCTATCTGAAATAGGAGCGACGTAAATTGAACGAATGTGATAGAATTTCGCTCAATCCTTAACTTAACCATAATATAAAATGATCTAATCGGGTCTCTGTTTGCCCTACCCTAGAACTTTAATAGTGCATTTTACTCGTCATTTCATGCGCTTTGAGATGCCGCTTAGCCTAATACGCTATCTGAAATTGGAGCGATATAAGTTGAACAAATGTGATAGAATTTCGCTGAATTCTTTTATTAACCATAATGTAAAATGATCTAATCGGATCTCTGTTCGCCCGAGCCTAGAACTTTAATAGTGCATTTTATTCGCCATTTCAAACGCCTTGAGATGCCGCTTTGCCCAATACGCTATCTGAAATAGGAGCGACGTAAATTGAACAAATGTGATAGAATTTCACTGAATTCTTATGTTAACCAAAATATAAAATGATCTAATCGGGTCTCTGTTCGCCCTACCATAGAAGTCTAATGGTGCATTTCACTCGTCATTTCATGCGCTTTGAGATGCCGCTGAGCCCAATAAGCTATTTGTAATAGGAGCGACGCAAATTGAACAAATGTGATAGAATTTCGCTGCATTCTTGTATTAACCAAAATATAAAATGATCTAATCGGGTCTCTGATTGCCCTATCATAGAATTTTAATAGTGCATTCTACTCGCCATTCCACCCGCTTTAAGATGCCGCTGAGCCCAATAAGCTATTTGTAATAGGAGCGACGCAAATTGAACAAATGTGATAGAATTTCGCTGCATTCTTGTATTAACCAAAATATAAAATGATCTAATCGGGTCTCTGATTGCCCTATCATAGAATTTTAATAGTGCATTCTACTCGCCATTCCACCCGCTTTAAGATGCCGCCTAGCCCAGTACGCTATCTGAAATAGGAGCGACGTAAATTGAGCAAATGTGATAGAATTTTGCTGAATTCTTAAATTAACCATAATATCAAATGATCTAATCGGGTCTCTGTTTGCCCTACCCTAGAAGTTTAATAGTGCATTTCACTCGTCATTTCATGCGCTTTGAGGTGCCGCTAAGCCCAATAAGCTATCTGTAATAGGAGCGACTTAAATTTTACAAATGTGATAGAATTAGTTGAATTCTTATATTAACCAAAATATAAAATGATCTAATCGGGTCTCTGATTGCCCTATCATAGAAGTTTAATAGTGCATTTTACTCGCCATTCCACGCGCTTTAAGATGCCGCCTAGCCCAGTACGCTATCTGAAATTGGAGCGACGTAACTTGAACAAATGTGATAGAATCACGCTGCATTCTTATATTAACCGTAATATAAAATGATCTAATCGGGTCTCTGGTTGCCTTACCCTAGAAGTATAATAGTGCATTATACTCGCCATTTCATGCGCTTTTCGATGCCGCTTAGCCCAGGACGCTATCTGAAATAGGAACGACGTAAATTGAACAAATGTGAGAGAATTTTGCTGAATTCTTAAATTAACCATAATATAAAATGATCTAATCGGGTCCCTGTTTGCCCTACCCTAGAAGTTTGATAGTGCGTTTCACTCGTCATTTCATGCGCTTTGAGACGCCGCTTAGCCCAATACGCTATCTGAAATAGGAGCGACGTAAATTGAACAAATGTGATAGAATTTCGCTGAATTCTTATATTAACCAAAGTATAAAATGATCTAATCTGGTCTCTGGTTGCCCTATCATAGAAGGTTAATAGTGCATTTTACTCGCCATTCCACGCGCTTTAAGATGCCGCCTAGTCCAGTACGCTGTCTGAAATAGAAGCGACGTAAATTGAACAAGTGTGATAGAATCTCGCTGAATACTTATATTAACCTTAATGTAAAATGATCTAATCGGGTCTCTGTTCGCCCTACCCTAGAAGTTTAATAGTGCATTTCACTCGTCATTTCTTGCGCTTTGAGATGCCGCTTTGCCCAATACGCTACCTGAAATAGGAGCGACGTAAATTGAACGAATGTGATAGAATTTCTCTCAATCCTTAAATTAACCATAATATAAAATGATCTAATCGGGTCTCTGTTTGCCCTACCCTAGAACTATAATAGTGCATTTTACTCGTCATTTCATGCGCTTTGAGATGCCGCTTAGCCTAATACGCTATCTGAAATTGGAGCGATATAAGTTGAACAAATGTGATAGAATTTCGCTGAATTCTTTTATTAACCATAATGTAAAATGATCTAATCGGATCTCTGTTCGCCCGAGCCTAGAACTTTAATAGTGCATTTTATTCGCCATTTCAAACGCCTTGAGATGCCGCTTTGCCCAATACGCTATCTGAAATAGGAGCGACGTAAATTGAACAAATGTGATAGAATTTCACTGAATTCTTATGTTAACCAAAATATAAAATGATCTAATCGGGTCTCTGTTCGCCCTACCATAGAAGTCTAATGGTGCATTTCACTCGCCATTTCATGCGCCTTGAGATGCCGCTTAGCCCAATACGCTATCTGAAATAGGAGCGACGTAAGTTGAACAAATGTGATAGAATTTCGCTGAATTCTTTTATTAACCATAATGTAAAATGATATGCTCGGGTCTCTGTTCGCCCTAGCCTAGAAGTTTAATAGTGCATTTCACTCGTCATTTCATGCGCTTTGAGATGCCGCTGAGCCCAATAAGCTATTTGTAATAGGAGCGACGCAAATTGAACAAATGTGATAGAATTTCGCTGAATTCTTGTATTAACCAAAATATAAAATGATCTAATCGGGTCTCTGATTGCCCTATTATAGAATTTTAATAGTGCATTCTACTCGCCATTCCACCCGCTTTAAGATGCCGCCTAGCCCAGTACGCTATCTGAAATAGGAGCGACGGAAATTGAACAAATGTGATAGAATTTTGCTGAATTCTTAAATTAACCATAATATAAAATGATCTAATCGGGTCTCTGATTGCCCTATCATAGAATTTTAATAGTGCATTTTACTCACCATTCCACGCGCTTTAAGATGCCGCCTTGCCCAGTACGCTATCTGAAATAGGAGCGACGTAAATTGAGCAAATGTGATAGAATTTTGCTGAATTCTTAAATTAACCATAATATCAAATGATCTAATCGGGTCTCTGTTTGCCCTACCCTAGAAGTTTAATAGTACATTTCACTCGTCATTTCATGCGCTTTGAGGTGCCGCTAAGCCCAATAAGCTATCTGTAATAGGAGCGACGTAAATTTTACAAATGTGATAGAATTAGTTGAATTCTTATATTAACCAATATATAAAATGATCTAATCGGGTCTCTGATTGCCCTATCATAGAAGTTTAATAGTGCATTTTACTCGCCATTCCACGCGCTTTAAGATGCCGCCTAGCCCAGTACGCTATCTGAAATAGGAACGACGTAAGTTGAACAAATGTGATAGAATTACGCTGAATTCTTATATTAACCGTAATATAAAATGATCTAATCGGGTCTCTGTTTGCCTCATCCTAGAAGTATAATAGTGCATTGTACTCGCCATTTCATGCGCTTTTAGATTCCGCTTAGCGCAGGACGCTATCTGAAATAGGAACGACGTAAATTGAACAAATGTGATAGAATTTTGCTGAATTCTTAAATTAACCATAATATAAAATGGCCTAATCGGGTCACTGTTTGCCCTACCCTAGAAGTTTAATAGTGCATTTCACTCGTCATTTCATGCGCTTTGAGATGCCGCTAAGCCCAATAAGCTATCTGTAATAGAAGCGACGTAAATTGAACAAATGTGATAGAATTTCGCTGAATTCTTAAATTAACCATAATATAAAATGATCTAATCGGGTCCCTGTTTGCCCTACCCTAGAAGTTTAATAGTGCATTTCACTCGTCATTTCATGCGCTTTGAGATGCCGCTTAGCCCAATACGCTATCTGAAATAGGAGCGACGTAAATTGAACAAATGTGATAGAATTTCCCTGAAATCTTATATTAAACAAAATATAAAATGATCTAATTGGGTCTCTGATTGCCCTATCATAGAAGTTTAGCAGTGCATTTTACTCGCCATTCCACGCGCTTTAAGATGCCGCCTAGCCCAGTACGCTATCTAAATTAGGAGCGACGTAAGTTGAACAAATGTGATAGAATTACGCTGAATTCTTATATTAACCGTAATATAAAATAATCTAATCGGGTCTCTGTTTGCCTTATCCTAGAAGTTTAGCATTGCATTTTACTCGCCATTTCATGCGCTTTGAGATACCGCTTAGCCCAATACGCTATCTGAAATAGGAGCGACGTAAATTGAGCAAATGTGATAGAATTTTGCTGAATTCTTAAATTAACCATAATATAAAATGATCTAATCGCGTCACTGTTTACCCTACCCGAGAAGGTTAATAGTGAATTTCACTCGTCATTTCATGCGCTTTGAGATGCCGCTGAGCCCAATAAGCTATTTGTAATAGGAGCGACGCAAATTGAACAAATGTGATAGAATTTCGCTGAATTCTTATATTAACCAAAATATAAAATGATCTAATCGGGTCTCTGATTGCCCTATCATAGAATTTTAATAGTGCATTCTACTCGCCATTCCACCCGCTTTAAGATGCCGCCTAGCCCAGTACGCTATCTGAAATAGGAGCGACGGAAATTGAACAAATGTGATAGAATTTTGCTGAATTCTTAAATTAACCATAATATAAAATGATCTAATCGGGTCTCTGATTGCCCTATCATAGAATTTTAATAGTGCATTTTACTCGCCATTCCACGCGCTTTAAGATGCCGCCTAGCCCAGTACGCTATCTGAAATAGGAGCGACGTAAATTGAGCAAATGTGATAGAATTTTGCTGAATTCTTAAATTAACCATAATATCAAATGATCTAATCGGGTCTCTGTTTGCCCTACCCTAGAAGTTTAATAGTGCATTTCACTCGTCATTTCATGCGCTTTGGGATGCCGCTAAGCCCAATAAGCTATCTGTAATAGGAGCGACGTAAATTTTACAAATGTGATAGAATTTCGTTGAATTCTTATATTAACCAAAATATAAAATGATCTAATCGGGTCTCTGATTGCCCTATCATAGAAGTTTAATATTGCATTTCACTCGCCATTCCACGCGCTTTAAGATGCCGCCTAGCCCAGTACGCTATCTGAAATAGGAGCGACGTAACTTGAACAAATGTGATAGAATCACGCTGCATTCTTATATTAACCGTAATATAAAATGATCTAATCGGGTCTCTGTTTGCCTTATCCTAGAAGTATAATAGTGCATTATACTCGCCATTTCATGCGCTTTTCGATGCCGCTTAGCCCAGGACGCTATCTGAAATAGGAACGACGTAAATTGAACAAATGTGAGAGAATTTTGCTGAATTCTTAAATTAACCATAATATAAAATGATCTAATCGGGTCCCTGTTTGCCCTACCCTAGAAGTTTGATAGTGCGTTTCACTCGTCATTTCATGCGCTTTGAGACGCCGCTTAGCCCAATACGCTATCTGAAATAGGAGCGACGTAAATTGAACAAATGTGATAGAATTTCGCTGAATTCTTATATTAACCAAAGTATAAAATGATCTAATCTGGTCTCTGATTGCCCTATCATAGAAGGTTAATAGTGCATTTTACTCGCCATTCCACGCGCTTTAAGATGCCGCCTAGTCCAGTACGCTGTCTGAAATAGAAGCGACGTAAATTGAACAAGTGTGATAGAATCTCGCTGAATACTTATATTAACCTTAATGTAAAATGATCTAATCGGGTCTCTGTTCGCCCTACCCTAGAAGTTTAATAGTGCATTTCACTCGTCATTTCTTGCGCTTTGAGATGCCGCTTTGCCCAATACGCTATCTGAAATAGGAGCGACGTAAATTGAACGAATGTGATAGAATTTCGCTCAATCCTTAAATTAACCATAATATGAAATGATCTAATCGGGTCTCTGTTTGCCCTACCCTAGAACTTTAATAGTGCATTTTACTCGTCATTTCATGCGCTTTGAGATGCCGCTTAGCCTAATACGCTATCTGAAATTGGAGCGATATAAGTTGAACAAATGTGATAGAATTTCGCTGAATTCTTTTATTAACCATAATGTAAAATGATCTAATCGGATCTCTGTTCGCCCGAGCCTAGAACTTTAATAGTGCATTTTATTCGCCATTTCAAACGCCTTGAGATGCCGCTTTGCCCAATACGCTATCTGAAATAGGAGCGACGTAAATTGAACAAATGTGATAGAATTTCACTGAATTCTTATATTAACCAAAACATAAAATGTTCTAATCGGGTCTCTGATTGCCCTAGGATAGAAGTTAAATAGTGCATTTTACTCGCCATTCCGAACGCTTTAAGATGCCGCATAGCCCAGTTCGCTATCTGCAATAGGAGCGACGTAAATTGAACAAATGTGATAGAATTTTGCTGAATTCTTAAATTAACCATAGTACAAAATGATCTAATCGGGTCTCTGTTTGCCTTATCCTAGAAGTTTAATAGCGCATTTTACTCGCCATTTCATGCGCTTTGAGATGCCGCTTAGCCCAATACGCTATCTGGAATAGGAGCGACGTAAATTGAACAAATGTGATAGAATTCCCGTGAATTCTTATATTAACCTTAATGTAAAATGATCCAATCGGGTCTCTGTTCGCCCTACCATAGAAGTCTAATAGTGAATTTCACTCGCCATTTCATGCGCTTTGAGATACCGCTTAGCCCAATACGCTATCTGAAATAGGAGCGACGTAAGTTGAACAAATGTGATAGAATTACGCTGAATTCTTTTATTAACCATAATGTAAAATGATCTGCTCGGGTCTCTGTTCGCCCTAGCCCAGAAGTTTAATAGTGCATTTTATTCGCCATTTCATGCGCTTTGAGATGCCGCTTAGCGCAATACGCTATCTGAAATTGGAGCGACGTAAATTGAACAAATGTGATACTATTTCCCTGAAATCTTATATTAAACAAAATATAAAATGATCAAATCGGGTCTCTGTTTGCCCTACCCTAGAAGTTTAATAGTGCATTTCACTCGTCATTTCATGCGCTTTAAGATGCCGCCTAGCCCAGTACGCTATCTGAAATAGGAGCGACGTAAATTTTACAAATGTGATAGAATTTCGTTGAATTCTTATATTAACCAAAACATAAAATTATATAATCGGGTCTCTGATT
Organism: Macropis europaea; assembly: GCA_916610135.2. Classification (NCBI taxonomy): domain Eukaryota; kingdom Metazoa; phylum Arthropoda; class Insecta; order Hymenoptera; family Melittidae; genus Macropis; species Macropis europaea. The sequence goes on along the minus strand of CAKAJE020001190.1, from coordinate 125,491 downwards.
GCCCTATCATAGAAGCTTAATAGTGCATTTCACTCGCCATTCCACGCGCTTTAAGATGCCGCCTAGCCCAGTACGCTATCTGAAATAGGAGCGACGTAACTTGAACAACTGTGATAGAATCACGCTGCATTCTTATATTAACCGTAATATAAAATGATCTAATCGGGTCTCTGTTTGCCTTATCCTAGAAGTATAATAGTTCATTATACTCGCCATTTCATGCGCTTTTAGATGCCGCTTAGCACAGGACGCTATCTGAAATAGGAACGACGTAAATTGAACAAATGTGAGAGAATTTTCCTGAATTCTTAAATTAACCATAATATAAAATGACCTAATCGGGTCTCTGTTTGCCCTACCCTAGAAGTTTAATAGTGCATTTCACTCGTCATTTCATGCGCTTTGAGATGCCGCTAAGCCCAATAAGCTATCTGTAATAGAAGCGACGTAAATTGAACAAATGTGATAGAATTTCGTTGAATTCTTATATTAACCTTAATGTAAAATGATCTAATCGGGTCTCTGTTTGCCTTATCCTAGAAGTTTAATAGTGCATTATACTCGTCATTTCATGCGGATTGAGATGCCGCTAAGCCCAATAAGCTATCTGAAATAGGAGCGACGTAAATTGAACAAATGTGATAGAATTTCGCAGAATTCATATATTAACCAAAATATAAAATGATCTAATCGAGTCTCTGTTCGCCCTAGCCTAGTAGTTTAATAGTGCATTTTATTCGCCATTTTATGCGCTTTGAGATGCCGCTTAGCCGAATGCGCTATCTGAAATAGGAGCGACGTAAATTGAACAGATGTGATAGAATCTCCCTGAAATCTTATATTAACCATAATATAAAATGATCTAATCGGGTCTCTGTTCGCCCTAGCCTAGTAGTTTAATAGTGCATTTTATTCGCCATTTCATGCGCTTTGAGATGCCGCTTAGCCCAATACGCTATCTGAAATTGGAGCGACGTAAATTGAACAAATGTGATACTATTTCCCTGAAATCTTATATTAAACAAAATATAAAATGATCTGCTCGGGTCTCTGTTCGCCCTAGCTTAGAAGTTTAATAGTGCATTTTATTCGCCATTTCATGCGCTTTGAGATGCCGCTTAGCCCAATACGCTATCTGAAATTGGAGCGACGTAAATTGAACAAATGTGATACTATTTCCCTGAAATCTTATATTAAACAAAATATAAAATGATCTAATCGGGTCTCTGTTTGCCCTACCCTAGAAGTTTAATAGTGCATTTCACTCGTCATTTCATGCGCTTTAGGATGCCGCCTAGCCCAGTACGCTATCTGAAATAGGAGCGACGTAAATTTTACAAATGTGATAGAATTTCGTTGAATTCTTATATTAACCAAAACATAAAATGATCTAATCGGGTCTCTGATTGCCCTATCATAGATGTTTAATAGTGCATTTCACTCGACATTCCACGCGCTTTAAGATGCCGCCTAGCCCAGTACGCTATCTGAAATAGGAGCGACGTAACTTGAACAACTGTGATAGAATCACGCTGCATTCTTATATTAACCGTAATATAAAATGATCTAATCGGGTCTCTGTTTGCCTTATCCTAGAAGTATAATAGTTCATCATACTCGCCATTTCATGCGCTTTTAGATGCCGCTTAGCCCAGGACGCTATCTGTAATAGGAACGACGTAAATTGAACAAATGTGGGAGAATTTTCCTGAATTCTTAAATTAACCATAATATAAAATGACCTAATCGGGTCTCTGTTTGCCCTACCCTAGAAGTTTAATAGTGCATTTCACTCGACATTTCATGCGCTTTTCGATGCCGCTTAGCCCAGGACGCTATCTGAAATAGGAACGACGTAAATTGAACAAATGTGAGAGAATTTTGCTGAATTCTTAAATTAACCATAATATAAAATGATCTAATCGGGTCCCTGTTTGCCCTACCCTAGAAGTTTGATAGTGCGTTTCACTCGTCATTTCATGCGCTTTGAGACGCCGCTTAGCCCAATACGCTATCTGAAATAGGAGCGACGTAAATTGAACAAATGTGATAGAATTTCGCTGAATTCTTATATTAACCAAAGTATAAAATGATCTAATCTGGTCTCTGGTTGCCCTATCATAGAAGGTTAATAGTGCATTTTACTCGCCATTCCACCCGCTTTAAGATGCCGCCTAGTCCAGTACGCTGTCTGAAATAGAAGCGACGTAAATTGAACAAGTGTGATAGAATCTCGCTGAATGCTTATATTAACCTTAATGTAAAATGATCTAATCGGGTCTCTGTTCGCCCTACCCTAGAAGTTTAATAGTGCATTTCACTCGTCATTTCTTGCGCTTTGAGATGCCGCTTTGCCCAGTACGCTATCTGAAATAGGAGCGACGTAAATTGAACGAATGTGATAGAATTTCGCTCAATCCTTAACTTAACCATAATATAAAATGATCTAATCGGGTCTCTGTTTGCCCTACCCTAGAACTTTAATAGTGCATTTTACTCGTCATTTCATGCGCTTTGAGATGCCGCTTAGCCTAATACGCTATCTGAAATTGGAGCGATATAAGTTGAACAAATGTGATAGAATTTCGCTGAATTCTTTTATTAACCATAATGTAAAATGATCTAATCGGATCTCTGTTCGCCCGAGCCTAGAACTTTAATAGTGCATTTTATTCGCCATTTCAAACGCCTTGAGATGCCGCTTTGCCCAATACGCTATCTGAAATAGGAGCGACGTAAATTGAACAAATGTGATAGAATTTCACTGAATTCTTATGTTAACCAAAATATAAAATGATCTAATCGGGTCTCTGTTCGCCCTACCATAGAAGTCTAATGGTGCATTTCACTCGTCATTTCATGCGCTTTGAGATGCCGCTGAGCCCAATAAGCTATTTGTAATAGGAGCGACGCAAATTGAACAAATGTGATAGAATTTCGCTGAATTCTTGTATTAACCAAAATATAAAATGATCTAATCGGGTCTCTGATTGCCCTATCATAGAATTTTAATAGTGCATTCTACTCGCCATTCCACCCGCTTTAAGATGCCGCCTAGCCCAGTACGCTATCTGAAATAGGAGCGACGGAAATTGAACAAACGTGATAGAATTTTGCTGAATTCTTAAATTAACCATAATATAAAATGATCTAATCGGGTCTCTGATTGCCCTATCATAGAATTGTAATAGTGCATTTTACTCACCATTCCACGCGCTTTAAGATGCCGCCTAGCCCAGTACGCTATCTGAAATAGGAGCGACGTAAATTGAGCAAATGTGATAGAATTTTGCTGAATTCTTAAATTAACCATAATATCAAATGATCTAATCGGGTCTCTGTTTGCCCTACCCTAGAAGTTTAATAGTGCATTTCACTCGTCATTTCATGCGCTTTGAGGTGCCGCTAAGCCCAATAAGCTATCTGTAATAGGAGCGACGTAAATTTTACAAATGTGATAGAATTAGTTGAATTCTTATATTAACCAAAATATAAAATGATCTAATCGGGTCTCTGATTGCCCTATCATAGAAGTTTAATAGTGCATTTTACTCGCCATTCCACGCGCTTTAAGATGCCGCCTAGCCCAGTACGCTATCTGAAATTGGAGCGACGTAACTTGAACAAATGTGATAGAATCACGCTGCATTCTTATATTAACCGTAATATAAAATGATCTAATCGGGTCTCTGGTTGCCTTATCCTAGAAGTATAATAGTGCATTATACTCGCCATTTCATGCGCTTTTCGATGCCGCTTAGCCCAGGACGCTATCTGAAATAGGAACGACGTAAATTGAACAAATGTGAGAGAATTTTGCTGAATTCTTAAATTAACCATAATATAAAATGATCTAATCGGGTCCCTGTTTGCCCTACCCTAGAAGTTTGATAGTGCGTTTCACTCGTCATTTCATGCGCTTTGAGACGCCGCTTAGCCCAATACGCTATCTGAAATAGGAGCGACGTAAATTGAACAAATGTGATAGAATTTCGCTGAATTCTTATATTAACCAAAGTATAAAATGATCTAATCTGGTCTCTGGTTGCCCTATCATAGAAGGTCAATAGTGCATTTTACTCGCCATTCCACGCGCTTTAAGATGCCGCCTAGTCCAGTACGCTGTCTGAAATAGAAGCGACGTAAATTGAACAAGTGTGATAGAATCTCGCTGAATACTTATATTAACCTTAATGTAAAATGATCTAATCGGGTCTCTGTTCGCCCTACCCTAGAAGTTTAATAGTGCATTTCACTCGTCATTTCTTGCGCTTTGAGATGCCGCTTTGCCCAATACGCTATCTGAAATAGGAGCGACGTAAATTGAACGAATGTGATAGAATTTCTCTCAATCCTTAAATTAACCATAATATAAAATGATCTAATCGGGTCTCTGTTTGCCCTACCCTAGAACTATAATAGTGCATTTTACTCGTCATTTCATGCGCTTTGAGATGCCGCTTAGCCTAATACGCTATCTGAAATTGGAGCGATATAAGTTGAACAAATGTGATAGAATTTCGCTGAATTCTTTTATTAACCATAATGTAAAATGATCTAATCGGATCTCTGTTCGCCCGAGCCTAGAACTTTAATAGTGCATTTTATTCGCCATTTCAAACGCCTTGAGATGCCGCTTTGCCCAATACGCTATCTGAAATAGGAGCGACGTAAATTGAACAAATGTGATAGAATTTCACTGAATTCTTATGTTAACCAAAATATAAAATGATCTAATCGGGTCTCTGTTCGCCCTACCATAGAAGTCTAATGGTGCATTTCACTCGCCATTTCACGCGCCTTGAGATGCCGCTTAGCCCAATACGCTATCTGAAATAGGAGCGACGTAAGTTGAACAAATGTGATAGAATTTCGCTGAATTCTTTTATTAACCATAATGTAAAATGATATGCTCGGGTCTCTGTTCGCCCTAGCCTAGAAGTTTAATAGTGCATTTCACTCGTCATTTCATGCGCTTTGAGATGCCGCTGAGCCCAATAAGCTATTTGTAATAGGAGCGACGCAAATTGAACAAATGTGATAGAATTTCGCTGAATTCTTGTATTAACCAAAATATAAAATGATCTAATCGGGTCTCTGATTGCCCTATTATAGAATTTTAATAGTGCATTCTACTCGCCATTCCACCCGCTTTAAGATGCCGCCTAGCCCAGTACGCTATCTGAAATAGGAGCGACGGAAATTGAACAAATGTGATAGAATTTTGCTGAATTCTTAAATTAACCATAATATAAAATGATCTAATCGGGTCTCTGATTGCCCTATCATAGAATTTTAATAGTGCATTTTACTCACCATTCCACGCGCTTTAAGATGCCGCCTTGCCCAGTACGCTATCTGAAATAGGAGCGACGTAAATTGAGCAAATGTGATAGAATTTTGCTGAATTCTTAAATTAACCATAATATCAAATGATCTAATCGGGTCTCTGTTTGCCCTACCCTAGAAGTTTAATAGTACATTTCACTCGTCATTTCATGCGCTTTGAGGTGCCGCTAAGCCCAATAAGCTATCTGTAATAGGAGCGACGTAAATTTTACAAATGTGATAGAATTAGTTGAATTCTTATATTAACCAATATATAAAATGATCTAATCGGGTCTCTGATTGCCCTATCATAGAAGTTTAATAGTGCATTTTACTCGCCATTCCACGCGCTTTAAGATGCCGCCTAGCCCAGTACGCTATCTGAAATAGGAACGACGTAAGTTGAACAAATGTGATAGAATTACGCTGAATTCTTATATTAACCGTAATATAAAATGATCTAATCGGGTCTCTGTTTGCCTCATCCTAGAAGTATAATAGTGCATTGTACTCGCCATTTCATGCGCTTTTAGATTCCGCTTAGCGCAGGACGCTATCTGAAATAGGAACGACGTAAATTGAACAAATGTGATAGAATTTTGCTGAATTCTTAAATTAACCATAATATAAAATGGCCTAATCGGGTCACTGTTTGCCCTACCCTAGAAGTTTAATAGTGCATTTCACTCGTCATTTCATGCGCTTTGAGATGCCGCTAAGCCCAATAAGCTATCTGTAATAGAAGCGACGTAAATTGAACAAATGTGATAGAATTTCGCTGAATTCTTAAATTAACCATAATATAAAATGATCTAATCGGGTCCCTGTTTGCCCTACCCTAGAAGTTTAATAGTGCATTTCACTCGTCATTTCATGCGCTTTGAGATGCCGCTTAGCCCAATACGCTATCTGAAATAGGAGCGACGTAAATTGAACAAATGTGATAGAATTTCCCTGAAATCTTATATTAAACAAAATATAAAATGATCTAATTGGGTCTCTGATTGCCCTATCATAGAAGTTTAGCAGTGCATTTTACTCGCCATTCCACGCGCTTTAAGATGCCGCCTAGCCCAGTACGCTATCTAAATTAGGAGCGACGTAAGTTGAACAAATGTGATAGAATTACGCTGAATTCTTATATTAACCGTAATATAAAATAATCTAATCGGGTCTCTGTTTGCCTTATCCTAGAAGTTTAGTATTGCATTTTACTCGCCATTTCATGCGCTTTGAGATACCGCTTAGCCCAATACGCTATCTGAAATAGGAGCGACGTAAATTGAGCAAATGTGATAGAATTTTGCTGAATTCTTAAATTAACCATAATATAAAATGATCTAATCGCGTCACTGTTTACCCTACCCGAGAAGGTTAATAGTGAATTTCACTCGTCATTTCATGCGCTTTGAGATGCCGCTGAGCCCAATAAGCTATTTGTAATAGGAGCGACGCAAATTGAACAAATGTGATAGAATTTCGTTGAATTCTTATATTAACCTTAATGTAAAATGATCTAATCGAGTCTCTGTTTGCCTTATCCTAGAAGTTTAATAGTGCATTATACTCGTCATTTCATGCGGATTGAGATGCCGCTAAGCCCAATAAGCTATCTGAAATAGGAGCGACGTAAATTGAACAAATGTGATAGAATTTCGCCGAATTCTTATATTAACCAAAATATAAAATGATCTAATCGGGTCTCTGTTCGCCCTAGCCTAGTAGTTTAATAGTGCATTTTATTCGCCATTTTATGTGCTTGGAGATGCCGCTTAGCCGAATACGCTATCTGAAATAGGAGCGACGTAAATTGAACAGATGTGATAGAATCTCCCTGAAATCTTATATTAACCATAATATAAAATGATCTTATCGGGTCTCTGTTCGCCCTAGCCTAGAAGTTTAATAGTGCATTTTATTCGCCATTTCATGCGCTTTTAGATGCCGCTTAGCCTAGGACGCTATCTGAAATAGGAACGACGTAAATTGAACAAATGTGATAGAATTTCACTGAATTCTTAAATTAACCATAATATAAAATGATCTAATCGGGTCTCTGTTTGCCCTACCGTAGAAGTTTAATAGTGCATTTTACTCGCCATTGCATGTGCTTTGAGATGCCGCTAAGCCCAATAAGCTATCTGTAATAGGAGCGACGTAAATTTTACAAATGTGATAGAATTTCGTTGAATTCTTATATTAACCAAAATATAAAATGATCTAATCGGGTCTCTGATTGCCCTATCATAGAAGTTTAATAGTGCATTTTACTCGCCATTCCACGCGCTTTAAGATGCCGCCTAGCCCAGTACGCTATCTGAAACAGGAGCGACGTAACTTGAACAAATGTGATAGAATCACGCTGCATTCTTATATTAACCGTAATATAAAATGATCTAATCGGGTCTCTGTTTGCCTTATCCTAGAAGTATAATAGTGCATTATACTCGCCATTTCATGCGCTTTTCGATGCCGCTTAGCCCAGGACGCTATCTGAAATAGGAACGACGTAAATTGAACAAATGTGAGAGAATTTTGCTGAATTCTTAAATTAACCATAATATAAAATGATCTAATCGGGTCCCTGTTTGCCCTACCCTAGAAGTTTGATAGTGCGTTTCACTCGTCATTTCATGCGCTTTGAGACGCCGCTTAGCCCTATACGCTATCTGAAATAGGAGCGACGTAAATTGAACAAATGTGATAGAATTTTGCTGAATTCTTATATTAACCAAAGTATAAAATGATCTAATCTGGTCTCTGATTGCCCTATCATAGAAGGTTAATAGTGCATTTTACTCGCCATTCTACGCGCTTTAAGATGCCGCCTAGTCCAGTACGCTGTCTGAAATAGAAGCGACGTAAATTGAACAAGTGTGATAGAATCTCGCTGAATACTTATATTAACCTTAATGTAAAATGATCTAATCGGGTCTCTGTTCGCCCTACCCTAGAAGTTTAATAGTGCATTTCACTCGTCATTTCTTGCGCTTTGAGATGCCGCTTTGCCCAATACGCTATCTGAAATAGGAGCGACGTAAATTGAACGAATGTGATAGAATTTCGCTCAATCCTTAAATTAACCATAATATAAAATGATCTAATCGGGTCTCTGTTTGCCCTACCCTAGAACTTTAATAGTGCATTTTACTCGTCATTTCATGCGCTTTGAGATGCCGCTTAGCCTAATACGCTATCTGAAATTGGAGCGATATAAGTTGAACAAATGTGATAGAATTTCGCTGAATTCTTTTTTTAACCATAATGTAAAATGATCTAATCGGATCTCTGTTCGCCCGAGCCTAGAACTTTAATAGTGCATTTTATTCGCCATTTCAAACGCCTTGAGATGCCGCTTTGCCCAATACGCTATCTGAAATAGGAGCGACGTAAATTGAACAAATGTGATAGAATTTCACTGAATTCTTATATTAACCAAAACATAAAATGTTCTAATCGGGTCTCTGATTGCCCTAGGATAAAAGTTAAATAGTGCATTTTACTCGCCATTCCGAACGCTTTAAGATGCCGCATAGCCCAGTTCGCTATCTGCAATAGGAGCGACGTAAATTGAACAAATGTGATAGAATTTTGCTGAATTCTTAAATTAACCATAGTACAAAATGATCTAATCGGGTCTCTGTTTGCCTTATCCTAGAAGTTTAATAGCGCATTTTACTCGCCATTTCATGCGCTTTGAGATGCCGCTTAGCCCAATACGCTATCTGGAATAGGAGCGACGTAAATTGAACAAATGTGATAGAATTCCCGTGAATTCTTATATTAACCTTAATGTAAAATGATCCAATCGGGTCTCTGTTCGCCCTACCATAGAAGTCTAATAGTGAATTTCACTCGCCATTTCATGCGCTTTGAGATGCCGCTTAGCCCAATATGCTATCTGAAATAGGAGCGACGTAAGTTGAACAAATGTGATAGAATTACGCTGAATTCTTTTATTAACCATAATGTAAAATGATCTGCTCGGGTCTCTGTTCGCCCTAGCCTAGAAGTTTAATAGTGCATTTTATTCGCCATTTCATGCGCTTTTAGATGCCGCTTAGCCCAATACGCTATCTGAAATTGGAGCGACGTAAATTGAACAAATGTGATACTATTTCCCTGAAATCTTATATTAAACAAAATATAAAATGATCTAATCGGGTCTCTGTTTGCCCTACCCTAGAAGTTTAATAGTGCATTTCACTCGTCATTTCATGCGCTTTAAGATGCCGCCTAGCCCAGTACGCTATCTGAAATAGGAGCGACGTAAATTTTACAAATGTGATAGAATTTCGTTGAATTCTTATATTAACCAAAACATAAAATGATCTAATCGGGTCTCTGATTGCCCTATCATAGAAGCTTAATAGTGCATTTCACTCGCCATTCCACGCGCTTTAAGATGCCGCCTAGCCCAGTACGCTATCTGAAATAGGAGCGACGTAACTTGAACAACTGTGATAGAATCACGCTGCATTCCTATATTAACCGTAATATAAAATGATCTAATCGGGTCTCTGTTTGCCTTATCCTAGAAGTATAATAGTTCATTATACTCGCCATTTCATGCGCTTTTAGATGCCGCTTAGCCCAGGACGCTATCTGAAATAGGAACGACGTAAATTGAACAAATGTGAGAGAATTTTCCTGAATTCTTAAATTAACCATAATATAAAATGACCTAATCGGGTCTCTGTTTGCCCTACCCTAGAAGTTTAATAGTGCATTTCACTCGTCATTTCATGCGCTTTGAGATGCCGCTAAGCCCAATAAGCTATCTGTAATAGAAGCGACGTAAATTGAACAAATGTGATAGAATTTCGTTGAATTCTTATATTAACCTTAATGTAAAATGATCTAATCGGGTCTCTGTTTGCCTTATCCTAGAAGTTTAATAGTGCATTATACTCGTCATTTCATGCGGATTGAGATGCCGCTAAGCCCAATAAGCTATCTGAAATAGGAGCGACGTAAATTGAACAAATGTGATAGAATTTCGCAGAATTCATATATTAACCAAAATATAAAATGATCTAATCGAGTCTCTGTTCGCCCTAGCCTAGTAGTTTAATAGTGCATTTTATTCGCCATTTTATGCGCTTTGAGATGCCGCTTAGCCGAATGCGCTATCTGAAATAGGAGCGACGTAAATTGAACAGATGTGATAGAATCTCCCTGAAATCTTATATTAACCATAATATAAAATGATCTAATCGGGTCTCTGTTCGCCCTAGCCTAGTAGTTTAATAGTGCATTTCACTCGTCATTTCATGCGCTTTATGATGCCGCCTAGCCCAGTACGCTATCTGAAATAGGAGCGACGTAAATTTTACAAATGTGATAGGATTTCGTTGAATTCTTATATTAACCAAAACATAAAATGATCTAATCGGGTCTCTGATTGCCCTATCATAGATGTTTAATAGTGGATTTCACTCGCCATTCCACGCGCTTTAAGATGCCGCCTAGCCCAGTACACTATCTGAAATAGGAGCGACGTAACTTGAACAAATGTGATAGAATCACGCTGCATTCTTATATTAACCGTAATATAAAATGATCTAATCGGGTCTCTGTTTGCCTTATCCTAGAAGTATAATAGTGCATTATACTCGCCATTCCATGCGCTTTTAGATGCCGCTTAGCCCAGGACGCTATCTGAAATAGGAACGACGTAAATTGAACAAATGTGAGAGAATTTTGCTGAATTCTTAAATTAACCATAATATAAAATGACCTAATCGGGTCTCTGTATGCCCTACCCTAGAAGTTTAATAGTGCATTTCACTCGTCATTTCATGCGCTTTGAGATGCCGCTAAGCCCAATAAGCTACCTGTAATAGAAGCGACGTAAATTGAACAAATGTGATAGAATTTCGTTGAATTCTTATATTAACCTTAATGTAAAATGATCTAATCGGGTCTCTGTTTGCCTCATCCTAGAAGTTTAATAGTGCATTATACTCGTCATTTCATGCGGATTGAGATGCCGCTAATCCCAATAAGCTATCTGAAATAGGAGCGACGTAAATTGAACAAATGTGATAGAATTTCGCAGAATTCTTATATTAACCAAAATATAAAATGATCTAATCGGGTCTCTGTTCGCCCTAGCCTAGTAGATTAATAGTGCATTTTATTCGCCATTTTATGCGCTTGGAGATGCCGCTTAGCCGAATACGCTATCTGAAATAGGAGCGACGTAAATTGAACAGATGTGATAGAATCTCCCTGAAATCTTATATTAACCATAATATAAAATGATCTTATCGGGTCTCTGTTCGCCCTAGCCTAGAAGTTTAATAGTGCATTTTATTCGCCATTTCATGCGCTTTTAGATGCCGCTTAGCCTAGGACGCTATCTGAAATAGGAACGATGTAAATTGAACAAATGTGATAGAATTTCACTGAATTCTTAAATTAACCATAATATAAAATGATCTAATCGGGTCTCTGTTTGCCCTACCGTAGAAGTTTAATAGTGCATTTTACTCGCCATTGCATGTGCTTTGAGATGCCGCTAAGCCCAATAAGCTATCTGTAATAGGAGCGACGTAAATTTTACAAATGTGATAGAATTTCGTTGAATTCTTATATTAACCAAAATATAAAATGATCTAATCTGGTCTCTGATTGCCCTATCATAGAAGGTTAATAGTGCATTTTACTCGCCATTCCACGCGCTTTAAGATGCCGCCTAGTCCAGTACGCTGTCTGAAATAGAAGCGACGTAAATTGAACAAGTGTGATAGAATCTCGCTGAATACTTATATTAACCTTAATGTAAAATGATCTAATCGGGTCTCTGTTCGCCCTACCCTAGAAGTTTAATAGTGCATTTCACTCGTCATTTCTTGCGCTTTGAGATGCCGCTTTGCCCAATACGCTATCTGAAATAGGAGCGACGTAAATTGAACGAATGTGATAGAATTTCGCTCAATCCTTAAATTAACCATAATATAAAATGATCTAATCGGGTCTCTGTTTGCCCTACCCTAGAACTTTAATAGTGCATTTTACTCGTCATTTCATGCGCTTTGAGATGCCGCTTAGCCTAATACGCTATCTGAAATTGGAGCGATATAAGTTGAACAAATGTGATAGAATTTCGCTGAATTCTTTTTTTAACCATAATGTAAAATGATCTAATCGGATCTCTGTTCGCCCGAGCCTAGAACTTTAATAGTGCATTTTATTCGCCATTTCAAACGCCTTGAGATGCCGCTTTGCCCAATACGCTATCTGAAATAGGAGCGACGTAAATTGAACAAATGTGATAGAATTTTGCTGAATTCTTAAATTAACCATAGTACAAAATGATCTAATCGGGTCTCTGTTTGCCTTATCCTAGAAGTTTAATAGTGCATTTTACTCGCCATTCCACGCGCTTTAAGATGCCGCCTAGTCCAGTACGCTGTCTGAAATAGAAGCGACGTAAATTGAACAAGTGTGATAGAATCTCGCTGAATACTTATATTAACCTTAATGTAAAATGATCCAATCGGGTCTCTGTTCGCCCTACCATAGAAGTCTAATAGTGAATTTCACTCGCCATTTCATGCGCTTTGAGATGCCGCTTAGCCCAATATGCTATCTGAAATAGGAGCGACGTAAGTTGAACAAATGTGATAGAATTACGCTGAATTCTTTTATTAACCATATTGTAAAATGATCTGCTCGGGTCTCTGTTCGCCCTAGCCTAGAAGTTTAATAGTGCATTTTATTCGCCATTTAATGCGCTTTGAGATGCCGCTTAGCCCAATACGCTATCTGAAATTGGAGCGACGTAAATTGAACAAATGTGATACTATTTCCCTGAAATCTTATATTAAACAAAATATAAAATGATCTAATCGGGTCTCTGTTTGCCTTATCCTAGAAGTATAATAGTTCATTATACTCGCCATTTCATGCGCTTTTAGATGCCGCTTAGCCCAGGACGCTATCTGAAATAGGAACGACGTAAATTGAACAAATGTGAGAGAATTTTCCTGAATTCTTAAATTAACCATAATATAAAATGACCTAATCGGGTCTCTGTTTGCCCTACCCTAGAAGTTTAATAGTGCATTTCACTCGTCATTTCATGCGCTTTGAGATGCCGCTAAGCCCAATAAGCTATCTGTAATAGAAGCGACGTAAATTGAACAAATGTGATAGAATTTCGTTGAATTCTTATATTAACCTTAATGTAAAATGATCTAATCGGGTCTCTGTTTGCCTTATCCTAGAAGTTTAATAGTGCATTATACTCGTCATTTCATGCGGATTGAGATGCCGCTAAGCCCAATAAGCTATCTGAAATAGGAGCGACGTAAATTGAACAAATGTGATAGAATTTCGCAGAATTCATATATTAACCAAAATATAAAATGATCTAATCGAGTCTCTGTTCGCCCTAGCCTAGTAGTTTAATAGTGCATTTTATTCGCCATTTTATGCGCTTTGAGATGCCGCTTAGCCGAATGCGCTATCTGAAATAGGAGCGACGTAAATTGAACAGATGTGATAGAATCTCCCTGAAATCTTATATTAACCATAATATAAAATGATCTAATCGGGTCTCTGTTCGCCCTAGCCTAGTAGTTTAATAGTGCATTTCACTCGTCATTTCATGCGCTTTAAGATGCCGCCTAGCCCAGTACGCTATCTGAAATAGGAGCGACGTAAATTTTACAAATGTGATAGAATTTCGTTGAATTCTTATATTAACCAAAACATAAAATGATCTAATCGGGTCTCTGATTGCCCTATCATAGAAGTTTAATAGTGCATTTTACTCGCCATTCCACGCGCTTTAAGATGCCGCCTAGCCCAGTACGCTATCTGAAATAGGAGCGACGTAACTTGAACAAATGTGATAGAATCACGCTGCATTCTTATATTAACCGTAATATAAAATGATCTGATCGGGTCTCTGGTTGCCTTATCCTAGAAGTATAATAGTGCATTATACTCGCCATTTCATGCGCTTTTCGATGCCGCTTAGCCCAAGACGCTATCTGAAATAGGAACGACGTAAATTGAACAAATGTGAGAGAATTTTGCTGAATGCTTAAATTAACCATAATATAAAATGATCTAATCGGGTCCCTGTTTGCCCTACCCTAGAAGTTTGATAGTGCGTTTCACTCGTCATTTCATGCGCTTTGAGAGGCCGCTTAGCCCAATACGCTATCTGAAATAGGAGCGACGTAAATTGAACGAATGTGATAGAATTTCGCTCAATCCTTAAATTAACCATAATATAAAATGATCTAATCGGGTCTCTGTTTGCCCTACCCTAGAAATTTAATAGTGCATTTTACTCGTCATTTCATGCGCTTTGAGATGCCGCTTAGCCTAATACGCTATCTGAAATTGGAGCGATATAAGTTGAACAAATGTGATAGAATTTCGCTGAATTCTTTTATTAACCATAATGTAAAATTATCTAATCGGATCTCTGTTCGCCCGAGCCTAGAACTTTAATAGTGCATTTTATTCGCCATTTCAAACGCCTTGAGATGCCGCTTTGCCCAATACGCTATCTGAAATAGGAGCGACGTAAATTGAACAAATGTGATAGAATTTCACTGAATTCTTATATTAACCAAAACATAAAATGATCTAATCGGGTCTCTGATTGCCCTAGGATAGAAGTTAAATAGTGCATTTTACTCGCCATTCCGAACGCTTTAAGGTGCCGCATAGCCCAGTTCGCTATCTGCAATAGGAGCGACGTAAATTGAACAAATGTGATAGAATTTTGCTGAATTCTTAAATTAACCATAGTACAAAATGATCTAATCGGGTCTCTGTTTGCTCTACCCTAGAAGTTTAATAGTGCATTTCGGTCGCCATTTCATGCGCTTTGAGATGCCGCTTAGCTCAATACGCTATTTGAAATAGGAGCGACGTAAGTTGAACAAATGTGATAGAATTTCGCTGAATTCTTAAATTAACCATAACATAAAATGATCTAATCGGGTCTCTGTTTGCCCTACCCTAGAAGTTTAATAGTGCATTTTGCTCGTCATTTCATGCGCTCTGAGATGCCGCTGAGGCCAATACGCTATTTGAAATAGGAGCGACGTAAATTAAACAAATGTGATAGAATTTCACTGAATTCTTATGTTAACCAAAATATAAAATGATCTAATCGGGTCTCTGTTCGCCCTACCATAGAAGTCTAATGGTGCATTTCACTCGCCATTTCATGCGCTTTGCGATGCCGCTTAGCCCAATACGCTACCTGAAATAGGAGCGACGTAAGTTGAACAAATGTGATAGAATTTCGCTGAATTCTTTTATTAACCATAATGTAAAATGATCTGCTCGGGTCTCTGTTCGCCCTAGCCTAGAAGTTTAATAGTGCATTTCACTCGTCATTTCATGCGCTTTGAGATGCCGCTGAGCCCAATAAGCTATTTGTAATAGGAGCGACGCAAATTGAACAAATGTGATAGAATTTCGCTGAATTCTTATATTAACCAAAATATAAAATGATCTAATCGGGTCTCTGATTGCCCTATCATAGAATTTTAATAGTGCATTCTAATCGCCATTCCACCCGCTTTAAGATGCCGCCTAGCCCAGTACGCTATCTGAAATAGGAGCGACGGAAATTGAACAAATGTGATAGAATTTTGCTGAATTCTTAAATTAACCATAATATAAAATGATCTAATCGGGTCTCTGATTGCCCTATCATAGAAGTTTAATAGTGCATTTTACTCGCCATTTCATGCGACTTCAGATGCCGCTTAGCCCAATAAGCTATCTGAAATAGGAGCGACGTAAATTGAACAAATGTGATAGAATTTCCCTGAAACCTTATATTAAACAAAATATAAAATGATCTAATCGGGTCTCTGATTGCCCTATCATAGAAGTTTAGTAGTGCATGTTACTCGCCATTCCACGCGCTTTAAGATGCCGCCTAGCCCAGTACGCTATCTGAAATAGGAGCGACGTAAATTGAACAAATGTGATAAAATTTTGCTGACATCTTAAATTAACCATAATATAGAATGATCTCATCGGGTCTCTGTTTGCCCTACCCTAGAAGTTTAATAGTCCATTTTACTCGCCATTTCATGCGCCTTCAGATGCCGCTTAGCCCAATAAGCTATCTGAAATAGGAGCGACGGAAATTGAACAAATGTGATAGAATTTCCCTGAAATCTTATATTAAACAAAATATAAAATGATCTAATCGGGTCTCTGATTGCCCTATCATAGAAGTTTAACAGTGCATTTCACTCGTCATTTCATGCGCTTTGACATGCCGCTTAGCCCAATAAGCTATCTGAAATAGGAGCGACGTAAATTGAACAAATGTGATAGAATTTCCCTGAAATCTTATATTAAACAAAATATAAAATGAGCTAATCGGGTCTCTGATTGCCCTATCATAAAAGTTGAGCAGTGCATTTTACTCGCCATTCCACGCACTTTAAGATGGCGCCTAGCCCAGTACGCTATCTGAAATAGGAGCGACGTAAGTTGAACAAATGTGATAGAATTTCGCTGAATTCTTTTATTAACCATAATGTAAAATGATCTAATCGGATCTCTGTTCGCCCGAGCCTAGAACTTTAATAGCGCATTTTGTTCGCCATTTCAAACGCCTTGAGATGCCGCTTTGCCCAATACGCTATCTGAAATAGGAGCGACGTAAATTGAACAAATGTGATAGAATTTCACTGAATTCTTATATTAACCAAAACATAAAATGATCTAATCGGGTCTCTGATTGCCCTAGGATAGAAGTTAAATAGTGCATTTTACTCGCCATTCCGAACGCTTTAAGATGCCGCATAGCCCAGTTCGCTATCTGCAATAGGAGCGACGTAAATTGAACAAATGTGATAGAATTTTGCTGAATTCCTAAATTAACCATAGTACAAAATGATCTAATCGGGTCTCTGTTTGCTCTACCCTAGAAGTTTAATAGTGCATTTCGCTCGCCATTTCATGCGCTTTGAGATGCCGCTTAGCTCAATACGCTATTTGAAATAGGAGCGACGTAAGTTGACAAATGTGATAGAATTTCGCTGAATTCTTAAATTAACCATAACATAAAATGATCTAATCGGGTCTCTGTTTGCCCTACCCTAGAAGTTTAATAGTGCATTTTGCTCGTCATTTCATGCGCTTTGAGATGCCGCTGAGCCCAATACGCTATTTGAAATAGGAGCGACGTAAATTGAACAAATGTGATAGAATTTCACTGAATTCTTATATTAACCAAAATATAAAATGATCTAATCGGGTCTCTGTTCGCCCTACCATAGAAGTCTAATGGTGCATTTCACTCGCCATTTCATGCGCTTTGCGATGCCGCTTAGCCCAATACGCTATCTGAAATAGGAGCGACGTAAGGTGAACAAATGTGATAGAATTTCGCTGAATTCTTTTATTAACCATAATGTAAAATGATTTGCTCGGGTCTCTGTTCGCCCTGGCCTAGAAGTTTAATAGTGCATTTCACTCGTCATTTCATGCGCTTTGAGATGCCGCTGAGCCCAATAAGCTATTTGTAATAGGAGCGACGGAAATTGAACAAATGTGATAGAATTTTGCTGAATTCATAAATTAACCATAATATAAAATGATCTAATCGGGTCTCTGATTGCCCTATCATAGAAGTTTAATAGTGCATTTTACTCGCCATTTCATGCGACTTCAGATGCCGCTTAGCCCAATAAGCTATCTGAAATAGGAGCGACGTAAATTGAACAAATGTGATAGAATTTCCCTGAAACCTTATATTAAACAAAATATAAAATGATCTAATCGGGTCTCTGATTGCCCTATCATAGAAGTTTAGTAGTGCATGTTACTCGCCATTCCACGCGCTTTAAGATGCCGCCTAGCCCAGTACGCTATCTGAAATAGGAGCGACGAAAATTGAACAAATGTGATAGAATTTTGCTGAATTCTTAAATTAACCATAATATAAAATGATCTAATCGGGTCTCTGATTGCCCTATCATAGAAGTTTAATAGTGCATTTTACTCGCCATTTCATGCGACTTCAGATGCCGCTTAGCCCAATAAGCTATCTGAAATAGGAGCGACGTAAATTGAACAAATGTGATAGAATTTCCCTGAAACCTTATATTAAACAAAATATAAAATGATCTAATCGGGTCTCTGATTGCCCTATCATAGAAGTTTAGTAGTGCATGTTACTCGCCATTCCACGCGCTTTAAGATGCCGCCTAGCCCAGTACGCTATCTGAAATAGGAGCGACGTAAATTGAACAAATGTGATAAAATTTTGCTGACATCTTAAATTAACCATAATATAGAATGATCTCATCGGGTCTCTGTTTGCCCTACCCTAGAAGTTTAACAGTGCATTTCACTCGTCATTTCATGCGCTTTGACATGCCGCTTAGCCCAATAAGCCATCTGAAATAGGAGCGACGTAAATTGAACAAATGTGATAGAATTTCCCTGAAATCTTATATTAAACAAAATATAAAATGAGCTAATCGGGTCTCTGATTGCCCTATCATAAAAGTTGAGCAGTGCATTTTACTCGCCATTCCACGCACTTTAAGATGGCGCCTAGCCCAGTACGCTATCTGAAATAGGAGCGACGTAAGTTGAACAAATGTGATAGAATTTCGCTGAATTCTTTTATTAACCATAATGTAAAATGATCTAATCGGATCTCTGTTCGCCCGAGCCTAGAACTTTAATAGCGCATTTTGTTCGCCATTTCAAACGCCTTGAGATGCCGCTTTGCCCAATACGCTATCTGAAATAGGAGCGACGTAAATTGAACAAATGTGATAGAATTTCACTGAATTCTTATATTAACCAAAACATAAAATGATCTAATCGGGTCTCTGATTGCCCTAGGATAGAAGTTAAATAGTGCATTTTACTCGCCATTCCGAACGCTTTAAGATGCCGCATAGCCCAGTTCGCTATCTGCAATAGGAGCGACGTAAATTGAACAAATGTGATAGAATTTTGCTGAATTCTTAAATTAACCATAGTACAAAATGATCTAATCGGGTCTCTGTTTGCTCTACCCTAGAAGTTTAATAGTGCATTTCGCTCGCCATTTCATGCGCTTTGAGATGCCGCTTAGCTCAATACGCTATTTGAAATAGGAGCGACGTAAGTTGACAAATGTGATAGAATTTCGCTGAATTCTTAAATTAACCATAACATAAAATGATCTAATCGGGTCTCTGTTTGCCCTACCCTAGAAGTTTAATAGTGCATTTTGCTCGTCATTTCATGCGCTTTGAGATGCCGCTGAGCCCAATACGCTATTTGAAATAGGAGCGACGTAAATTGAACAAATGTGATAGAATTTCACTGAATTCTTATATTAACCAAAATATAAAATGATCTAATCGGGTCTCTGTTCGCCCTACCATAGAAGTCTAATGGTGCATTTCACTCGCCATTTCATGCGCTTTGCGATGCCGCTTAGCCCAATACGCTATCTGAAATAGGAGCGACGTAAGGTGAACAAATGTGATAGAATTTCGCTGAATTCTTTTATTAACCATAATGTAAAATGATTTGCTCGGGTCTCTGTTCGCCCTGGCCTAGAAGTTTAATAGTGCATTTCACTCGTCATTTCATGCGCTTTGAGATGCCGCTGAGCCCAATAAGCTATTTGTAATAGGAGCGACGGAAATTGAACAAATGTGATAGAATTTTGCTGAATTCTTAAATTAACCATAATATAAAATGATCTAATCGGGTCTCTGATTGCCCTATCATAGAAGTTTAATAGTGCATTTTACTCGCCATTTCATGCGACTTCAGATGCCGCTTAGCCCAATAAGCTATCTGAAATAGGAGCGACGTAAATTGAACAAATGTGATAGAATTTCCCTGAAACCTTATATTAAACAAAATATAAAATGATCTAATCGGGTCTCTGATTGCCCTATCATAGAAGTTTAGTAGTGCATGTTACTCGCCATTCCACGCGCTTTAAGATGCCGCCTAGCCCAGTACGCTATCTGAAATAGGAGCGACGTAAATTGAACAAATGTGATAAAATTTTGCTGAATTCTTAAATTAACCATAATATAAAATGATCTCATCGGGTCTCTGTTTGCCCTACCCTAGAAGTTTAATAGTGCATTTTACTCGCCATTTCATGCGCCTTCAGATGCCGCTTAGCTCAATAAGCTATCTGAAATAGGAGCGACGGAAATTGAACAAATGTGATAGAATTTCCCTGAAATCTTATATTAAACAAAATATAAAATGATCTAATCGGGTCTCTGATTGCCCTATCATAGAAGTTTAACAGTGCATTTCACTCGTCATTTCATGCGCTTTGACATGCCGCTTAGCCCAATAAGCTATCTGAAATAGGAGCGACGTAAATTGAACAAATGTGATAGAATTTCCCTGAAATCTTATATTAAACAAAATATAAAATGAGCTAATCGGGTCTCTGATTGCCCTATCATAAAAGTTGAGTAGTGCATTTTACTCGCCATTCCACGCACTTTAAGATGGCGCCTAGCCCAGTACGCTATCTGAAATAGGAGCGACGTAAGTTGAACAAATGTGATAGAATTTCGCTGAATTCTTTTATTAACCATAATGTAAAATGATCTAATCGGATCTCTGTTCGCCCGAGCCTAGAACTTTAATAGCGCATTTTGTTCGCCATTTCAAACGCCTTGAGATGCCGCTTTGCCCAATACGCTATCTGAAATAGGAGCGACGTAAATTGAACAAATGTGATAGAATTTCACTGAATTCTTATATTAACCAAAACATAAAATGATCTAATCGGGTCTCTGATTGCCCTAGGATAGAAGTTAAATAGTGCATTTTACTCGCCATTCCGAACGCTTTAAGATGCCGCATAGCCCAGTTCGCTATCTGCAATAGGAGCGACGTAAATTGAACAAATGTGATAGAATTTTGCTGAATTCTTAAATTAACCATAGTACAAAATGATCTAATCGGGTCTCTGTTTGCTCTACCCTAGAAGTTTAATAGTGCATTTCGCTCGCCATTTCATGCGCTTTGAGATGCCGCTTAGCTCAATACGCTATTTGAAATAGGAGCGACGTAAGTTGAACAAATGTGATAGAATTTCGCTGAATTCTTAAATTAACCATAACATAAAATGATCTAATCGGGTCTCTGTTTGCCCTACCCTAGAAGTTTAATAGTGCATTTTGCTCGTCATTTCATGCGCTTTGAGATGCCGCTGAGCCCAATACGCTATTTGAAATAGGAGCGACGTAAATTGAACAAATGTGATAGAATTTCACTGAATTCTTATATTAACCAAAATATAAAATGATCTAATCGGGTCTCTGTTCGCCCTACCATAGAAGTCTAATGGTGCATTTCACTCGCCATTTCATGCGCTTTGCGATGCCGCTTAGCCCAATACGCTATCTGAAATAGGAGCGACGTAAGGTGAACAAATGTGATAGAATTTCGCTGAATTCTTTTATTAACCATAATGTAAAATGATCTGCTCGGGTCTCTGTTCGCCCTGGCCTAGAAGTTTAATAGTGCATTTCACTCGTCATTTCATGCGCTTTGAGATGCCGCTGAGCCCAATAAGCTATTTGTAATAGGAGCGACGCAAATTGAACAAATGTGATAGAATTTCGCTGAATTCTTATATTAACCAAAATATAAAATGATCTAATCGGGTCTCTGATTGCCCTATCATAGAATTTTAATAGAGCATTCTACTCGCCATTCCACCCGCTTTAAGATGCCGCCTAGCCCAGTACGCTATCTGCAATAGGAGCGACGTAAATTGAACAAATGTGATAGAATTAGTTGAATTCTTATATTAACCAATATATAAAATGATCTAATCGGGTCTCTGATTGCCCTACCCTAGAAGTTTAATAGTGCATTTCACTCGTCATTTCATGCGCTTTGAGATGCCGCTTAGCCCAATACGCTATCTGCAATAGGAGCGACGTAAATTGAACAAATGTGATAGAATTTCGCTGAATTCTTATATTAACCAAAGTATATAATGATCTAATCTGGTCTCTGATTGCCCTATCATAGAAGGTTAATAGTGCATTTTACTCGCCATTCCACGCGCTGTAAGATGCCGTCTAGCCCAGTACGCTATCTGAAATAGGAGCGACGTAACTTGAACAAATGTGATAGAATCACGCTGCATTCTTATATTAACCGTAATATAAAATGATCTAATCGGGTCTCTGTTTGCCTTATCCTAGGAGTATAATAGTGCATTATACTCGCCATTCCATGCGCTTTTAGATGCCGCTTAGCCCAGGACGCTATCTGAAATAGGAACCACGTAAATTGAACAAATGTGAGAGAATTTTGCTGAATTCTTAAATTAACCATAATATAAAATGACCTAATCGGGTCTCTGTATGACCTACCCTAGAAGTTTAATAGTGCATTTCACTCGTCATTTCATGCGCTTTGAGATGCCGCTAAGCCCAATAAGCTACCTGTAATAGAAGCGACGTAAATTGAACAAATGTGATAGAATTTCGTTGAATTCTTATATTAACCTTAATGTAAAATGATCTAATCGGGTCTCTGTTTGCCTTATCCTAGAAGTTTAATAGTGCATTATACTCGTCATTTCATGCGGATTGAGATGCCGCTAAGCCCAATAAGCTATCTGAAATAGGAGCGACGTAAATTGAACAAATGTGATAGAATTTCGCTGAATTCTTTTAAGAACCATAATGTAAAATGATCTAATCGGGTCTCTGTTCGCCCTAGCCTAGAAGTTTAATAGCGCATTTTATTCGCCATTTCATGTGCCTTGAGATGCCGCTTAGCCCAGTACACTATCTGAAATAGGAGCGACGTATGTTGAACAAATGTGATAGAATTTCGCTGAATTCTTAAATTAACTATAATATAAAATGATCTAATCGGGTCTCTGTTCGCCCAAGCCTAGAAGTTTAATAGTGCATTTTATTCGCCATTTCATGCGCTTTTAGATGCCGCTTAGCCTAGGACGCTATCTGAAATAGGAACGACGTAAATTGAACAAATGTGATAGAATTTCACTGAATTCTTATATTAACCAAAACATAAAATGATCTAATCGGGTCTCTGATTGCCCTAGGATAGAAGTTAAATAGTGCATTTTACTCGCCATTCCGAACGCGTTACGATGCCGCATAGCCCAGTTCGCTATCTGCAATAGGAGCGACGTAAATTGAACAAATGTGATAGAATTACGCTGAATTCTTATATTAACCGTAATATAAAATAATCTAATCGGGTCTCTGTTTGCCTTATCCTCGAAGTTTAGTATTGCATTTTACTCGCCATTTCATGCGCTTTGAGATACCGCTTAGCCCAATACGCTATCTGAAATAGGAGCGACGTAAATTGAGCAAATGTGATAGAATTTTGCTGAATTCTTAAATTAACCATAATATAAAATGATCTAATCGCATCACTGTTTAACCTACCCTAGAAGGTTAATAGTGCATATCACTCGTCATTCCATGCGCTTTGAGATGCCGCTGAGCCCAATAACCTACCTGTAATAGGAGCGACGTAAATTGAACAAATGCGATAGAATTTCGCTGAATTCTTATATTAACCAAAATATAAAATGATCTAATCGGGTCTCTGATTGCCCTATCATAGAAGTTTAGTAGTGCATTTTACTCGCCATTCCACGAGCTTTAAGATGCCGCCTAGCACAGTACGCTATCTGAAATAGGAGCGACGTAAGTTGAACAAATGTGATAGAATTTCGCAGAATTCTTATATTAACCAAAATATAAAATGATCTAATCTGGTCTCTGCTCGCCCTAGCCTAGAAGTTTAATAGTGCATTTTGTTCGCCATTTCATGCGCTTTGAGATGCCGCTAAGCCCAATAAGCTGTCTGAAATAGGAGCGACGTACGTTGAACAAATGTGATAGAATTTCGCTGAATTCTTTTAAGAACCATAATGTAAAATGATCTAATCGGGTCTCTGTTCGCCCTAGCCTAGAAGTTTAATAGCGCATTTTATTCGCCATTTCATGTGCCTTGAGATGCCGCTTAGCCCAATACGCTATCTGAAATAGGAGCGACGTAAATTGAACAAATGTGATAGAATTTCCCTGAAATCTTATATTAAACAAAATATACAATGATCTAATCGGGTCTCTGATTGCCCTATCATAGAAGTTTAGCAGTGCATTTTACTCGCCATTCCACGCGCTTTAAGATATCGCCTAGCCCAGTACGCTATCTAAATTAGGAGCGACGTAAGTTGAACAAATGTTATAGAATTACGCTGAATTCTTATATTAACCGTAATATAAAATGATCTAATCGGGTCTCTGTTTGCCTTATCCTAGAAGTTTAGTATTGCATTTTACTCGCCATTTCATGCGCTTTGAGATACCGCTTAGCCCAATACGCTATCCGAAATAGGAGCGACGTAAATTGAACAAATGTGATAGAATTTCGCTGAATTCTTAAATTA
The DNA here is from genome assembly GCA_916610135.2 of Macropis europaea. NCBI lineage: Eukaryota > Metazoa > Arthropoda > Insecta > Hymenoptera > Melittidae > Macropis > Macropis europaea. The sequence goes on along the minus strand of CAKAJE020001190.1, from coordinate 100,716 downwards.
ACTATAATATAAAATGATCTAATCGGGTCACTGATTGCCCTACCCTAGAAGTTTAATAGTGCATTTTGCTCGCCATTTCATGCGCTTTGAGATGCCGCTTAGCCCAATACGCTATCTGAAATATGAGCGACGTAAATTGAACAAATGTGATAGAATTTCGCTGAATTCTTATATTAACCAAAATATAAAATGATACAACCGGGTCTCTGTTTGCCTTATCCTAGAAGTTTAGTATTGCATTTTACTCGCCATTTCATGCGCTTTGAGATGCCGCTTATCCCAATACGCTATCGGAAATAGGAGCGACGTAAATTGAACAAATGTGATAGAATTTCGCTGAATTCTTAAATTAACCATAATATAAAATGATCTAATCGGGTCTCTGTTTGCCCTACCCTAGAAGTTTAATAGTGCATTTTACTCGCCATTTCATGCGCTTTGAGATGCCGCTTAGCCCAATGCGCTATCTGAAATAGGAGCGACGTAAATTGAACAAATGTGATAGAATTTCGCCGAATTCTTAAATTAACCATAATATAAAATGATCTAATCGGGTCTCTGCTTGCCCTACCCTAGAAGTTTAAGAGTGCATTTTAGTCGCCATTTCATGCGCTTTGAGATGCCGCTTCGCCCAATACGCTATCTGAAATAGGAGCGACGTAAATTGAACAAATGTGATAGAATTTCGCTGAATTCTTATATTAACCAAAATATAAAATGATCTAATCGGGTCTCTGATTGCCCTATCATAGAAGTTTAGTAGTGCATTTTACTCGCCATTCCACGAGCTTTAAGATGCCGCCTAGCACAGTACGCTATCTGAAATAGGAGCGACGTAAGTTGAACAAATGTGATAGAATTTCGCAGAATTCTTATATTAACCAAAATATAAAATGATCTAATCTGGTCTCTGTTCGCCCTAGCCTAGAAGTTTAATAGTGCATTTTGTTCGCCATTTCATGCGCTTTGAGATGCCGCTAAGCCCAATAAGCTGTCTGAAATAGGAGCGACGTACGTTGAACAAATGTGATAGAATTTCGCTGAATTCTTTTAAGAACCATAATGTAAAATGATCTAATCGGGTCTCTGTTCGCCCTAGCCTAGAAGTTTAATAGCGCATTTTATTCGCCATTTCATGTGCCTTGAGATGCCGCTTAGCCCAATACGCTATCTGAAATAGGAGCGACGTAAATTGAACAAATGTGATAGAATTTCCCTGAAATCTTATATTAAACAAAATATACAATGATCTAATCGGGTCTCTGATTGCCCTATCATAGAAGTTTAGCAGTGCATTTTACTCGCCATTCCACGCGCTTTAAGATATCGCCTAGCCCAGTACGCTATCTAAATTAGGAGCGACGTAAGTTGAACAAATGTTATAGAATTACGCTGAATTCTTATATTAACCGTAATATAAAATGATCTAATCGGGTCTCTGTTTGCCTTATCCTAGAAGTTTAGTATTGCATTTTACTCGCCATTTCATGCGCTTTGAGATACCGCTTAGCCCAATACGCTATCCGAAATAGGAGCGACGTAAATTGAACAAATGTGATAGAATTTCGCTGAATTCTTAAATTAACTATAATATAAAATGATCTAATCGGGTCACTGATTGCCCTACCCTAGAAGTTTAATAGTGCATTTTGCTCGCCATTTCATGCGCTTTGAGATGCCGCTTAGCCCAATACGCTATCTGAAATATGAGCGACGTAAATTGAACAAATGTGATAGAATTTCGCTGAATTCTTATATTAACCAAAATATAAAATGATACAACCGGGTCTCTGTTTGCCTTATCCTAGAAGTTTAGTATTGCATTTTACTCGCCATTTCATGCGCTTTGAGATGCCGCTTATCCCAATACGCTATCTGAAATAGGAGCGACGTAAATTGAACAAATGTGATAGAATTTCGCTGAATTCTTAAATTAACCATAATATAAAATGATCTAATCGGGTCTCTGTTTGCCCTACCCTAGAAGTTTAATAGTGCATTTTACTCGCCATTTCATGCGCTTTGAGATGCCGCTTAGCCCAATGCGCTATCTGAAATAGGAGCGACGTAAATTGAACAAATGTGATAGAATTTCGCCGAATTCTTAAATTAACCATAATATAAAATGATCTAATCGGGTCTCTGCTTGCCCTACCCTAGAAGTTTAATAGTGCATTTTAGTCGCCATTTCATGCGCTTTGAGATGCCGCTTCGCCCAATACGCTATCTGAAATAGGAGCGACGTAAATTGAACAAATGTGATAGAATTTCGCTGAATTCTTATATTAACCAAAATATAAAATGATCTAATCGGGTCTCTGATTGCCCTATCATAGAAGTTTTGTAGTGCATTTTACTCGCCATTCCACGAGCTTTAAGATGCCGCCTAGCACAGTACGCTATCTGAAATAGGAGCGACGTAAGTTGAACAAATGTGATAGAATTTCGCAGAATTCTTATATTAACCAAAATATAAAATGATCTAATCTGGTCTCTGTTCGCCCTAGCCTAGAAGTTTAATAGTGCATTTTTGTTCGCCATTTCATGCGCTTTGAGATGCCGCTAAGCCCAATAAGCTGTCTGAAATAGGAGCGACGTAAGTTGAACAAATGTGATAGAATTTCGCTGAATTCTTTTAAGAACCATAATGTAAAATGATCTAATCGGGTCTCTGTTCGCCCTAGCCTAGAAGTTTAATAGCGCATTTTATTCGCCATTTCATGCGCCTTGAGATGCCGCTTAGCCCAATACGCTATCTGAAATAGGAGCGACGTAAATTGAACAAATGTGATAGAATTACGCTGAATTCTTATATTAACCGTAATATAAAATGATCTAATCGGGTCTCTGTTTGCCTTATCCTAGAAGTTTAGTATTGCATTTTACTCGCCATTTCATGCGCTTTGAGATACCGCTTAGCCCAATACGCTATCCGAAATAGGAGCGACGTAAATTGAACAAATGTGATAGAATTTCGCTGAATTCTTAAATTAACTATAATATAAAATGATCTAATCGGGTCACTGATTGCCCTACCCTAGAAGTTTAATAGTGCATTTTGCTCGCCATTTCATGCGCTTTGAGATGCCGCTTAGCCCACTACGCTATCTGAAATATGAGCGACGTAAATTGAACAAATGTGATAGAATTTCGCTGAATTCTTATATTAACCAAAATATAAAATGATCTAACCGGGTCTCTGTTTGCCTTCTCCTAGAAGTTTAGTATTGTATTTTACTCGCCATTTCATGCGCTTTGAGATGCCGCTTATCCCAATACGCTATCTGAAATAGGAGCGACGTAAATTGAACAAATGTGATGGAATTTCGCTGAATTCTTAAATTAACTATAATATAAAATGACTTAATCGGGTCTCTGTTGGCCCTGCCCTAGAAGTTTAATAGTGCATTTTACTCGCCATTTCATGCGCTTTGAGATGCCGCTTAGTGCAATACGCTATCTGAAATATGAGCGACGTAAATTGAACAAATGTGATAGAATTTCGCTGAATTCTTATATTAACCAAAATGTAAAATGATCTAATCGGGTCTCTGTTTGCCCTACCCTGGAAGTTTAATAGTGCATTTCACTCGTCATTTCATGCGCTTTGAGATGCCGCTAATCACAATAAGCTATCTGAAATACGAGCGACGTAAATAGAACAATTGTGATAGAATTTCGCTGAATTCTTATATTAACCAAAATATAAAATGATCTAATCGGGTCTCTGATTGCCCTATCATAGAATATTAATAGTGCATTTTACTCGCCACTCCACGCGCTTTAGGGTGCCGTCTAACCCAGTATGCTATCCGAAATAGGAGCGACGTACATTGAATAAATGTGATAGAATTTTGCTGAATTCTTAAATTAACCATAATATAAATGATCTAATCGGGTCTCTGTTTGCCCTACCCTAGAAGTTTAATAGTGCATTTTACTCCGCCATTTCATGCGCTTTGAGATGCCGCTTAGCCCAATGCGCTATCTGAAATAGGAGCGACGTAAATTGAACAAATGTGATAGAATTTCGCTGAATTCTTAAATTAACCATAATATAAAATGATCTAATCTGGTCTCTGTTCGCCCTAGCCTAGAAGTTTAATAGTGCATTTTGTTCGCCATTTCATGCGCTTTGAGATGCCGCTAAGCCCAATAAGCTGTCTGAAATAGGAGCGACGTACGTTGAACAAATGTGATAGAATTTCGCTGAATTCTTTTAAGAACCATAATGTAAAATGATCTAATCGGGTCTCTGTTCGCCCTAGCCTAGAAGTTTAATAGCGCATTTTATTCGCCATTTCATGTGCTTTGAGATGCCGCTTAGCCCAATACGCTATCTGAAATAGGAGCGACGTAAATTGAACAAATGTGATAGAATTTCCCTGAAATCTTATATTAAACAAAATATACAATGATCTAATCGGGTCTCTGATTGCCCTATCATAGAAGTTTAGCAGTGCATTTTACTCGCCATTCCACGCGCTTTAAGATATCGCCTAGCCCAGTACGCTATCTAAATTAGGAGCGACGTAAGTTGAACAAATGTTATAGAATTACGCTGAATTCTTATATTAACCGTAATATAAAATGATCTAATCGGGTCTCTGTTTGCCTTATCCTAGAAGTTTAGTATTGCATTTTACTCGCCATTTCATGCGCTTTGAGATACCGCTTAGCCCAATACGCTATCCGAAATAGGAGCGACGTAAATTGAACAAATGTGATAGAATTTCGCTGAATTCTTAAATTAACTATAATATAAAATGATCTAATCGGGTCACTGATTGCCCTACCCTAGAAGTTTAATAGTGCATTTTGCTCGCCATTTCATGCGCTTTGAGATGCCGCTTAGCCCAATACGCTATCTGAAATATGAGCGACGTAAATTGAACAAATGTGATAGAATTTCGCTGAATTCTTATATTAACCAAAATATAAAATGATACAACCGGGTCTCTGTTTGCCTTATCCTAGAAGTTTAGTATTGCATTTTACTCGCCATTTCATGCGCTTTGAGATGCCGCTTATCCCAATACGCTATCGGAAATAGGAGCGACGTAAATTGAACAAATGTGATAGAATTTCGCTGAATTCTTAAATTAACCATAATATAAAATGATCTAATCGGGTCTCTGTTTGCCCTACCCTAGAAGTTTAATAGTGCATTTTACTCGCCATTTCATGCGCTTTGAGATGCCGCTTAGCCCAATGCGCTATCTGAAATAGGAGCGACGTAAATTGAACAAATGTGATAGAATTTCGCTGAATTCTTAAATTAACCATAATATAAAATGATCTAATCGGGTCTCTGCTTGCCCTACCCTAGAAGTTTAAGAGTGCATTTTAGTCGCCATTTCATGCGCTTTGAGATGCCGCTTCGCCCAATACGCTATCTGAAATAGGAGCGACGTAAATTGAACAAATGTGATAGAATTTCGCTGAATTCTTATATTAACCAAAATATAAAATGATCTAATCGGGTCTCTGATTGCCCTATCATAGAAGTTTAGTAGTGCATTTTACTCGCCATTCCACGAGCTTTAAGATGCCGCCTAGCACAGTACGCTATCTGAAATAGGAGCGACGTAAGTTGAACAAATGTGATAGAATTTCGCAGAATTCTTATATTAACCAAAATATAAAATGATCTAATCTGGTCTCTGTTCGCCCTAGCCTAGAAGTTTAATAGTGCATTTTGTTCGCCATTTCATGCGCTTTGAGATGCCGCTAAGCCCAATAAGCTGTCTGAAATAGGAGCGACGTACGTTGAACAAATGTGATAGAATTTCGCTGAATTCTTTTAAGAACCATAATGTAAAATGATCTAATCGGGTCTCTGTTCGCCCTAGCCTAGAAGTTTAATAGCGCATTTTATTCGCCATTTCATGTGCCTTGAGATGCCGCTTAGCCCAATACGCTATCTGAAATAGGAGCGACGTAAATTGAACAAATGTGATAGAATTTCCCTGAAATCTTATATTAAACAAAATATACAATGATCTAATCGGGTCTCTGATTGCCCTATCATAGAAGTTTAGCAGTGCATTTTACTCGCCATTCCACGCGCTTTAAGATACCGCCTAGCCCAGTACGCTATCTAAATTAGGAGCGACGTAAGTTGAACAAATGTTATAGAATTACGCTGAATTATTATATTAACCGTAATATAAAATGATCTAATCGGGTCTCTGTTTGCCTTATCCTAGAAGTTTAGTATTGCATTTTACTCGCCATTTCATGCGCTTTGAGATACCGCTTAGCCCAATACGCTATCCGAAATAGGAGCGACGTAAATTGAACAAATGTGATAGAATTTCGCTGAATTCTTAAATTAACTATAATATAAAATGATCTAATCGGGTCACTGATTGCCCTACCCTAGAAGTTTAATAGTGCATTTTGCTCGCCATTTCATGCGCTTTGAGATGCCGCTTAGCCCAATACGCTATCTGAAATATGAGCGACGTAAATTGAACAAATGTGATAGAATTTCGCTGAATTCTTATATTAACCAAAATATAAAATGATACAACCGGGTCTCTGTTTGCCTTATCCTAGAAGTTTAGTATTGCATTTTACTCGCCATTTCATGCGCTTTGAGATGCCGCTTATCCCAATACGCTATCTGAAATAGGAGCGACGTAAATTGAACAAATGTGATAGAATTTCGCTGAATTCTTAAATTAACCATAATATAAAATGATCTAATCGGGTCTCTGTTTGCCCTACCCTAGAAGTTTAATAGTGCATTTTACTCGCCATTTCATGCGCTTTGAGATGCCGCTTAGCCCAATGCGCTATCTGAAATAGGAGCGACGTAAATTGAACAAATGTGATAGAATTTCGCCGAATTCTTAAATTAACCATAATATAAAATGATCTAATCGGGTCTCTGCTTGCCCTACCCTAGAAGTTTAATAGTGCATTTTAGTCGCCATTTCATGCGCTTTGAGATGCCGCTTCGCCCAATACGCTATCTGAAATAGGAGCGACGTAAATTGAACAAATGTGATAGAATTTCGCTGAATTCTTATATTAACCAAAATATAAAATGATCTAATCGGGTCTCTGATTGCCCTATCATAGAAGTTTTGTAGTGCATTTTACTCGCCATTCCACGAGCTTTAAGATGCCGCCTAGCACAGTACGCTATCTGAAATAGGAGCGACGTAAGTTGAACAAATGTGATAGAATTTCGCAGAATTCTTATATTAACCAAAATATAAAATGATCTAATCTGGTCTCTGTTCGCCCTAGCCTAGAAGTTTAATAGTGCATTTTGTTCGCCATTTCATGCGCTTTGAGATGCCGCTAAGCCCAATAAGCTGTCTGAAATAGGAGCGACGTACGTTGAACAAATGTGATAGAATTTCGCTGAATTCTTTTAAGAACCATAATGTAAAATGATCTAATCGGGTCTCTGTTCGCCCTAGCCTAGAAGTTTAATAGCGCATTTTATTCGCCATTTCATGCGCCTTGAGATGCCGCTTAGCCCAATACGCTATCTGAAATAGGAGCGACGTAAATTGAACAAATGTGATAGAATTACGCTGAATTCTTATATTAACCGTAATATAAAATGATCTAATCGGGTCTCTGTTTGCCTTATCCTAGAAGTTTAGTATTGCATTTTACTCGCCATTTCATGCGCTTTGAGATACCGCTTAGCCCAATACGCTATCCGAAATAGGAGCGACGTAAATTGAACAAATGTGATAGAATTTCGCTGAATTCTTAAATTAACTATAATATAAAATGATCTAATCGGGTCACTGATTGCCCTACCCTAGAAGTTTAATAGTGCATTTTGCTCGCCATTTCATGCGCTTTGAGATGCCGCTTAGCCCACTACGCTATCTGAAATATGAGCGACGTAAATTGAACAAATGTGATAGAATTTCGCTGAATTCTTATATTAACCAAAATATAAAATGATCTAACCGGGTCTCTGTTTGCCTTCTCCTAGAAGTTTAGTATTGTATTTTACTCGCCATTTCATGCGCTTTGAGATGCCGCTTATCCCAATACGCTATCTGAAATAGGAGCGACGTAAATTGAACAAATGTGATGGAATTTCGCTGAATTCTTAAATTAACTATAATATAAAATGACTTAATCGGGTCTCTGTTGGCCCTACCCTAGAAGTTTAATAGTGCATTTTACTCGCCATTTCATGCGCTTTGAGATGCCGCTTAGTGCAATACGCTATCTGAAATATGAGCGACGTAAATTGAACAAATGTGATAGAATTTCGCTGAATTCTTATATTAACCAAAATGTAAAATGATCTAATCGGGTCTCTGTTTGCCCTACCCTGGAAGTTTAATAGTGCATTTCACTCGTCATTTCATGCGCTTTGAGATGCCGCTAATCACAATAAGCTATCTGAAATACGAGCGACGTAAATAGAACAATTGTGATAGAATTTCGCTGAATTCTTATATTAACCAAAATATAAAATGATCTAATCGGGTCTCTGATTGCCCTATCATAGAATATTAATAGTGCATTTTACTCGCCACTCCACGCGCTTTAGGGTGCCGTCTAACCCAGTATGCTATCCGAAATAGGAGCGACGTACATTGAATAAATGTGATAGAATTTTGCTGAATTCTTAAATTAACCATAATATAAAATGATCTAATCGGGTCTCTGTTTGCCCTACCCTAGAAGTTTAATAGTGCATTTTACTCGCCATTTCATGCGCTTTGAGATGCCGCTTAGCCCAATGCGCTATCTGAAATAGGAGCGACGTAAATTGTACAAATGTGATAGAATTTCGCCGAATTCTTAAATTAACCATAATATAAAATGATCTAATCTGGTCTCTGTTCGCCCTAGCCTAGAAGTTTAATAGTGCATTTTGTTCGCCATTTCATGCGCTTTGAGATGCCGCTAAGCCCAATAAGCTGTCTGAAATAGGAGCGACGTACGTTGAACAAATGTGATAGAATTTCGCTGAATTCTTTTAAGAACCATAATGTAAAATGATCTAATCGGGTCTCTGTTCGCCCTAGCCTAGAAGTTTAATAGCGCATTTTATTCGCCATTTCATGTGCCTTGAGATGCCGCTTAGCCCAATACGCTATCTGAAATAGGAGCGACGTAAATTGAACAAATGTGATAGAATTTCCCTGAAATCTTATATTAAACAAAATATACAATGATCTAATCGGGTCTCTGATTGCCCTATCATAGAAGTTTAGCAGTGCATTTTACTCGCCATTCCACGCGCTTTAAGATATCGCCTAGCCCAGTACGCTATCTAAATTAGGAGCGACGTAAGTTGAACAAATGTTATAGAATTACGCTGAATTCTTATATTAACCGTAATATAAAATGATCTAATCGGGTCTCTGTTTGCCTTATCCTAGAAGTTTAGTATTGCATTTTACTCGCCATTTCATGCGCTTTGAGATACCGCTTAGCCCAATACGCTATCCGAAATAGGAGCGACGTAAATTGAACAAATGTGATAGAATTTCGCTGAATTCTTAAATTAACTATAATATAAAATGATCTAATCGGGTCACTGATTGCCCTACCCTAGAAGTTTAATAGTGCATTTTGCTCGCCATTTCATGCGCTTTGAGATGCCGCTTAGCCCAATACGCTATCTGAAATATGAGCGACGTAAATTGAACAAATGTGATAGAATTTCGCTGAATTCTTATATTAACCAAAATATAAAATGATACAACCGGGTCTCTGTTTGCCTTATCCTAGAAGTTTAGTATTGCATTTTACTCGCCATTTCATGCGCTTTGAGATGCCGCTTATCCCAATACGCTATCTGAAATAGGAGCGACGTAAATTGAACAAATGTGATAGAATTTCGCTGAATTCTTAAATTAACCATAATATAAAATGATCTAATCGGGTCTCTGTTTGCCCTACCCTAGAAGTTTAATAGTGCATTTTACTCGCCATTTCATGCGCTTTGAGATGCCGCTTAGCCCAATGCGCTATCTGAAATAGGAGCGACGTAAATTGAACAAATGTGATAGAATTTCGCCGAATTCTTAAATTAACCATAATATAAAATGATCTAATCGGGTCTCTGCTTGCCCTACCCTAGAAGTTTAATAGTGCATTTTAGTCGCCATTTCATGCGCTTTGAGATGCCGCTTCGCCCAATACGCTATCTGAAATAGGAGCGACGTAAATTGAACAAATGTGATAGAATTTCGCTGAATTCTTATATTAACCAAAATGTAAAATGATCTAATCGGGTCTCTGATTGCCCTATCATAGAAGTTTTGTAGTGCATTTTACTCGCCATTCCACGAGCTTTAAGATGCCGCCTAGCACAGTACGCTATCTGAAATAGGAGCGACGTAAGTTGAACAAATGTGATAGAATTTCGCAGAATTCTTATATTAACCAAAATATAAAATGATCTAATCTGGTCTCTGTTCGCCCTAGCCTAGAAGTTTAATAGTGCATTTTGTTCGCCATTTCATGCGCTTTGAGATGCCGCTAAGCCCAATAAGCTGTCTGAAATAGGAGCGACGTACGTTGAACAAATGTGATAGAATTTCGCTGAATTCTTTTAAGAACCATAATGTAAAATGATATAATCGGGTCTCTGTTCGCCCTAGCCTAGAAGTTTAATAGCGCATTTTATTCGCCATTTCATGCGCCTTGAGATGCCGCTTAGCCCAATACGCTATCTGAAATAGGAGCGACGTAAATTGAACAAATGTGATAGAATTTCCCTGAAATCTTATATTAAACAAAATATACAATGATCTAATCGGGTCTCTGATTGCCCTATCATAGAAGTTTAGCAGTGCATTTTACTCGCCATTCCACGCGCTTTAAGATATCGCCTAGCCCAGTACGCTATCTAAATTAGGAGCGACGTAAGTTGAACAAATGTGATAGAATTACGCTGAATTCTTATATTAACCGTAATATAAAATGATCTAATCGGGTCTCTGTTTGCCTTATCCTAGAAGTTTAGTATTGCATTTTACTCGCCATTTCATGCGCTTTGAGATACCGCTTAGCCCAATACGCTATCCGAAATAGGAGCGACGTAAATTGAACAAATGTGATAGAATTTCGCTGAATTCTTAAATTAACTATAATATAAAATGATCTAATCGGGTCACTGATTGCCCTACCCTAGAAGTTTAATAGTGCATTTTGCTCGCCATTTCATGCGCTTTGAGATGCCGCTTAGCCCAATACGCTATCTGAAATATGAGCGACGTAAATTGAACAAATGTGATAGAATTTCGCTGAATTCTTATATTAACCAAAATATAAAATGATCTAACCGGGTCTCTGTTTGCCTTCTCCTAGAAGTTTAGTATTGCATTTTACTCGCCATTTCATGCGCTTTGAGATGCCGCTTATCCCAATACGCTATCTGAAATAGGAGCGACGTAAATTGAACAAATGTGATAGAATTTCGCTGAATTCTTAAATTAACTATAATATAAAATGACTTAATCGGGTCTCTGTTGGCCCTACCCTAGAAGTTTAATAGTGCATTTTACTCGCCATTTCATGCGCTTTGAGATGCCTCTTAGTGCAATACGCTATCTGAAATATGAGCGACGTAAATTGAACAAATGTGATAGAATTTCGCTGAATTCTTATATTAACCAAAATGTAAAATGATCTAATCGGGTCTCTGTTTGCCCTACCCTGGAAGTTTAATAGTGCATTTCACTCGTCATTTCATGCGCTTTGAGATGCCGCTAATCACAATAAGCTATCTGAAATACGAGCGACGTAAATAGAACGATTGTGATAGAATTTCGCTGAATTCTTATATTAACCAAAATATAAAATGATCTAATCGGGTCTCTGATTGCCCTATCATAGAATATTAATAGTGCATTTTACTCGCCACTCCACGCGCTTTAGGGTGCCGTCTAACCCAGTATGCTATCCGAAATAGGAGCGACGTACATTGAATAAATGTGATAGAATTTTGCTGAATTCTTAAATTAACCATAATATAAAATGATCTAATCGGGTCTCTGTTTGCCCTACCCTAGAAGTTTAATAGTGCATTTTACTCGCCATTTCATGCGCTTTGAGATGCCGCTTAGCCCAATGCGCTATCTGAAATAGGAGCGACGTAAATTGTACAAATGTGATAGAATTTCGCCGAATTCTTAAATTAACCATAATATAAAATGATCTAATCGGGTCTCTGCTTGCCCTACCCTAGAAGTTTAATAGTGCATTTTAGTCGCCATTTCATGCGCTTTGAGATGCCGCTTCGCCCAATACGCTATGTGACATAGGAGCGACGTAAATTGAACAAATGTGATAGAATTTCGCTGAATTCTTATATTAACCAAAATATAAAATGATCTAATCGGGTCTCTGATTGCCCTATCATAGAAGTTTAGTAGTGCATTTTACTCGCCATTCCACGAGCTTTAAGATGCCGCCTAGCACAGTACGCTATCTGAAATAGGAGCGACGTAAGTTGAACAAATGTGATAGAATTTCGCAGAATTCTTATATTAACCAAAATATAAAATGATCTAATCTGGTCTCTGTTCGCCCTAGCCTAGAAGTTTAATAGTGCATTTTGCTCGCCATTTCATGCGCTTTGAGATGCCGCTTAGCCCAATACGCTATCTGAAATATGAGCGACGTAAATTGAACAAATGTGATAGAATTTCGCTGAATTCTTATATTAACCAAAATATAAAATGATCTAACCGGGTCTCCGTTTGCCTTATCCTAGAAGTTTAGTATTGCATTTTACTCGCCATTTCATGCGCTTTGAGATGCCGCTTAGCCCAATACGCTATCTGAAATAGGAGCGACGTAAATTGAACAAATGTGATAGAATTTCGCTGAATTCTTAAATTAACTATAATATAAAATGACTTAATCGGGTCTCTGTTGGCCCTACCCTAGAAGTTTAATAGTGCATTTTACTCGCCATTTCATGCGCTTTGAGATGCCGCTTAGTGCAATACGCTATCTGAAATATGAGCGACGTAAATTGAACAAATGTGATAGAATTTCGCTGAATTCTTATATTAACCAAAATGTAAAATGATCTAATCGGGTCTCTGTTTGCCCTACCGTGGAAGTTTAATAGTGCATTTCACTCGTCATTTCATGCGCTTTGAGATGCCGCTAAGCACAATAAGCTATCTGAAATACGAGCGACGTAAATAGAACAATTGTGATAGAATTTCGCTGAATTCTTATATTAACCAAAATATAAAATGATCTAATCGGGTCTCTGATTGCCCTATCATAGAATATTAATAGTGCATTTTACTCGCCACTCCACGCGCTTTAGGGTGCCGTCTAGCCCAGTACGCTATCTGAAATAGGAGCGACGTAAGTTGAACAAATGTGATAGAATTTCGCAGAATTCTTATATTAACCAAAATATAAAATGATCTAATCTGGTCTCTGTTCGCCCTAGCCTAGAAGTTTCATAGTGCATTTTGTTCGCCATTTCATGCGCTTTGAGATGCCGCTGAGCACAATACGCTATTTGAAATAGGAGCGACGTAAATTGAACAAATGTGATAGAATTTCACTGAATTCTTATATTAACCAAAATATAAAATGATCTAATCGTGTCTCTGTTCGCCCTACCATAGAAGTCTAATGGTGCATTTCACTCGCCATTTCATGCGCTTTGAGATGCCGCTTAGCCCAATACGCTATCTGAAATAGGAGCGACGTAAGTTGAACAAATGTGATAGAATTTCGCTGAATTCTTATATTAACCAAAATATAAAATGATCTAACCGGGTCTCTGTTTGCCTTATCCTAGAAGTTTAGTATTGCATTTTACTCGTCATTTCATGCGCTTTGAGATGCCGCTTAGCCCAATACGCTATCTGAAATAGGAGCGACGTAAATTGAACAAATGTGATAGAATTTCGCTGAATTCTTAAATTAACTATAATATAAAATGACTTAATCGAGTCTCTGTTGGCCCTACCCTAGAAGTTTAATAGGGCATTTTACTCGCCATTTCATGCGCTTTGAGATGCCGCTTAGTGCAATACGCTATCTGAAATATGAGCGACGTAAATTGAACAAATGTGATAGAATTTCGCTGAATTCTTATATTAACCAAAATGTAAAATGATCTAATCGGGTCACTGATTGCCCTACCCTAGAAGTTTAATAGTGCATTTTGCTCGCCATTTCATGCGCTTTGAGATGCCGCTTAGCCCAATACGCTATCTCAAATATGAGCGACGTAAATTGAACAAATGTGATAGAATTTCGCTGAATTCTTATATTAACCAAAATATAAAATGATCTAACCGGGTCTCTGTTTGCCTTCTCCTAGAAGTTTAGTATTGCATTTTACTCGCCATTTCATGCGCTTTGAGATGCCGCTTATCCCAATACGCTATCTGAAATAGGAGCGACGTAAATTGAACAAATGTGATAGAATTTCGCTGAATTCTTAAATTAACTATAATATAAAATGACTTAATCGGGTCTCTGTTGGCCCTACCCTAGAAGTTTAATAGTGCATTTTACTCGCCATTTCATGCGCTTTGAGATGCCGCTTAGTGCAATACGCTATCTGAAATATGAGCGACGTAAATTGAACAAATGTGATAGAATTTCGCTGAATTCTTATATTAACCAAAATGTAAAATGATCTAATCGGGTCTCTGTTTGCCCTACCCTGGAAGTTTAATAGTGCATTTCACTCGTCATTTCATGCGCTTTGAGATGCCGCTAAGCACAATAAGCTATCTGAAATACGAGCGACGTAAATAGAACAATTGTGATAGAATTTCGCTGAATTCTTATATTAACCAAAATATAAAATGATCTAATCGGGTCTCTGATTGCCCTATCAGAGAATATTAATAGTGCATTTTACTCGCCACTCCACGCGCTTTAGGGTGCCGTCTAACCCAGTATGCTATCCGAAATAGGAGCGACGTACATTGAATAAATGTGATAGAATTTTGCTGAATTCTTAAATTAACCATAATATAAAATGATCTAATCGGGTCTCTGTTTGCCCTACCCTAGAAGTTTAATAGTGCATTTTACTCGCCATTTCATGCGCTTTGAGATGCCGCTTAGCCCAATGCGCTATCTGAAATAGGAGCGACGTAAATTGTACAAATGTGATAGAATTTCGCCGAATTCTTAAATTAACCATAATATAAAATGATCTAATCGGGTCTCTGCTTGCCCTACCCTAGAAGTTTAATAGTGCATTTTAGTCGCCATTTCATGCGCTTTGAGATGCCGCTTCGCCCAATACGCTATCTGAAATAGGAGCGACGTAAATTGAACAAATGTGATAGAATTTCGCTGAATTCTTGTATTAACCAAAATATAAAATGATCTAATCGGTCCTCTGATTGCCCTATCATAGAAGTTTAGTAGTGCATTTTACTCGCCATTCCACGAGCTTTAAGATGCCGCCTAGCACAGTACGCTATCTGAAATAGGAGCGACGTAAGTTGAACAAATGTGATAGAATTTCGCAGAATTCTTATATTAACCAAAATATAAAATGATCTAATCTGGTCTCTGTTCGCCCTAGCCTAGAAGTTTAATAGTGCATTTTGCTCGCCATTTCATGCGCTTTGAGATGCCGCTTAGCCCAATACGCTATCTGAAATATGAGCGACGTAAATTGAACAAATGTGATAGAATTTCGCTGAATTCTTATATTAACCAAAATATAAAATGATCTAACCGGGTCTCTGTTTGCCTTATCCTAGAAGTTTAGTATTGCATTTTACTCGTCATTTCATGCGCTTTGAGATGCCGCTTAGCCCAATACGCTATCTGAAATAGGAGCGACGTAAATTGAACAAATGTGATAGAATTTCGCTGAATTCTTAAATTAACTATAATATAAAATGACTTAATCGAGTCTCTGTTGGCCCTACCCTAGAAGTTTAATAGTGCATTTTACTCGCCATTTCATGCGCTTTGAGATGCCGCTTAGTGCAATACGCTATCTGAAATATGAGCGACGTAAATTGAACAAATGTGATAGAATTTCGCTGAATTCTTATATTAACCAAAATGTAAAATGATCTAATCGGGTCACTGATTGCCCTAACCTAGAAGTTTAATAGTGCATTTTGCTCGCCATTTCATGCGCTTTGAGATGCCGCTTAGCCCAATACGCTATCTGAAATATGAGCGACGTAAATTGAACAAATGTGATAGAATTTCGCTGAATTCTTATATTAACCAAAATATAAAATGATCTAACCGGGTCTCTGTTTGCCTTCTCCTAGAAGTTTAGTATTGCATTTTACTCGCCATTTCATGCGCTTTGAGATGCCGCTTATCCCAATACGCTATCTGAAATAGGAGCGACGTAAATTGAACAAATGTGATAGAATTTCGCTGAATTCTTAAATTAACTATAATATAAAATGACTTAATCGGGTCTCTGTTGGCCCTACCCTAGAAGTTTAATAGTGCATTTTACTCGCCATTTCATGCGCTTTGAGATGCCGCTTAGTGCAATACGCTATCTGAAATATGAGCGACGTAAATTGAACAAATGTGATAGAATTTCGCTGAATTCTTATATTAACCAAAATATAAAATGATCTAATCGGGTCTCTGATTGCCCTATCATAGAAGTTTAGTAGTGCATTTTACTCGCCATTCCACGAGCTTTAAGATGCCGCCTAGCACAGTACGCTATCTGAAATAGGAGCGACGTAAGTTGAACAAATGTGATAGAATTTCGCAGAATTCTTATATTAACCAAAATATAAAATGATCTAATCTGGTCTCTGTTCGCCCTAGCCTAGAAGTTTAATAGTGCATTTTGTTCGCCATTTCATGCGCTTTGAGATGCCGCTAAGCCCAATAAGCTGTCTGAAATAGGAGCGACGTACGTTGAACAAATGTGATAGAATTTCGCTGAATTCTTTTAAGAACCATAATGTAAAATGATCTAATCGGGTCTCTGTTCGCCCTAGCCTAGAAGTTTAATAGCGCATTTTATTCGCCATTTCATGCGCCTTGAGATGCCGCTTAGCCCAATACGCTATCTGAAATAGGAGCGACGTAAATTGAACAAATGTGATAGAATTTCCCTGAAATCTTATATTAAACAAAATATACAATGATCTAATCGGGTCTCTGATTGCCCTATCATAGAAGTTTAGCAGTGCATTTTACTCGCCATTCCACGCGCTTTAAGATATCGCCTAGCCCAGTACGCTATCTAAATTAGGAGCGACGTAAGTTGAACAAATGTGATAGAATTACGCTGAATTCTTATATTAACCGTAATATAAAATGATCTAATCGGGTCTCTGTTTGCCTTATCCTAGAAGTTTAGTATTGCATTTTACTCGCCATTTCATGCGCTTTGAGATACCGCTTAGCCCAATACGCTATCCGAAATAGGAGCGACGTAAATTGAACAAATGTGATAGAATTTCGCTGAATTCTTAAATTAACTATAATATAAAATGATCTAATCGGGTCACTGATTGCCCTACCCTAGAAGTTTAATAGTGCATTTTGCTCGCCATTTCATGCGCTTTGAGATGCCGGTTAGCCCAATACGCTATCTGAAATATGAGCGACGTAAATTGAACAAATGTGATAGAATTTCGCTGAATTCTTATATTAACCAAAATATAAAATGATCTAACCGGGTCTCCGTTTGCCTTATCCTAGAAGTTTAGTATTGCATTTTACTCGCCATTTCATGCGCTTTGAGATGCCGCTTAGCCCAATACGCGATCTGAAATAGGAGCGACGTAAATTGAACAAATGTGATAGAATTTCGCTGAATTCTTAAATTAACTATAATATAAAATGACTTAATCGGGTCTCTGTTGGCCCTACCCTAGAAGTTTAATAGTGCATTTTACTCGCCATTTCATGCGCTTTGAGATGCCGCTTAGTGCAATACGCTATCTGAAATATGAGCGACGTAAATTGAACAAATGTGATAGAATTTCGCTGAATTCTTATATTAACCAAAATGTAAAATGATCTAATCGGGTCTCTGTTTGCCCTACCGTGGAAGTTTAATAGTGCATTTCACTCGTCATTTCATGCGCTTTGAGATGCCGCTAAGCACAATAAGCTATCTGAAATACGAGCGACGTAAATAGAACAATTGTGATAGAATTTCGCTGAATTCTTATATTAACCAAAATATAAAATGATCTAATCGGGTCTCTGATTGCCCTATCATAGAATATTAATAGTGCATTTTACTCGCCACTCCACGCGGTTTAGGGTGCCGTCTAGCCCAGTACGCTATCTGAAATAGGAGCGACGTAAGTTGAACAAATGTGATAGAATTTCGCAGAATTCTTATATTAACCAAAATATAAAATGATCTAATCTGGTCTCTGTTCGCCCTAGCCTAGAAGTTTCATAGTGCATTTTGTTCGCCATTTCATGCGCTTTGAGATGCCGCTGAGCACAATACGCTATTTGAAATAGGAGCGACGTAAATTGAACAAATGTGATAGAATTTCACTGAATTCTTATATTAACCAAAATATAAAATGATCTAATCGTGTCTCTGTTCGCCCTACCATAGAAGTCTAATGGTGCATTTCACTCGCCATTTCATGCGCTTTGAGATGCCGCTTAGCCCAATACGCTATCTGAAATAGGAGCGACGTAAGTTGAACAAATGTGATAGAATTTCGCTGAATTCTTTTATTAACCATAATGTAAAATGATCTGCTCGGGTCTCTGTTCGCCCTAGCCTAGAAGTTTAATAGTGCATTTCACTCGTCATTTCATGCGCTTTGAGATGCCGCTGAGCCCAATAACCTACCTGTAATAGGAGCGACGTAAATTGAACAAATGTGATAGAATTTCGCTGAATTCTTATATTAACTATAATATAAAATGATCTAATCGGGTCACTGATTGCTCTACCCTAGAAGTTTAATAGTGCATTTCACTCGTCATTTCATGCACTTTGAGATGCCGCTAAGCACAATAAGCTATCTGAAATACGAGCGACGTAAATAGAACAATTGTGATAGAATTTCGCTGAATTCTTATATTAACCAAAATATAAAATGATCTAATCGGGTCTCTGATTGCCCTATCATAGAATATTAATAGTGCATTTTACTCGCCACTCCACGCGCTTTAGGGTGCCGTCTAGCCCAGTATGCTATCCGAAATAGGAGCGACGTACATTGAATAAATGTGATAGAATTTCCCTGAAATCTTATATTAAACAAAATATAAAATGATCTAATCGGGTCTCTGATTGCCCTATCATAGAAGATTGCTTGTGCATTTTACTCGCCATTCCACGCGCTTTAAGATGCCGCCTAGCCCAGTACGCTATCTGAAATAGGAGCGACGTAACTTGAACAAATGTGATAGAATTACGCTGCATTCTTATATTAACCGTAATATAAAATGATCTAATCGGGTCTCTGTTTGCCCTACCCTAGAAGTTTAACAGTGCATTTTACTCGCCATTTCATGCGCTTTGAGATGCCGCATAGCCCAATACGCTATCTGAAATAGGAGCGACGTAAATTGAACAAATGTGATAGAATTTCCGTGAATTCTTATATTAACCTCAATGTAAAATGATCTAATCGGGTCTCTGTTCGCCCTACCATAGAAGTCTTATAGTGCATTTCACTCGCCATTTCATGCGCTTTGAGATGCCGCTTAGCCCAATACGCTATCTGAAATAGGAGCGACCTAAATTGAACGAATGTGATAGAATTTTGCTGAATTCTTAAATTAACCATAATATAAAATGATCTAATCGGGTCGCTGCTTGCCCTACCCTAGAAGTTTAATAGTGCATTTTAGTCGCCATTTCATGCGCTTTGAGATGCCGCTTCGCCCAATACGCTATCTGAAATAGGAGCGACGTAAATTAAACAAATGTGGTAGAATTTCCCTGAAATCTTATATTAACCTTAATGTAAAATGATCTAATCGGGTCTCTGTTCGCCCTACCATAGAAGTCTAATAGTGCATTTCACTCGCCATTTCATGCGCTTTGAGATGCCGCTTAGCACAATACGCTATTTGAAATAGGGGCGACGTAAATTGAACAAATGTGATAGAATTACGCTAAATTCTTAAATTAACCATAATATAAAATGATCTAATCGGGTCACTGTTTGCCTTACCCTAGAAGTTTAATAGCGCATTTTACTCGCCATTTCATGCGCTTTGAGATGCCGCTTAGCCCAATACCCTATCTGAAATAGGAGCGACGTAAATTGAACAAGTGTGATAGAATTTCGTTGAATTCTTAAATTAACCATAATATACAATGATCTAATAGGGTCTCTGTTCGCCCTAGCCTAGAAGTTTAACAGTGCATTTTACTCGCCCTTCCACGCGCTTTATGATGCCGCCTAGCCCAGTACGCTATTTGAAATAGGAGCGACGTAAGTTTAACAAATGTGATAGAATTACGCTGAATTCTTATATTATCCGTAATATAAAATGATCTAATCGGTTCTCTGTTTGCCTTATCCTAGAAGTTTAATAGTACATCTTACTCGCCATTTCATGCGCTTTGAGATGCCGCTTAGCCCAATACGCTATCTGAAATAGGAGCGACGTAATTTGAACAAATGTGATAGAATTTCGCTTTATTCTTATATTAACCAAAATATAAAATGATCTAATCGGGTCTCTGATTGCCCTATCATCGAAGTTTAGTAGTGCATTTCACACGCCATTCCACGCGCTTTAAGATGCCGCCTAGCGCAGTACGCTATCTTAAATAGGAGCGACGTAAATTGAACAAATGTGATAGAATTACGCTTAATTCTTATATTAACCGTAATATAAATTGATCTAATCGGGTCTCTCTTTCCCTTACTCTAGAAGTTTGATAGTGCATTTTACTAGCCATTTCATGCGTTTTGAGATGCCGCTCAACAAAATACGCTATCTGAAATAGGAGCGACGTAAATTGAACAAATATGATAGAATTTCCCTGAATTCTTATATTAACCTTAATGTAAAATGATCTAATCGGGTCTCTGTTTGCCCTAGTCTAGAAGTTTAAGAGTGCATTTTATTCGCCATTTCATGCGCTTTGAGATGCCGCTTAGCCGAATACGCTATCTGAAATAGGAGCGACGTAAATTGAACAAATGCGATAGAATTTCCCTGAAATCTTATATTAAACAAAATATAAAATGATCTAATCGGGTCTCTGATTGCCCTATCATATAAGTTTAGTAGTGCATTTTACTCGCCATTCCACGCGCTTTATGATGCCGCCTAGCCCGGTACGGTATCTGAAATAGGAGCTACGTAAGTTGAACAAATGTGATAGAATTACGCTGAATTCTTATATTAACCGTAATATAAAATGATGTAATCGGGCCTCTGTTTGCCCTGTCACAGAAGTTTGATAGTGCATTTTACTCACCATTTCATGTGCTTTAAGCTGCCGCATAGCCCAATACGCTATCGGGAATAGGAGCGACGTAAATTGAACAAATGTGATAGAATTTCCCTGAATTCTTATATTAACCTTAATGTAAAATGATCTAATCGGGTCTCTGTTCGCCCTACCATAGAAGTCTAATAGTGCATTTCACTCGCCATTTCATGCGCTTTGAGATGCCGCTTAGCACAATACGCTATTTGAAATAGGGGCGACGTAAATTGAACAAATGTGATAGAATTACGCTGAATTCTTAAATTAACCATAATATAAAATTATCTAATCGGGTCACTGTTTGCCTTATCGTAGAAGTTTAATAGCGCATTTTACTCGCCATTTCATGCGCTTTGAGATGCCGCTTAGCCCAATACCCTATCTGAAATAGGAGCGACGTAAATTGAACAAGTGTGATATAATATCGTTGAATTCTTAAATTAACCATAATATACAATGATCTAATAGTGTCTCTGTTCGCCCTAGCCTAGAAGTTTAAGAGTGCATTTTACTCGCCCTTCCACGCGCTTTATGATGCCGCCTAGCCCAGTACGCTATTTGAAATAGGAGCGACGTAAGTTTAACAAATGTGATAGAATTTCGCTGAATTCTTATATTAACCAAAATATAAAATGATCTAGTCGGGTCTCTGATTGCCCTATCATAGAAGTTTAATAGTGCATTTTGATCGCCATTCCACGCGCTTTAAGATGCCGCCTAGCCCAGTATGCTATCTGAAATTGGAGCGACGTAAATTGAACAAATGTGACAGAATTTTGCTGACATCTTAAATTAACCATAATATAAAATGATCTAATCGGGTCTCTGTTTGCCCTACCCTAGAAGTTTAACAGTGCATTTTACTCGCCATTTCATGCGCTTTGAGATGCCGCTTAGTCCAGTACGCTATCTGAAATCGGAGCGACGTAAATTGAACAAATGTGATAGAATTTCGCTGAATTCTTATATTAACCAAAATATAAAATGATCTAGTCGGGTCTCTGATTGCCCTATCATAGAAGTTTAATAGTGCATTTTGATCGCCATTTCACGCGCTTTAAGATGCCGCCTAGCCCAGTATGCTATCTGAAATTGGAGCGACGTAAATTGAACAAATGTGACAGAATTTTGCTGACATCTTAAATTAACCATAATATAAAATGATCTAATCGGGTCTCTGTTTGCCCTACCCTAGAAGTTTAACAGTGCATTTTACTCGCCATTTCATGCGCTTTGAGATGCCGCTTAGCCCAATACGCTATCTGCTATATGAGCGACGTAAATTGAACAAATGTGATAGAATTTCCCTGAATACTTATATTAACCTTAATGTAAAATGATCTAAACGGGACTCTGATTGCCCTATCATAGAAGCTTAGTAGTGCATTTTACTCGCCATTCCACGCGCTTTAAGATGCCGCCTAGCCCAGTACGCTATCTGAAATAGGAGCGACGTAAATTGAACAAATGTGATAGAATTTCCCTGAATTCTTATATTAACCTTAATGTAAAATGATCTAATCGGGTCTCTGTTCTCCCTACCCTAGAAGTTTAATACTGCATTTCACTCGTCATTTCATGCGCTTTGTGTTGCCGCTTAGCCCAATACCATATCTGAAATAGGAGCGATGTAAATTGAACAAATGTGACAGAATTTTGCTGACATCTTAAATTAACTAGAATACAAAATGATCTAATCGGGTCTCTGCTTGACCTACCCTACAAGTTTAGCAGTGCATTTTACTCGCCATTTCATGCGCTTTGAGATGCCGCTTAGCCCAATACGCTGTCTGAAATAGGAGCGACGTAAATTGAACAAATGTGATAGAATTTCCCTGAATTCTTATATTAGCCTTAATGTAAAATGATCTAATCGGGTCTCTGTTCTCGCTACCCTAGAAGTTTAATACTGCATTTCACTCGTCATTTCATGCGCTTTGAGTTGCCGCTTAGCCCAATACGATATCTGAAATAGGAGCGATGAAAATTGAACAAATGTGATAGAATTTTGCTGAATTCGTAAATTAACCATAATATAATATGATCTAATCGGGTCTCTGTTTGCCCTACCCTATAAGTTTAATAGTGCATTTTACTCGCCATTTCATGCGCTTTGAGATGCCGCTTAGCCCAATACGCTATCTGACATAGGAGCGACGTAAATTGAACAAATGTGATAGAATTTCCCTGAAATCTTATATTAAACAAAATATAAAATGATCTAAACGGGACTCTGATTGCCCTATCATAGAAGTTTAGTAGTGCATTTTACTCGCCCTTCCACGTGCTTTAAGATGCTGCCTAGCCCAGTACACTATCTGAAATAGGAGCAACGTATGTTGAACAAATGTGATAGAATTACGCTGAATTCTTATATTAACCGTAATATAAAATGATCTAATCGGGTCTCTGTTCGCCCTACCCTAGAAGATTACAAGCGCATTTCACTCGTCATTTCATGCGCTTTGAGATGCCGCTTAGCCCAATACGCTATCTGCAATAGGAGCGACGTAAGTTGAACAAATGTGATAGAATTTGGCTGAATTCTTAAATTAACCATAATATAAAATGATCTAATCGGGTCTCTGTTTGCCCTACCCTAGAAGTTTAACAGTGCATTTTACTCGCCATTTCATGCGCTTTGAGATGCCGCTTAGCCCAATACGCTATCTGCAATAGGAGCGACGTAAATTGAACAAATGTGATAGAATTTCCCTGAATACTTATATTAACCTTAATGTAAAATGATCTAATCGGGTCTCTGTTCGCCCTACCCTAGAAGTGTAATAGTGCATTTCACTCGCCATTTCATGCGCTTTGAGATGCCGCTTAGCCCAATACGCTATCTGAAATAGGAGCGACGTAAATAGAACAATTGTGATAGAATTTCGCTGAATTCTTATATTAACCAAAATATAAAATGATCTAATCGGGTCTCAGTTTGCCTTACCCTAGAAGTTTAATAGTGCATTTTACTCGCCATTTCATGCGATTTGAGATGCCGCTTAGCCCAATACGCTATCTGAAATAGGAGCGACGTAAATTGAACAAATGTGATAGAATTTCCCTGAAATCTTATATTAAACAAAATATAAAATGATCTAAACGGGACTCTGATTGCCCTATCATAGAAGTTTAGTAGTGCATTTTACTCGCCATTCCACGCGCTTTAAGATGCCGCCTAGCCCAGTACGCTATCTGAAATAGGAGCGACGTAAGTTGAACAAATGTGATAGAATTACGCTGAATTCTTAAATTAACCATAATATAAAATGATCTAATCGGGTCTCTCTTTGCCCTACCCTAGAAGTTTAACAGTGCATCTTACTCGCCATTTCATGCGCTTTGAGATGCCGCTTAGCCCAATACGCTATCTGAAATAGGAGCGACGTAAATTGAACAAATGTGATAGAATTTCCCTGAATTCTTATATTAACCTTAATGTAAAATGATCTAATCGGGTCTCTGTTCTCCCTACCCTAGAAGTTTAATACTGCATTTCACTCGTCATTTCATGCGCTTTGTGTTGCCGCTTAGCCCAATACGCTATCTGCAATAGGAGCGACGTAAATTGAACAAATGTGATAGAATTTGGCTGAATTCTTAAATTAACCATAATATAAAATGATCTAATCGGGTCTCTGTTTGCCCTACCCTAGAAGTTTAACAGTGCATTTTACTCGCCATTTCATGCGCTTTGAGATGCCGCTTAGCCCAATACGCTATCTGAAATAGGAGCGACGTAAATTGAACAAATGTGATAGAATTTCCCTGAATACTTATATTAACCTTAATGTAAAATGATCTAATCGGGTCTCTGTTCGCCCTACCCTAGATGTGTAATAGTGCATTTCACTCGCCATTTCATGCGCTTTGAGATGCCGCTTAGCCCAATACGCTATCTGAAATAGGAGCGACGTAAATAGAACAATTGTGATAGAATTTCGCTGAATTCTTATATTAACCAAAATATAAAATGATCTAATCGGGTCTCTGTTTGCATCACCCTAGAAGTTTAATAGTGCATTTTACTCGCCATTTCATGCGATTTGAGATGCCGCTTAGCCCAATACGCTATCTGAAATAGGAGCGACGTAAATTGAACAAATGTGATAGAATTTCCCTGAAATCTTATATTAAACAAAATATAAAATGATCTAAACGGGACTCTGATTGCCCTATCATAGAAGTTTAGTAGTGCATTTTACTCGCCATTCCACGCGCTTTAAGATGCCACCTAGCCCAGTACGCTATCTGAAATAGGAGCGACGTAAGTTGAACAAATGTGATAGAATTACGCTGAATTCTTAAATTAACCATAATATAAAATGATCTAATCGGGTCTCTGTTTGCCCTACCCTAGAAGTTTAACAGTGCATTTTACTCGCCATTTCATGCGCTTTGAGATGCCGCTTAGCCCAATACGCTATCTGCAATAGGAGCGACGTAAATTGAACAAATGTGATAGAATTTCCCTGAATACTTATATTAACCTTAATGTAAAATGATCTAATGGGGTCTCTGTTCGCCCTACCCTAGAAGTGTAATAGTGCATTTCACTCGCCATTTCATGCGCTTTGAGATTCCGCTTAGCCCAATACGCTATCTGAAATAGGAGCGACGTAAATAGAACAATTGTGATAGAATTTCGCTGAATTCTTATATTAACCAAAATATAAAATGATCTAATCGGGTCTCTGTTTGCATTACCCTAGAAGTTTAATAGTGCATTTTACTCGTCATTTCATGCGCTTTGAGATGCCGCTTAGCCCAATACGCTATCTGCAATAGGAGCGACGTAAATTGAACAAATGTGATAGAATTTGGCTGAATTCTTAAATTAACCATAATATAAAATGATCTAATCGGGTCTCTGTTTGCCCTACCCTAGAAGTTTAACAGTGCATTTTACTCGCCATTTCATGCGCTTTGAGATGCCGGTTAGCCCAATACGCTATCTGCAATAGGAGCGACGTAAATTGAACAAATGTGATAGAATTTCCCTGAATACTTATATTAACCTTAATGTAAAATGATCTAATCGGGTCTCTGTTCGCCCTACCCTAGAAGTGTAATAGTGCATTTC
Source organism: Macropis europaea (assembly GCA_916610135.2). NCBI lineage: Eukaryota > Metazoa > Arthropoda > Insecta > Hymenoptera > Melittidae > Macropis > Macropis europaea. Next base: position 74,248 of record CAKAJE020001190.1, on the reverse strand, counting down.
ACTCGCCATTTCATGCGCTTTGAGATGCCGCTTAGCCCAATACGCTATCTGAAATAGGAGCGACGTAAATAGAACAATTGTGATAGAATTTCGCTGAATTCTTATATTAACCAAAATATAAAATGATCTAATCGGGTCTCTGTTTGCATTACCCTAGAAGTTTAATAGTGCATTTTACTCGCCATTTCATGCGATTTGAGATGCCGCTTAGCCCAATACGCTATCTGAAATAGGAGCGACGTAAATTGAACAAATGTGATAGAATTTCCCTGAAATCTTATATTAAACAAAATATAAAATGATCTAAACGGGACTCTGATTGCCCTATCATAGAAGTTTAGTAGTGCATTTTACTCGCCATTCCACGCGCTTTAAGATGCCGCCTAGCCCAGTACGCTATCTGAAATAGGAGCGACGTAAGTTGAACAAATGTGATAGAATTACGCTGAATTCTTAAATTAACCATAATATAAAATGATCTAATCGGGTCTCTGTTTGCCCTACCCTAGAAGTTTAGCAGTGCATTTTACTCGCCATTTCATGCGCTTTGAGATGCCGCTTAGCCCAATACGCTATCTGAAATAGGAGCGACGTAAATTGAACAAATGTGATAGAATTTCCCTGAATTCTTATATTAACCTTAATGTAAAATGATCTAATCGGGTCTCAGTTCTCCCTACCCTAGAAGTTTAATACTGCATTTCACTCGTCATTTCATGCGCTTTGTGTTGCCGCTTAGCCCAATACGATATCTGAAATAGGAGCGATGTAAATTGAACAAATGTGATAGAATTTTGCTGAATTCGTAAATTAACCATAATATAATATGATCTAATCGGGTCTCTGTTTGCCCTACCCTATAAGTTTAATAGTGCATTCTACTCGCCATTTCATGCGCTTTGAGATGCCGCTTAGGCCAATACGCTATCTGACATAGGAGCGACGTAAATTGAACAAATGTGATAGAATTTCCCTGAAATCTTATATTAAACAAAATATAAAATGATCTAAACGGGACTCTGATTGCCCTATCATAGAAGTTTAGTAGTGCATTTTACTCGCCCTTCCACGTGCTTTAAGATGCCGCCTGGCCCAGTACACTATCTGAAATAGGAGCGACGTATGTTGAACGAATGTGATAGAATTACGCTGAATTCTTATATTAACCGTAATATAAAATGATCTAATCGGGTCTCTGTTCGCCCTACCCTAGAAGATTACAAGCGCATTTCACTCGTCATGTCATGCGCTTTGAGATGCCGCTTAGCCCAATACGCTATCTGCAATAGGAGCGACGTAAATTGAACAAATGTGATAGAATTCGGCTGAATTCTTAAATTAACCATAATATAAAATGATCTAATCGGGTCTCTGTTTGCCCTACCCTAGAAGTTTAACAGTGCATTTTACTCGCCATTTCATGCGCTTTGAGATGCCGCTTAGCCCAATACGCTATCTGAAATAGGAGCGACGTAAATTGAACAAATGTGATAGAATTTGGCTGAATTCTTAAATTAACCATAATATAAAATGATCTAATCGGGTCTCTGTTCGCCCTACCCTAGAAGATTACTAGTGCATTTCACTCGTCATTTCATGCGCTTTGAGATGCCGCTTAGCCTAATACGCTATCTGCAATAGGAGCGACGTAAATTGAACAAATGTGATAGAATTTGGCTGAATTCTTAAATTAACCATAATATAAAATGATCTAATCGGGTCTCTGTTTGCCCTACCCTAGAAGTTTAACAGTGGATTTTACTCGCCATTTCATGCGCTTTGAGATGCCGCTTAGCCCAATACGCTATCTGCAATAGGAGCGACGTAAATTGAACAAATGTGATAGAATTTCCCTGAATACTTATATTAACCTTAATGTAAAATGATCTAATCGGGTCTCTGTTCGCCCTACCCTAGAAGTGTAATAGTGCATTTCACTCGCCATTTCATGCGCTTTGAGATGCCGCTTAGCCCAATACGCTATCTGAAATAGCAGCGACGTAAATAGAACAATTGTGATAGAATTTCGCTGAATTCTTATATTAACCAAAATATAAAATTATCTAATCGGGTCTCTGTTTGCATTACCCTAGAAGTTTAATAGTGCATTTTACTCGCCATTTCATGCGATTTGAGATGCCGCTTAGCCCAATACGCTATCTGAAATAGGAGCGACGTAAATTGAACAAATGTGATAGAATTTCCCTGAAATCTTATATTAAACAAAATATAAAATGATCTAAACGGGACTCTGATTGCCCTATCATAGAAGTTTAGTAGTGCATTTTACTCGCCATTCCACGCGCTTTAAGATGCCGCCTAGCCCAGTACGCTATCTGAAATAGGAGCGACGTAAGTTGAACAAATGTGATAGAATTACGCTGAATTCTTAAATTAACCATAATATAAAATGATCTAATCGGGTCTCTCTTTGCCCTACCCTAGAAGTTTAACAGTGCATCTTACTCGCCATTTCATGCGCTTTGAGATGCCGCTTAGCCCAATACGCTATCTGAAATAGGAGCGACGTAAATTGAACAAATGTGATAGAATTTCCCTGAATTCTTATATTAACCTTAATGTAAAATGATCTAATCGGGTCTCTGTTCTCCCTACCCTAGAAGTTTAATACTGCATTTCACTCGTCATTTCATGCGCTTTGTGTTGCCGCTTAGCCCAATACGCTATCTGCAATAGGAGCGACGTAAATTGAACAAATGTGATAGAATTTGGCTGAATTCTTAAATTAACCATAATATAAAATGATCTAATCGGGTCTCTGTTTGCCCTACCCTAGAAGTTTAACAGTGCATTTTACTCGCCATTTCATGCGCTTTGAGATGCCGCTTAGCCCAATACGCTATCTGCAATAGGAGCGACGTAAATTGAACAAATGTGATAGAATTTCCCTGAATACTTATATTAACCTTAATGTAAAATGATCTAATCGGGTCTCTGTTCGCCCTACCCTAGATGTGTAATAGTGCATTTCACTCGCCATTTCATGCGCTTTGAGATGCCGCTTAGCCCAATACGCTATCTGAAATAGGAGCGACGTAAATAGAACAATTGTGATAGAATTTCGCTGAATTCTTATATTAACCAAAATATAAAATGATCTAATCGGGTCTCTGTTTGCATCACCCTAGAAGTTTAATAGTGCATTTTACTCGCCATTTCATGCGATTTGAGATGCCGCTTAGCCCAATACGCTATCTGAAATAGGAGCGACGTAAATTGAACAAATGTGATAGAATTTCCCTGAAATCTTATATTAAACAAAATATAAAATGATCTAAACGGGACTCTGATTGCCCTATCATAGAAGTTTAGTAGTGCATTTTACTCGCCATTCCACGCGCTTTAAGATGCCACCTAGCCCAGTACGCTATCTGAAATAGGAGCGACGTAAGTTGAACAAATGTGATAGAATTACGCTGAATTCTTAAATTAACCATAATATAAAATGATCTAATCGGGTCTCTGTTTGCCCTACCCTAGAAGTTTAACAGTGCATTTTACTCGCCATTTCATGCGCTTTGAGATGCCGCTTAGCCCAATACGCTATCTGCAATAGGAGCGACGTAAATTGAACAAATGTGATAGAATTTCCCTGAATACTTATATTAACCTTAATGTAAAATGATCTAATGGGGTCTCTGTTCGCCCTACCCTAGAAGTGTAATAGTGCATTTCACTCGGCATTTCATGCGCTTTGAGATTCCGCTTAGCCCAATACGCTATCTGAAATAGGAGCGACGTAAATAGAACAATTGTGATAGAATTTCGCTGAATTCTTATATTAACCAAAATATAAAATGATCTAATCGGGTCTCTGTTTGCATTACCCTAGAAGTTTAATAGTGCATTTTACTCGTCATTTCATGCGCTTTGAGATGCCGCTTAGCCCAATACGCTATCTGCAATAGGAGCGACGTAAATTGAACAAATGTGATAGAATTTGGCTGAATTCTTAAATTAACCATAATATAAAATGATCTAATCGGGTCTCTGTTTGCCCTACCCTAGAAGTTTAACAGTGCATTTTACTCGCCATTTCATGCGCTTTGAGATGCCGGTTAGCCCAATACGCTATCTGCAATAGGAGCGACGTAAATTGAACAAATGTGATAGAATTTCCCTGAATACTTATATTAACCTTAATGTAAAATGATCTAATCGGGTCTCTGTTCGCCCTACCCTAGAAGTGTAATAGTGCATTTCACTCGCCATTTCATGCGCTTTGAGATGCCGCTTAGCCCAATACGCTATCTGAAATAGGAGCGACGTAAATAGAACAATTGTGATAGAATTTCGCTGAATTCGTAAATTAACCATAATATAATATGATCTAATCGGGTCTCTGTTTGCCCTACCCTATAAGTTTAATAGTGCATTCTACTCGCCATTTCATGCGCTTTGAGATGCCGCTTAGGCCAATACGCTATCTGACATAGGAGCGACGTAAATTGAACAAATGTGATAGAATTTCCCTGAAATCTTATATTAAACAAAATATAAAATGATCTAAACGGGACTCTGATTGCCCTATCATAGAAGTTTAGTAGTGCATTTTACTCGCCCTTCCACGTGCTTTAAGATGCCGCCTGGCCCAGTACACTATCTGAAATAGGAGCGACGTATGTTGAACGAATGTGATAGAATTACGCTGAATTCTTATATTAACCGTAATATAAAATGATCTAATCGGGTCTCTGTTCGCCCTACCCTAGAAGATTACAAGCGCATTTCACTCGTCATGTCATGCGCTTTGAGATGCCGCTTAGCCCAATACGCTATCTGCAATAGGAGCGACGTAAATTGAACAAATGTGATAGAATTCGGCTGAATTCTTAAATTAACCATAATATAAAATGATCTCATCGGGTCTCTGTTTGCCCTACCCTAGAAGTTTAACAGTGCATTTTACTCGCCATTTCATGCGCTTTGAGATGCCGCTTAGCCCAATACGCTATCTGAAATAGGAGCGACGTAAATTGAACAAATGTGATAGAATTTGGCTGAATTCTTAAATTAACCGTAATATAAAATGATCTAATCGGGTCTCTGTTCGCCCTACCCTAGAAGATTACTAGTGCATTTCACTCGTCATTTCATGCGCTTTGAGATGCCGCTTAGCCTAATACGCTATCTGCAATAGGAGCGACGTAAATTGAACAAATGTGATAGAATTTGGCTGAATTCTTAAATTAACCATAATATAAAATGATCTAATCGGGTCTCTGTTTGCCCTACCCTAGAAGTTTAACAGTGGATTTTACTCGCCATTTCATGCGCTTTGAGATGCCGCTTAGCCCAATACGCTATCTGCAATAGGAGCGACGTAAATTGAACAAATGTGATAGAATTTCCCTGAATACTTATATTAACCTTAATGTAAAATGATCTAATCGGGTCTCTGTTCGCCCTACCCTAGAAGTGTAATAGTGCATTTCACTCGCCATTTCATGCGCTTTGAGATGCCGCTTAGCCCAATACGCTATCTGAAATAGCAGCGACGTAAATAGAACAATTGTGATAGAATTTCGCTGAATTCTTATATTAACCAAAATATAAAATTATCTAATCGGGTCTCTGTTTGCATTACCCTAGAAGTTTAATAGTGCATTTTACTCGCCATTTCATGCGATTTGAGATGCCGCTTAGCCCAATACGCTATCTGAAATAGGAGCGACGTAAATTGAACAAATGTGATAGAATTTCCCTGAAATCTTATATTAAACAAAATATAAAATGATCTAAACGGGACTCTGATTGCCCTATCATAGAAGTTTAGTAGTGCATTTTACTCGCCATTCCACGCGCTTTAAGATGCCGCCTAGCCCAGTACGCTATCTGAAATAGGAGCGACGTAAGTTGAACAAATGTGATAGAATTACGCTGAATTCTTAAATTAACCATAATATAAAATGATCTAATCGGGTCTCTGTTTGCCCTACCCTAGAAGTTTAACAGTGCATTTTACTCGCCATTTCATGCGCTTTGAGATGCCGCTTAGCCCAATACGCTATCTGAAATAGGAGCGACGAAAATTGAACAAATGTGATAGAATTTCCCTGAATTCTTATATTAACCTTAATGTAAAATGATCTAATCGGGTCTCTGTTCTCCCTACCCTAGAAGTTTAACACTGCATTTCACTCGTCATTTCATGCGCTTTGTGTTGCCGCTTAGCCCAATACGATATCTGAAATAGGAGCGATGTAAATTGAACAAATGTGATAGAATTTTGCTGAATTCGTAAATTAACCATAATATAATATGATCTAATCGGGTCTCTGTTTGCCCTGCCCTATAAGTTTAATAGTGCATTTTACTCGCCATTTCATGCGCTTTGAGATGCCGCTTAGCCCAATACGCTATCTGACATAGGAGCGACGTAAATTGAACAAATGTGATAGAATTTCCCTGAAATCTTATATTAAACAAAATATAAAATGATCTAAACGGGACTCTGATTGCCCTATCATAGAAGTTTAGTAGTGCATTTTACTCGCCCTTCCACGTGCTTTAAGATGCCGCCTGGCCCGGTACACTATCTGAAATAGGAGCGACGTATGTTGAACGAATGTGATAGAATTACGCTGAATTCTTATATTAACCGTAATATAAATTGATCTAATCGGGTCTCTGTTCGCCCTACCCTAGAAGATTACAAGTGCATTTCACTCGTCATTTCATGCGCTTTGAGATGCCGCTTAGCCCAATACGCTATCCGCAATAGGAGCGACGTAAATTGAACAAATGTGATAGAATTTGGCTGAATTCTTAAATTAACCATAATATAAAATGATCTAATCGGGTCTCTGTTTGCCCTACCCTAGAAGTTTAACAGTGCATTTTACTCGCCATTTCATGCGCTTTGAGATGCCGCTTAGCCCAATACGCTATCTGCAATAGGAGCGACGTAAATTGAACAAATGTGATAGAATTTCCCTGAATACTTATATTAACCTTAATGTAAAATGATCTAATCGGGTCTCTGTTCGCCCTACCCTAGAAGTGTAATAGTGCATTTCACTCGCCATTTCATGCGCTTTGAGATGCCGCTTAGCCCAATACGCTATCTGAAATAGGAGCGACGTAAATAGAACAATTGTGATAGAATTTCGCTGAATTCTTATATTAACCAAAATATAAAATGATCTAATCGGGTCTCTGTTTGCCTTACCCTAGAAGTTTAATAGTGCATTTTACTCGTCATTTCATGCGCTTTGAGATGCCGCTTAGTCCAATACGCTATCTGCAATAGGAGCGACGTAAATTGAACAAATGTGATAGAATTTGGCTGAATTCTTAAATTAACCATAATATAAAATGATCTAATCGGGTCTCTGTTTGCCCTACCCTAGAAGTTTAACAGTGCATTTTACTCGCCATTTCATGCGCTTTGAGATGCCGCTTAGCCCAATACGCTATCTGCAATAGGAGCGACGTAAATTGAACAAATGTGATAGAATTTCCCTGAATACTTATATTAACCTTAATGTAAAATGATCTAATCGGGTCTCTGTTCGCCCTACCCTAGAAGTGTAATAGTGCATTTCACTCGCCATTTCATGCGCTTTGAGATGCCGCTTAGCCCAATACGCTATCTGAAATAGGAGCGACGTAAATAGAACAATTGTGATAGAATTTCGCTGAATTCTTATATTAACCAAAATATAAAATGCTCTAATCGGGTCTCTGTTTGCATTACCCTAGAAGTTTAATAGTGCATTTTACTCGCCATTTCATGCGATTTGAGATGCCGCTTAGCCCAATACGCTATCTGAAATAGGAGCGACGTAAATTGAACGAATGTGATAGAATTTCCCTGAAATCTTATATTAAACAAAATATAAAATGATCTAAACGGGACTCTGATTGCCCTATCATAGAAGTTTAGTAGTGCATTTTACTCGCCATTCCACGCGCTTTAAGATGCCGCCTAGCACAGTACGCTATCTGAAATAGGAGCGACGTAAGTTGAACAAATGTGATAGAATTACGCTGAATTCTTAAATTAACCATAATATAAAATGATCTAATCGGGTCTCTGTTTGCCCTACCCTAGAAGTTTAGCAGTGCATTTTACACGCCATTTCATGCGCTTTGAGATGCCGCTTAGCCCAATACGCTATCTGAAATAGGAGCGACGTAAATTGAACAAATGTGATAGAATTTCCCTGAATTCTTATATTAACCTTAATGTAAAATGATCTAATCGGGTCTCTGTTCTCCCTACCCTAGAAGTTTAATACTGCATTTCACTCGTCATTTCATGCGCTTTGTGTTGCCGCTTAGCCCAATACGATATCTGAAATAGGAGCGATGTAAATTGAACAAATGTGATAGAATTTTGCTGAATTCGTAAATTAACCATAATATAATATGATCTAATCGGGTCTCTGTTTGCCCTACCCTATAAGTTTAATAGTGCATTTTACTCGCCATTTCATGCGCTTTGAGATGCCGCTTAGCCCAATACGCTATCTGACATAGGAGCGACGTAAATTGAACAAATGTGATAGAATTTCCCTGAAATCTTATATTAAACAAAATATAAAATGATCTAAACGGGACTCTGATTGCCGTATCATAGAAGTTTAGTAGTTCATTTTACTCGCCCTTCCACGTGCTTTAAGATGCCGCCTAGCCCAGTACACTATCTGAAATAGGAGCGACGTATGTTGAACAAATGTGATAGAATTACGCTGAATTCTTATATTAACCGTAATATAAAATGATCTAATCGGGTCTCTGTTCGCCCTACCCTAGAAGATTACAAGCGCATTTCACTCGTCATTTCATGCGCTTTGAGATGCCGCTTAGCCCAATACGCTATCTGCAATAGGAGCGACGTAAATTGAACAAATGTGATAGAATTTGGCTGAATTCTTAAATTAACCATAATATAAAATGATCTAATCGGGTCTCTGTTTGCCCTACCCTAGAAGTTTAACAGTGCATTTTACTCGCCATTTCATGCGCTTTGAGATGCCGCTTAGCCCAATACGCTATCTGCAATAGGAGCGACGTAAATTGAACAAATGTGATAGAATTTCCCTGAATACTTATATTAACCTTAATGTAAAATGATCTAATCGGGTCTCTGTTCGCCCTACCCTAGAAGTGTAATAGTGCATTTCACTCGCCATTTCATGCGCTTTGAGATGCCGCTTAGCCCAATACGCTATCTGCAATAGGAGCGACGTAAATTGAACAAATGTGATAGAATTTCCCTGAATACTTATATTAACCTTAATGTAAAATGATCTAATCGGGTCTCTGTTCGCCCTACCCTAGAAGTGTAATAGTGCATTTCACTCGCCATTTCATGCGCTTTGATATGCCGCTTAGCCCAATACGCTATCTGAAATAGGAGCGACGTAAATAGAACATCGCTGAATTCTTATATTAACCAAAATATAAAATGATCTAATCGGGTCTCTGTTTGCATTACCCTAGAAGTTTAATAGTGCATTTTACCCGCCATTTCATGCGATTTGAGATGCCGCTTAGCCCAGTACGCTATCTGAAATAGGAGCGACGTAAGTTGAACAAATGTGATAGAACTACGCTGAATTCTTAAATTAACCATAATATAAAATGATCTAATCGGGTCTCTGCTTGCCCTACCCTAGAAGTTCAACAGTGCATTTTACTCGCCATTTCATGCGCTTTGAGATGCCGCTTAGCCCAATACGCTATCTGAAATAGGAGCGACGTAAATTGAACAAATGTGATAGAATTTCCCTGAATTCTTATATTAACCTTAATGTAAAATGATCTAATCGGGTCTCTGTTCTCCCTACCCTAGAAGTTTAATACTGCATTTCACTCGTCATTTCATGCGCTTTGTGTTGCCGCTTAGCCCAATACGATATCTGAAATAGGAGCGATGTAAATTGAACAAATGTGATAGAATTTATCTGAATTCTTAAATTAACCATAATATAAAATGATCTAATCGGGTCTCTGTTTGCCCTACCCTAGAAGTTTAACAGTGCATTTTACTCGCCATTTCATGCGCTTTGAGATGCCGCTTAGCCCAATACGCTATCTGCAATAGGAGCGACGTAAATTGAACAAATGTGATAGAATTTCCCTGAATACTTATATTTACCTTAATGTAAAATGATCTAATCGGGTCTCTGTTCGCCCTACCCTAGAAGTGTAATAGTGCATTTCACTCGCCATTTCATGCGCTTTGAGATGCCGCTTAGCCCAATACGCTATCTGAAATAGGAGCGACGTAAATAGAACAATTGTGATAGAATTTCGCTGAATTCTTATATTAACCAAAATATAAAATGATCTAATCGGGTCTCTGTTTGCATTACCCTAGAAGTTTAATAGTGCATTTTACTCGCCATTTCATGCGATTTGAGATGCCGCTTAGCCCAATACGCTATCTGAAATAGGAGCGACGTAAATTGAACAAATGTGATAGAATTTCCCTGAAATCTTATATTAAACAAAATATAAAATGATCTAAACGGGACTCTGATTGCCCTATCATAGAAGTTTAGTAGTGCATTTTACTCGCCATTCCACGCGCTTTAAGATGCCGCCTGGCCCAGTACACTATCTGAAATAGGAGCGACGTATGTTGAACGAATGTGATAGAATTACGCTGAATTCTTATATTAACCGTAATATAAAATGATCTAATCGGGTCTCTGTTCGCCCTACCCTAGAAGATTACAAGCGCATTTCACTCGTCATTTCATGCGCTTTGAGATGCCGCTTAGCCCAATACGCTATCTGCAATAGGAGCGACGTAAATTGAACAAATGTGATAGAATTCGGCTGAATTCATAAATTAACCATAATATAAAATGATCTAATCGGGTCTCTGTTTGCCCTACCCTAGAAGTTTAACAGTGCATTTTACTCGCCATTTCATGCGCTTTGAGATGCCGCTTAGCCCAATACGCTATCTGAAATAGGAGCGACGTAAATTGAACAAATGTGATAGAATTTGGCTGAATTCTTAAATTAACCGTAATATAAAATGATCTAATCGGGTCTCTGTTCGCCCTACCCTAGAAGATTACTAGTGCATTTCACTCGTCATTTCATGCGCTTTGAGATGCCGCTTAGCCTAATACGCTATCTGCAATAGGAGCGACGTAAATTGAACAAATGTGATAGAATTTGGCTGAATTCTTAAATTAACCATAATATAAAATGATCTAATCGGGTCTCTGTTTGCCCTACCCTAGAAGTTTAACAGTGGATTTTACTCGCCATTTCATGCGCTTTGAGATGCCGCTTAGCCCAATACGCTATCTGAAATAGGAGCGACGTAAATTGAACAAATGTGATAGAATTTCGCTGAATTCTTATATTAACCTTAATGTAAAATGATCTAATCGGGTCTCTGTTCGCCCTACCCTAGAAGTTTAATAGTGCATTTCACTCGCCATTTCATGCGCTTTGAGATGCCGCTTAGCCCAATACGCTATCTGAAATAGCAGCGACGTAAATAGAACAATTGTGATAGAATTTCGCTGAATTCTTATATTAACCAAAATATAAAATTATCTAATCGGGTCTCTGTTTGCATTACCCTAGAAGTTTAATAGTGCATTTTACTCGCCATTTCATGCGCTTTGAGATGCCGCTTAGCCCAATACGCTATCTGAAATAGGAGCGACGTAAATTGAACAAATGTGATAGAATTTCCCTGAAATCTTATATTAAACAAAATATAAAATGATCTAAACGGGACTCTGATTGCCCTATCATAGAAGTTTAGTAGTGCATTTTACTCGCCATTCCACGCGCTTTAAGATGCCGCCTAGCCCAGTACGCTATCTGAAATAGGAGCGACGTAAGTTGAACAAATGTGATAGAATTACGCTGAATTCTTAAATTAACCATAATATAAAATGATCTAATCGGGTCTCTGTTTGCCCTACCCTAGAAGTTTAACAGTGCATTTTACTCGCCATTTCATGCGCTTTGAGATGCCGCTTAGCCCAATACGCTATCTGAAATAGGAGCGACGTAAATTGAACAAATGTGATAGAATTTCCCTGAATTCTTATATTAACCTTAATGTAAAATGATCTAATCGGGTCTCTGTTCTCCCTACCCTAGAAGTTTAACACTGCATTTCACTCGTCATTTCATGCGCTTTGTGTTGCCGCTTAGCCCAATACGATATCTGAAATAGGAGCGATGTAAATTGAACAAATGTGATAGAATTTTGCTGAATTCGTAAATTAACCATAATATAATATGATCTAATCGGGTCTCTGTTTGCCGTACCCTATAAGTTTAATAGTGCATTTTACTCGCCATTTCATGCGCTTTGAGATGCCGCTTAGCCCAATACGCTATCTGACATAGGAGCGACGTAAATTGAACAAATGTGATAGAATTTCCCTGAAATCTTATATTAAACAAAATATAAAATGATCTAAACGGGACTCTGATTGCCCTATCATAGAAGTTTAGTAGTGCATTTTACTCGCCCTTCCACGTGCTTTAAGATGCCGCCTGGCCCGGTACACTATCTGAAATAGGAGCGACGTATGTTGAACGAATGTGATAGAATTACGCTGAATTCTTATATTAACCGTAATATAAATTGATCTAATCGGGTCTCTGTTCGCCCTACCCTAGAAGATTACAAGTGGATTTCACTCGTCATTTCATGCGCTTTGAGATGCCGCTTAGCCCAATACGCTATCCGCAATAGGAGCGACGTAAATTGAACAAATGTGATAGAATTTGGCTGAATTCTTAAATTAACCATAATATAAAATGATCTAATCGGGTCTCTGTTTGCCCTACCCTAGAAGTTTAACAGTGCATTTTACTCGCCATTTCATGCGCTTTGAGATGCCGCTTAGCCCAATACGCTATCTGCAATAGGAGCGACGTAAATTGAACAAATGTGATAGAATTTCCCTGAATACTTATATTAACCTTAATGTAAAATGATCTAATCGGGTCTCTGTTCGCCCTACCCTAGAAGTGTAATAGTGCATTTCACTCGCCATTTCATGCGCTTTGAGATGCCGCTTAGCCCAATACGCTATCTGAAATAGGAGCGACGTAAATAGAACAATTGTGATAGAATTTCGCTGAATTCTTATATTAACCAAAATATAAAATGATCTAATCGGGTCTCTGTTTGCATTACCCTAGAAGTTTAATAGTGCATTTTACTCGTCATTTCATGCGCTTTGAGATGCCGCTTAGTCCAATACGCTATCTGCAATAGGAGCGACGTAAATTGAACAAATGTGATAGAATTTGGCTGAATTCTTAAATTAACCATAATATAAAATGATCTAATCGGGTCTCTGTTTGCCCTACCCTAGAAGTTTAACAGTGCATTTTACTCGCCATTTCATGCGCTTTGAGATGCCGCTTAGCCCAATACGCTATCTGCAATAGGAGCGACGTAAATTGAACAAATGTGATAGAATTTCCCTGAATACTTATATTAACCTTAATGTAAAATGATCTAATCGGGTCTCTGTTCGCCCTACCCTAGAAGTGTAATAGTGCATTTCACTCGCCATTTCATGCGCTTTGAGATGCCGCTTAGCCCAATACGCTATCTGAAATAGGAGCGACGTAAATAGAACAATTGTGATAGAATTTCGCTGAATTCTTGTATTAACCAAAATATAAAATGCTCTAATCGGGTCTCTGTTTGCATTACCCTAGAAGTTTAATAGTGCATTTTACTCGCCATTTCATGCGATTTGAGATGCCGCTTAGCCCAATACGCTATCTGAAATAGGAGCGACGTAAATTGAACAAATGTGATAGAATTTCCCTGAAATCTTATATTAAACAAAATATAAAATGATCTAAACGGGACTCTGATTGCCCTATCATAGAAGTTTAGTAGTGCATTTTACTCGCCATTCCACGCGCTTTAAGATGCCGCCTGGCCCAGTACACTATCTGAAATAGGAGCGACGTATGTTGAACGAATGTGATAGAATTACGCTGAATTCTTATATTAACCGTAATATAAAATGATCTAATCGGGTCTCTGTTCGCCCTACCCTAGAAGATTACAAGCGCATTTCACTCGTCATTTCATGCGCTTTGAGATGCCGCTTAGCCCAATACGCTATCTGCAATAGGAGCGACGTAAATTGAACAAATGTGATAGAATTCGGCTGAATTCATAAATTAACCATAATATAAAATGATCTAATCGGGTCTCTGTTTGCCCTACCCTAGAAGTTTAACAGTGCATTTTACTCGCCATTTCATGCGCTTTGAGATGCCGCTTAGCCCAATACGCTATCTGAAATAGGAGCGACGTAAATTGAACAAATGTGATAGAATTTGGCTGAATTCTTAAATTAACCGTAATATAAAATGATCTAATCGGGTCTCTGTTCGCCCTACCCTAGAAGATTACTAGTGCATTTCACTCGTCATTTCATGCGCTTTGAGATGCCGCTTAGCCTAATACGCTATCTGCAATAGGAGCGACGTAAATTGAACAAATGTGATAGAATTTCGCTGAATTCTTAAATTAACCATAATATAAAATGATCTAATCGGGTCTCTGTTTGCCCTACCCTAGAAGTTTAACAGTGGATTTTACTCGCCATTTCATGCGCTTTGAGATGCCGCTTAGCCCAATACGCTATCTGAAATAGGAGCGACGTAAATTGAACAAATGTGATAGAATTTCCCTGAATACTTATATTAACCTTAATGTAAAATGATCTAATCGGGTCTCTGTTCGCCCTACCCTAGAAGTGTAATAGTGCATTTCACTCGCCATTTCATGCGCTTTGAGATGCCGCTTAGCCCAATACGCTATCTGAAATAGCAGCGACGTAAATAGAACAATTGTGATAGAATTTCGCTGAATTCTTATATTAACCAAAATATAAAATTATCTAATCGGGTCTCTGTTTGCATTACCCTAGAAGTTTAATAGTGCATTTTACTCGCCATTTCATGCGCTTTGAGATGCCGCTTAGCCCAATACGCTATCTGAAATAGGAGCGACGTAAATTGAACAAATGTGATAGAATTTCCCTGAAATCTTATATTAAACAAAATATAAAATGATCTAAACGGGACTCTGATTGCCCTATCATAGAAGTTTAGTAGTGCATTTTACTCGCCATTCCACGCGCTTTAAGATGCCGCCTAGCCCAGTACGCTATCTGAAATAGGAGCGACGTAAGTTGAACAAATGTGATAGAATTACGCTGAATTCTTAAATTAACCATAATATAAAATGATCTAATCGGGTCTCTGTTTGCCCTACCCTAGAAGTTTAACAGTGCATTTTACTCGCCATTTCATGCGCTTTGAGATGCCGCTTAGCCCAATACGCTATCTGAAATAGGAGCGACGTAAATTGAACAAATGTGATAGAATTTCCCTGAATTCTTATATTAACCTTAATGTAAAATGATCTAATCGGGTCTCTGTTCTCCCTACCCTAGAAGTTTAACACTGCATTTCACTCGTCATTTCATGCGCTTTGTGTTGCCGCTTAGCCCAATACGATATCTGAAATAGGAGCGATGTAAATTGAACAAATGTGATAGAATTTTGCTGAATTCGTAAATTAACCATAATGTAATATGATCTAATCGGGTCTCTGTTTGCCGTACCCTATAAGTTTAATAGTGCATTTTACTCGCCATTTCATGCGCTTTGAGATGCCGCTTAGCCCAATACGCTATCTGAAATAGGAGCGACGTAAATTGAACAAATGTGATAGAATTTCCCTGAAATCTTATATTAAACAAAATATAAAATGATCTAAACGGGACTCTGATTGCCCTATCATAGAAGTTTAGTAGTGCATTTTACTCGCCCTTCCACGTGCTTTAAGATGCCGCCTGGCCCGGTACACTATCTGAAATAGGAGCGACGTATGTTGAACGAATGTGATAGAATTACGCTGAATTCTTATATTAACCGTAATATAAATTGATCTAATCGGGTCTCTGTTCGCCCTACCCTAGAAGATTACAAGTGGATTTCACTCGTCATTTCATGCGCTTTGAGATGCCGCTTAGCCCAATACGCTATCCGCAATAGGAGCGACGTAAATTGAACAAATGTGATAGAATTTGGCTGAATTCTTAAATTAACCATAATATAAAATGATCTAATCGGGTCTCTGTTTGCCCTACCCTAGAAGTTTAACAGTGCATTTTACTCGCCATTTCATGCGCTTTGAGATGCCGCTTAGCCCAATACGCTATCTGCAATAGGAGCGACGTAAATTGAACAAATGTGATAGAATTTCCCTGAATACTTATATTAACCTTAATGTAAAATGATCTAATCGGGTCTCTGTTCGCCCTACCCTAGAAGTGTAATAGTGCATTTCACTCGCCATTTCATGCGCTTTGAGATGCCGCTTAGCCCAATACGCTATCTGAAATAGGAGCGACGTAAATAGAACAATTGTGATAGAATTTCGCTGAATTCTTATATTAACCAAAATATAAAATGATCTAATCGGGTCTCTGTTTGCATTACCCTAGAAGTTTAATAGTGCATTTTACTCGTCATTTCATGCGCTTTGAGATGCCGCTTAGTCCAATACGCTATCTGCAATAGGAGCGACGTAAATTGAACAAATGTGATAGAATTTGGCTGAATTCTTAAATTAACCATAATATAAAATGATCTAATCGGGTCTCTGTTTGCCCTACCCTAGAAGTTTAACAGTGCATTTTACTCGCCATTTCATGCGCTTTGAGATGCCGCTTAGCCCAATACGCTATCTGCAATAGGAGCGACGTAAATTGAACAAATGTGATAGAATTTCCCTGAATACTTATATTAACCTTAATGTAAAATGATCTAATCGGGTCTCTGTTCGCCCTACCCTAGAAGTGTAATAGTGCATTTCACTCGCCATTTCATGCGCTTTGAGATGCCGCTTAGCCCAATACGCTATCTGAAATAGGAGCGACGTAAATAGAACAATTGTGATAGAATTTCGCTGAATTCTTGTATTAACCAAAATATAAAATGCTCTAATCGGGTCTCTGTTTGCATTACCCTAGAAGTTTAATAGTGCATTTTACTCGCCATTTCATGCGCTTTGAGATGCCGCTTAGCCCAATACGCTATCTGAAATAGGAGCGACGTAAATTGAACGAATGTGATAGAATTTCCCTGAAATCTTATATTAAACAAAATATAAAATGATCTAAACGGGACTCTGATTGCCCTATCATAGAAGTTTAGTAGTGCATTTTACTCGCCATTCCACGCGCTTTAAGATGCCGCCTAGCACAGTACGCTATCTGAAATAGGAGCGACGTAAGTTGAACAAATGTGATAGAATTACGCTGAATTCTTAAATTAACCATAATATAAAATGATCTAATCGGGTCTCTGTTTGCCCTACCCTAGAAGTTTAGCAGTGCATTTTACACGCCATTTCATGCGCTTTGAGATGCCGCTTAGCCCAATACGCTATCTGAAATAGGAGCGACGTAAATTGAACAAATGTGATAGAATTTCCCTGAATTCTTATATTAACCTTAATGTAAAATGATCTAATCGGGTCTCTGTTCTCCCTACCCTAGAAGTTTAATACTGCATTTCACTCGTCATTTCATGCGCTTTGTGTTGCCGCTTAGCCCAATACGATATCTGAAATAGGAGCGATGTAAATTGAACAAATGTGATAGAATTTTGCTGAATTCGTAAATTAACCATAATATAATATGATCTAATCGGGTCTCTGTTTGCCCTACCCTATAAGTTTAATAGTGCATTTTACTCGCCATTTCATGCGCTTTGAGATGCCGCTTAGCCCAATACGCTATCTGACATAGGAGCGACGTAAATTGAACAAATGTGATAGAATTTCCCTGAAATCTTATATTAAACAAAATATAAAATGATCTAAACGGGACTCTGATTGCCGTATCATAGAAGTTTAGTAGTTCATTTTACTCGCCCTTCCACGTGCTTTAAGATGCCGCCTAGCCCAGTACACTATCTGAAATAGGAGCGACGTATGTTGAACAAATGTGATAGAATTACGCTGAATTCTTATATTAACCGTAATATAAAATGATCTAATCGGGTCTCTGTTCGCCCTACCCTAGAAGATTACAAGCGCATTTCACTCGTCATTTCATGCGCTTTGAGATGCCGCTTAGCCCAATACGCTATCTGCAATAGGAGCGACGTAAATTGAACAAATGTGATAGAATTTCCCTGAATACTTATATTAACCTTAATGTAAAATGATCTAATCGGGTCTCTGTTCGCCCTACCCTAGAAGTGTAATAGTGCATTTCACTCGCCATTTCATGCGCTTTGAGATGCCGCTTAGCCCAATACGCTATCTGCAATAGGAGCGACGTAAATTGAACAAATGTGATAGAATTTCCCTGAATACTTATATTAACCTTAATGTAAAATGATCTAATCGGGTCTCTGTTCGCCCTACCCTAGAAGTGTAATAGTGCATTTCACTCGCCATTTCATGCGCTTTGATATGCCGCTTAGCCCAATACGCTATCTGAAATAGGAGCGACGTAAATAGAACATCGCTGAATTCTTATATTAACCAAAATATAAAATGATCTAATCGGGTCTCTGTTTGCATTACCCTAGAAGTTTAATAGTGCATTTTACCCGCCATTTCATGCGATTTGAGATGCCGCTTAGCCCAATACGCTATCTGAAATAGGAGCGACGTAAATTGAACAAATGTGATAGAATTTCCCTGAAATCTTATATTAAACAAAATATAAAATGATCTAAACGGGACTCTGATTGCCCTATCATAGAAGTTTAGTAGTGCATTTTACTCGCCATTCCACGCGCTTTAAGATGCCGCCTAGCCCAGTACGCTATCTGAAATAGGAGCGACGTAAGTTGAACAAATGTGATAGAACTACGCTGAATTCTTAAATTAACCATAATATAAAATGATCTAATCGGGTCTCTGCTTGCCCTACCCTAGAAGTTCAACAGTGCATTTTACTCGCCATTTCATGCGCTTTGAGATGCCGCTTAGCCCAATACGCTATCTGAAATAGGAGCGACGTAAATTGAACAAATGTGATAGAATTTCCCTGAATTCTTATATTAACCTTAATGTAAAATGATCTAATCGGGTCTCTGTTCTCCCTACCCTAGAAGTTTAATACTGCATTTCACTCGTCATTTCATGCGCTTTGTGTTGCCGCTTAGCCCAATACGATATCTGAAATAGGAGCGATGTAAATTGAACAAATGTGATAGAATTTTGCTGAATTCGTAAATTAACCATAATATAATATGATCTAATCGGGTCTCTGTTTGCCCTACCCTATAAGTTTAATAGTGCATTTTACTCGCCATTTCATGCGCTTTGAGATGCCGCTTAGCCCAATACGCTATCTGACATAGGAGCGACGTAAATTGAACAAATGTGATAGAATTTCCCTGAAATCTTATATTAAACAAAATATAAAATGATCTAAACGGGACTCTGATTGCCCTATCATAGAAGTTTAGTAGTGCATTTTACTCGCCCTTCCACGTGCTTTAAGATGCCGCCTGACCCGGTACACTATCTGAAATAGGAGCGACGTATGTTGAACGAATGTGATAGAATTACGCTGAATTCTTATATTAACCGTAATATAAATTGATCTAATCGGGTCTCTGTTCGCCCTACCCTAGAAGATTACAAGTGCATTTCTCTCGTCATTTCATGCGCTTTGAGATGCCGCTTAGCCCAATACGCTATCCGCAATAGGAGCGACGTAAATTGAACAAATGTGATAGAATTTGGCTGAATTCTTAAATTAACCATAATATAAAATGATCTAATCGGGTCTCTGTTTGCCCTACCCTAGAAGTTTAACAGTGCATTTTACTCGCCATTTCATGCGCTTTGAGATGCCGCTTAGCCCAATACGCTATCTGCAATAGGAGCGACGTAAATTGAACAAATGTGATAGAATTTCCCTGAATACTTATATTAACCTTAATGTAAAATGATCTAATCGGGTCTCTGTTCGCCCTACCCTAGAAGTGTAATAGTGCATTTCACTCGCCATTTCATGCGCTTTGAGATGCCGCTTAGCCCAATACGCTATCTGAAATAGGAGCGACGTAAATAGAACAATTGTGATAGAATTTCGCTGAATTCTTATATTAACCAAAATATAAAATGATCTAATCGGGTCTCTGTTTGCATTACCCTAGAAGTTTAATAGTGCATTTTACTCGCCCTTCCACGTGCTTTAAGATGCCGCCTGGCCCGGTACACTATCTGAAATAGGAGCGACGTATGTTGAACGAATGTGATAGAATTACGCTGAATTCTTATATTAACCGTAATATAAATTGATCTAATCGGGTCTCTGTTCGCCCTACCCTAGAAGATTACAAGTGCATTTCTCTCGTCATTTCATGCGCTTTGACATGCCGCTTAGCCCAATACGCTATCCGCAATAGGAGCGACGTAAATTGAACAAATGTGATAGAATTTGGCTGAATTCTTAAATTAACCATAATATACAATGATCTAATCGGGTCTCTGTTTGCCCTACCCTAGAAGTTTAACAGTGCATTTTACTCGCCATTTCATGCGCTTTGAGATGCCGCTTAGCCCAATACGCTATCTGCAATAGGAGCGACGTAAATTGAACAAATGTGATAGAATTTCCCTGAATACTTATATTTACCTTAATGTAAAATGATCTAATCGGGTCTCTGTTCGCCCTACCCTAGAAGTGTAATAGTGCATTTCACTCGCCATTTCATGCGCTTTGAGATGCCGCTTAGCCCAATACGCTATCTGAAATAGGAGCGACGTAAATAGAACAATTGTGATAGAATTTCGCTGAATTCTTATATTAACCAAAATATAAAATGATCTAATCGGGTCTCTGTTTGCATTACCCTAGAAGTTTAATAGTGCATTTTACTCGCCCTTCCACGTGCTTTAAGATGCTGCCTAGCCCAGTACACTATCTGAAATAGGAGCGACGTATGTTGAACAAATGTGATAGAATTACGCTGAATTCTTATATTAACCGTAATATAAAATGATCTAATCGGGTCTCTGTTCGCCCTACCCTAGAAGATTACAAGCGCATTTCACTCGTCATTTCATGCGCTTTGAGATGCCGCTTAGCCCAATACGCTATCTGCAATAGGAGCGACGTAAATTGAACAAATGTGATAGAATTTGGCTGAATTCTTAAATTAACCATAATATAAAATGATCTAATCGGGTCTCTGTTTGCCCTACCCTAGAATTTTAACAGTGCATTTTACTCGCCATTTCATGCGCTTTGAGATGCCGCTCAGCCCAATACGCTATCTGCAATAGGAGCGACGTAAATTGAACAAATGTGATAGAATTTCCCTGAATACTTATATTAACCTTAATGTAAAATGATCTAATCGGGTCTCTGTTCGCCCTACCCTAGAAGTGTAATAGTGCATTTCACTCGCCATTTCATGCGCTTTGAGATGCCGCTTAGCCCAATACGCTATCTGAAATAGGAGCGACGTAAATAGAACAATTGTGATAGAATTTCGCTGAATTCTTATATTAACCAAAATATAAAATGATCTAATCGGGTCTCTGTTTGCATTACCCTAGAAGTTTAATAGTGCATTTTACTCGCCATTTCATGCGATTTCAGATGCCGCTTAGCCCAATACGCTATCTGAAATAGGAGCAACGTAAATTGAACAAATGTGATATAATTTCCCTGAAATCTTATATTAAACAAAATATAAAATGATCTATACGGGACTCTGATTGCCCTATCATAGAAGTTTAGTAGTGCATTTTACTCGCCATTCCACGCGCTTTAAGATGCCGCCTAGCCCAGTACGCTATCTGAAATAGGAGCGACGTAAGTTGAACAAATGTGATAGAATTACGCTGAATTCTTAAATTAACCATAATATAAAATGATCTAATCGGGTCTCTGTTTGCCCTACCCTAGAAGTTTAACAGTGCATTTTACTCGCCATTTCATGCGCTTTGAGATGCCGCTTAGCCCAATACGCTATCTGAAATAGGAGCGACGTAAATTGAACAAATGTGATAGAATTTCCCTGAATTCTTATATTAACCTTAATGTAAAATGATCTAATCGGGTCTCTGTTCTCCCTACCCTAGAAGTTTAATACTGCATTTCACTCGTCATTTCATGCGCTTTGTGTTGCCGCTTAGCCCAATACGATATCTGAAATAGGAGCGATGTAAATTGAACAAATGTGATAGAATTTTGCTGAATTCGTAAATTAACCATAATATAATATGATCTAATCGGGTCTCTGTTTGCCCTACCCTATAAGTTTAATAGTGCATTTTACTCGCCATTTCATGCGCTTTGAGATGCCGCTTAGCCCAATACGCTATCTGACATAGGAGCGACGTAAATTGAACAAATGTGATAGACTTTCCCTGAAATCTTATATTAAACAAAATATAAAATGATCTAAACGGGACTCTGATTGCCCTATCATAGAAGTTTAGTAGTGCATTTTACTCGCCCTTCCACGTGCTTTAAGATGCCGCCTGGCCCGGTACACTATCTGAAATAGGAGCGACGTATGTTGAACGAATGTGATAGAATTACGCTGAATTCTTATATTAACCGTAATATAAATTGATCTAATCGGGTCTCTGTTCGCCCTACCCTAGAAGATTACAAGTGCGTTTCTCTCGTCATTTCATGCGCTTTGAGATGCCGCTTAGCCCAATACGCTATCCGCAATAGGAGCGACGTAAATTGAACAAATGTGATAGAATTTGGCTGAATTCTTAAATTAACCATAATATAAAATGATCTAATCGGGTCTCTGTTTGCCCTACCCTAGAAGTTTAACAGTGCATTTTACTCGCCATTTCATGCGCTTTGAGATGCCGCTTAGCCCAATACGCTATCTGAAATAGGAGCGACGTAAATTGAACAAATGTGATAGAATTTGCCTGAAATCTTATATTAAACAAAATATAAAATGATCTAAACGGGACTCTGATTGCCCTATTATAGAAGTTTAGTTGTGCATTTTACTCGCCCTTCCACGTGCTTTAAGATGCCGCCTAGCCCAGTACACTATCTGAAATAGGAGCGACGTATGTTGAACAAATGTGATAGAATTACGCTGAATTCTTATATTAACCGTAATATAAAATGATCTAATCGGGTCTCTGTTCGCCCTACCCTAGAAGATTACAAGCGCATTTCACTCGTCATTTCATGCGCTTTGAGATGCCGCTTAGCCCAATACGCTATCTGCAATAGGAGCGACGTAAATTGAACAAATGTGATAGAATTTGGCTGAATTCTTAAATTAACCATAATATAAAATGATCTAATCGGGTCTCTGTTTGCCCTACCCTAGAAGTTTAACAGTGCATTTTACTCGCCATTTCATGCGCTTTGAGATGCCGCTTAGCCCAATACGCTATCTGCAATAGGAGCGACGTAAATTGAACAAATGTGATAGAATTTCCCTGAATACTTATATTAACCTTAATGTAAAATGATCTAATCGGGTCTCTGTTCGCCCTACCCTAGAAGTGTAATAGTGCATTTCACTCGCCATTTCATGCGCTTTGAGATGCCGCTTAGCCCAATACGCTATCTGAAATAGGAGCGACGTAAATAGAACAATTGTGATAGAATTTCGCTGAATTCTTATATTAACCATAATATAAAATGATCTAAACGGGACTCTGATTGCCCTATCATAGAAGTTTAGTAGTGCATTTTACTCGCCATTCCACGCGCTTTAAGATGCCGCCAAGCCCAGTACGCTATCTGAAATAGGAGCGACGTAAGTTGAACAAATGTGAAAGAATTACGCTGAATTCTTAAATTAACCATAATATAAAATGATCTAATCGGGTCTCTGTTTGCCCTACCCTAGAAGTTTAACAGTGCATTTTACTCGCCATTTCATGCGCTTTGAGATGCCGCTTAGCCCAATACGCTATCTGAAATAGGAGCGACGTAAATTGAACAAATGTGATAGAATTTCCCTGAATTCTTATATTAACCTTAATGTAAAATGATCTAATCGGGTCTCTGTTCTCCCTACCCTAGAAGTTTAATACTGCATTTCACTCGTCATTTCATGCGCTTTGTGTTGCCGCTTAGCCCAATACGATATCTGAAATAGGAGCGATGTAAATTGAACAAATGTGATAGAATTTTGCTGAATTCGTAAATTAACCATAATATAAAATGATCTAATCGGGTCTCTGTTTGCCCTACCCTAGAAGTTTAACAGTGCATTTTACTCGCCATTTCATGCGCTTTGAGATGCCGCTTAGCCCAATACGCTATCTGAAATAGGAGCGAAGTAAATTGAACAAATGTGATAGAATTTGGCTGAATTCTTAAATTAACCGTAATATAAAATGATCTAATCGGGTCTCTGTTCGCCCTACCCTAGAAGATTACTAGTGCATTTCACTCGTCATTTCATGCGCTTTGAGATGCCGCTTAGCCCAATACGCTATCTGCAATAGGAGCGACGTAAATTGAACAAATGTGATAGAATTTGGCTGAATTCTTAAATTAACCATAATATAAAATGATCTAATCGGGTCTCTGTTTGCCCTACCCTAGAAGTTTAACAGTGCATTTTACTCGCCATTTCATGCGCTTTGAGATGCCGCTTAGCCCAATACGCTATCTGCAATAGGAGCGACGTAAATTGAACAAATGTGATAGAATTTCCCTGAATACTTATATTAACCTTAATGTAAAATGATCTAATCGGGTCTCTGTTCGCCCTACCCTAGAAGTGTAATAGTGCATTTCACTCGCCATTTCATGCGCTTTGAGATGCCGCTTAGCCCAATACGCTATCTGAAATAGGAGCGACGTAAATAGAACATCGCTGAATTCTTATATTAACCAAAATATAAAATGATCTAATCGGGTCTCTGTTTGCATTACCCTAGAAGTTTAATAGTGCATTTTACCCGCCATTTCATGCGATTTGAGATGCCGCTTAGCCCAATACGCTATCTGAAATAGGAGCGACGTAAATTGAACAAATGTGATAGAATTTCCCTGAAATCTTATATTAAACAAAATATAAAATGATCTAAACGGGACTCTGATTGCCCTATCATAGAAGTTTAGTAGTGCATTTTACTCGCCATTCCACGCGCTTTAAGATGCCGCCTAGCCCAGTACGCTATCTGAAATAGGAGCGACGTAAGTTGAACAAATGTGATAGAATTACGCTGAATTCTTAAATTAACCATAATATAAAATGATCTAATCGGGTCTCTGTTTGCCCTACCCTAGAAGTTTAACAGTTCATTTTACTCGCCATTTCATGCGCTTTGAGATGCCGCTTAGCCCAATACGATATCTGAAATAGGAGCGATGTAAATTGAACAAATGTGATAGAATTTTGCTGAATTCGTAAATTAACCATAATATAATATGATCTAATCGGGTCTCTGTTTGCCCTACCCTATAAGTTTAATAGTGCATTTTACTCGCCATTTCATGCGCTTTGAGATGCCGCTTAGCCCAATACGCTATCTGACATAGGAGCGACGTAAATTGAACAAATGTGATAGAATTTCCCTGAAATCTTATATTAAACAAAATATAAAATGATCTAAACGGGACTCTGATTGCCCTATCATAGAAGTTTAGTAGTGCATTTTACTCGCCCTTCCACGTGCTTTAAGATGCCGCCTGGCCCAGTACACTATCTGAAATAAGAGCGACGTATGTTGAACGAATGTGATAGAATTACGCTGAATTCTTATATTAACAGTAATATAAAATGATCCAATCGGGTCTCTGTTCGCCCTACCCTAGAAGATTACAAGCGCATTTCACTCGTCATTTCATGCGCTTTGAGATGCCGCTTAGCCCAATACGCTATCTGCAATAGGAGCGACGTAAATTGAACAAATGTGATAGAATTCGGCTGAATTCTTAAATTAACCATAATATAAAATGATCTAATCGGGTCTCTGTTTGCCCTACCCTAGAAGTTTAACAGTGCATTTTACTCGCCATTTCATGCGCTTTGAGATGCCGCTTAGCCCAATACGCTATCTGAAATAGGAGCGACGTAAATTAAACAAATGTGATAAAATTTGGCTGAATTCTTAAATTAACCGTAATATAAAATGATCTAATCGGGTCTCTGTTCGCCCTACCCTAGAAGATTACTAGTGCATTTCACTCGGCATTTCATGCGCTTTGAGATGCCGCTTAGCCCAATACGCTATCTGCAATAGGAGCGACGTAAATTGAACAAATGTGATAGAATTTGGCTGAATTCTTAAATTAACCATAATATAAAATGATCTAATCGGGTCTCTGTTTGCCCTACCCTAGAAGTTTAACAGTGCATTTTACTCGCCATTTCATGCGCTTTGAGATGCCGCTTAGCCCAATACGCTATCTGCAATAGGAGCGACGTAAATTGAACAAATGTGATAGAATTTCCCTGAATACTTATATTAACCTTAATGTAAAATGATCTAATCGGGTCTCTGTTCGCCCTACCCTAGAAGTGTAATAGTGCATTTCACTCGCCATTTCATGCGCTTTGAGATGACGCTTAGCCCAATACGCTATCTGAAATAGGAGCGACGTAAATAGAACAATTGTGATAGAATTTCGCTGAATTCTTATATTAACCAAAATATAAAATGATCTAATCGGGTCTCTGTTTGCATTACCCTAGAAGTTTAATAGTGCATTTTACTCGCCATTTCATGCGCTTTGAGATGCCGCTTAGCCCAATACGCTATCTGAAATAGGAGCGACGTAAATTGAACAAATGTGATATAATTTCCCTGAAATCTTATATTAAACAAAATATAAAATGATCTAAACGGGACTCTGATTGCCCTATCATAGAAGTTTAGTAGTGCATTTTACTCGCCATTCCACGCGCTTTAAGATGCCGCCTAGCCCAGTACGCTATCTGAAATAGGAGCGACGTAAGTTGAACAAATGTGATAGAATTACGCTGAATTCTTATATTAACAGTAATATAAAATGATCTAATCGGGTCTCTGTTCGCCCTACCCTAGAAGATTACAAGCGCATTTCACTCGTCATTTCATGCGCTTTGAGATGCCGCTTAGCCCAATACGCTATCTGCAATAGGAGCGACGTAAATTGAACAAATGTGATAGAATTCGGCTGAATTCTTAAATTAACCATAATATAAAATGATCTAATCGGGTCTCTGTTTGCCCTACCCTAGAAGTTTAACAGTGCATTTTACTCGCCATTTCATGCGCTTTGAGATGCCGCTTAGCCCAATACGCTATCTGCAATAGGAGCGACGTAAATTGAACAAATGTGATAGAATTTCCCTGAATACTTATATTAACCTTAATGTAAAATGATCTAATCGGGTCTCTGTTCGCCCTACCCTAGAAGTGTAATAGTGCATTTCACTCGCCATTTCATGCGCTTTGAGATGCCGCTTAGCCCAATACGCTATCTGAAATAGGAGCGACGTAAATTGAACAAATGTGATATAATTTCCCTGAAATCTTATATTAAACAAAATATAAAATGATCTATACGGGACTCTGATTGCCCTATCATAGAAGTTTAGTAGTGCATTTTACTCGCCCTTCCACGTGCTTTAAGATGCCGCCTGGCCCGGTACACTATCTGAAATAGGAGCGACGTATGTTGAACGAATGTGATAGAATTACGCTGAATTCTTATATTAACCGTAATATAAATTGATCTAATCGGGTCTCTGTTCGCCCTACCCTAGAAGATTACAAGTGCGTTTCTCTCGTCATTTCATGCGCTTTGAGATGCCGCTTAGCCCAATACGCTATCTGCAATAGGAGCGACGTAAATTGAACAAATGTGATAGAATTCGGCTGAATACTTATATTAACCTTAATGTAAAATGATCTAATCGGGTCTCTGTTCGCCCTACCCTAGAAGTGTAATAGTGCATTTCACTCGCCATTTCATGCGCTTTAAGATCCCGCTTAGCCCAATACGCTATCTGCAATAGGAGCGACGTAAATTGAACAAATGTGATAGAATTTCGCTGAATTCTTAAATTAACCATAATATAAAATGATCTAATCGGGTCTCTGCCTGCTCTATCATAGAAGTTTAATAGTGCATTTCACTCGTCATTTCATGCGCTTTGAGATGCCGCTTAGCCCAATACGCTATCTGAAATAGGAGCGACGTAAATTTAACAAATATGAGACAGTTTCGCTGAATTCTTAAATTAACCACAATATAAAATCATCTTATCGGGTCTCTGTTTGCCCTACCCTAGAAGTTTAATAGTGCATTTTACTCGCCATTTCTTGCGCTTTAAGATGCCGCCGAGCCCAGTACGCTATCTGAAGTACGAGCGACGTAAGTTGAACAAATGTGATAGAATTACGCTGAATTCTTATATTAACCGTAATATAAAATGATCTAATCGGGTCTCTGATTGCTCTGTCATAGAAGTTTAATAGTGCATTTTACTCGCCAATCCACGCGCTTTAAAATTCCGCCTAGCCCAGTACGCTATCTGAAATAGGAGCGACGTAAATTGAACAAATGTGATAGAATTTGGCTGAATTCTTAAATTAACCATAATATTAAATGATCTAATCGGGTCTCTGTTTGCCCTACCCTAGAAGTTTAATAGTGCATTTCACTCGCCATTTCATGCGCTTTGAGATGGCGCTTAGCCCAATACTCTATCTGAAATAGGAGCGACGTAAATTGAACGAATGTGATAGAATTTCGCTGAATTCTTATATTAACCAAAATATAAAATGTTCTAATCGGGTCTCTGATAGCCCTATCATAGAAGTTTAATAGTGCATTTTACTCGCCATTCCACGCGCTTTAAGATGCCGCCTAGCCCAGTACGCTATCTGAAATAGGAGCGACGTAAGTTGAACAAATGTGATAGTATTACGCTGAATTCTTATATTAACCGTAATATAAAATGATCTAATCGGGTCTCTGTTTGCCTTATCCTAGAAGTTTAATAGTGCATTTTACTCGCCATTTCATGCGCATTGAGATGCCGCTTAGCCCAATACGGTATCTGAAATGGGAGCGACGTAAATTGAACAAATATGATAGAGTTTCGCTGAATTCTTAAATAAACCATAATATGAAATGATCTAATCGGGTCTCTGTTTGCCCTACCCTAGAAGTTTGGTAGTGCATTTTACTCGCCCTTCCACGTACTTTAAGATGCCGCCTAGCCCAGTACACTATCTGAAATAGGAGCGACGTACATTGAACAAACGTGATAGAATTACCCTGAATTCTTATATTAACCCTAATGTAAAATGATCTAATCGGTTCTCTGTTCGCCCTACCCTTGAAGTTTAATAGTGCCTTTCACTCGTCATTTCATGCGCTTTGAGATGCCGATTGGCCCAATACGCTATCTGAAATAGGAGCGACGTAAATTGAACAAATATGATAGAATTTCGCTGAATTCTTATAATAATCTTTTTGTAAAATGATCTAATCGGGTCTTTGTTCGCCCAACCCTAGAAGTTTAATAGTGCATTTCACTCGTCATTTCATGCGATTTGAGATGCCGCTTAGCCCAATACGCTATCTGAAATAGGAGCGACGTAAATTGAACAAATGTGATAGAATTTCGCTGAATTCTTATATTAACAAAAATATAAAATGATCTAATCGGGTCTCTGTTTGCCTTATCCTAGAAGTTTAGTATTGCATTTTACTCGCCATTTCATGTGCTTTGAGATGCCGCTTAGCCCAATACGCTATCTGAAACAGGTGCGACGTAAATTGAACAAATGTGATAGAATTTCCTTGAAATCTTATATTAAACAAAATATAAAATGATCTAATCGGGTCTCTGATTGCCCTATCATAGAAGTTTAGTAGTGCATTTTACTCGCCCTTCCATGCGCTTCAAGATGCCGTCTAGCCCAGTACGCTATCTGAAATAGGAGCGACGTAAGTTGAACAAATGTGATAGAATTACGCTGAATTCTTATATTAACCGTAATATAAAATGATCTAATCGGGTCTCTGTTTGCCTTACTCTAGAAGTTTAATAGTGCATTGTACTCGCCATTTCATGCGCTTTGAGATGCCGCGTAGCCCAATACGCTATCTGAAATAGGAGCGACGTAAATTGAACAAATGTGATAGAATTTCGCTGAATTCTTAAATTAACCATAATATAAAATGATCTATTCGGGTCTCTGTTTGCCCTACCCTAGAAGTTTAATAGTGAATTTTACTCGCCATTTCTTGCGCTTTGAGATGCCGCTTAGCCCAATACGCTATCTGAAATATGAGCGACGTAAATTGAATAAAAATGTGATAGAATTTCGCTGAATTCTCATATTAACATTAATGTAAATTGATCTAATCGAGTCTCTGTTCGCCCCTCCCTAGAGGTTTAATAGTGCCTTACACTAGTCATTTCATGCGCTTTGAGATGCCGCTTAGCCCAGTACGCTATCTGAAATAGGAGCGACGTAAATTGAACAAATGTGATAGAATTTCCCTGAATTCTTATATTAACCTTAATGTAAAATGATCTAATCGGGTCTCTGTTCTCCCTACCCTAGAAGTTTAATACTGCATTTCACTCGTCATTTCATGCGCTTTGTGTTGCCGCTTAGCCCAATACGATATCTGAAATAGGAGCGATGTAAATTGAACAAATGTGATAGAATTTTGCTGAATTCGTAAATTAACCATAATATAAAATGATCTAATCGGGTCTCTGTTTGCCCTACCCTAGAAGTTTAACAGTGCATTTTACTCGCCATTTCATGCGCTTTGAGATGCCGCTTAGCCCAATACGCTATCTGAAATAGGAGCGAAGTAAATTGAACAAATGTGATAGAATTTGGCTGAATTCTTAAATTAACCGTAATATAAAATGATCTAATCGGGTCTCTGTTCGCCCTACCCTAGAAGATTACTAGTGCATTTCACTCGTCATTTCATGCGCTTTGAGATGCCGCTTAGCCCAATACGCTATCTGCAATAGGAGCGACGTAAATTGAACAAATGTGATAGAATTTGGCTGAATTCTTAAATTAACCATAATATAAAATGATCTAATCGGGTCTCTGTTTGCCCTACCCTAGAAGTTTAACAGTGCATTTTACTCGCCATTTCATGCGCTTTGAGATGCCGCTTAGCCCAATACGCTATCTGCAATAGGAGCGACGTAAATTGAACAAATGTGATAGAATTTCCCTGAATACTTATATTAACCTTAATGTAAAATGATCTAATCGGGTCTCTGTTCGCCCTACCCTAGAAGTGTAATAGTGCATTTCACTCGCCATTTCATGCGCTTTGAGATGCCGCTTAGCCCAATACGCTATCTGAAATAGGAGCGACGTAAATAGAACATCGCTGAATTCTTATATTAACCAAAATATAAAATGATCTAATCGGGTCTCTGTTTGCATTACCCTAGAAGTTTAATAGTGCATTTTACCCGCCATTTCATGCGATTTGAGATGCCGCTTAGCCCAATACGCTATCTGAAATAGGAGCGACGTAAATTGAACAAATGTGATAGAATTTCCCTGAAATCTTATATTAAACAAAATATAAAATGATCTAAACGGGACTCTGATTGCCCTATCATAGAAGTTTAGTAGTGCATTTTACTCGCCATTCCACGCGCTTTAAGATGCCGCCTAGCCCAGTACGCTATCTGAAATAGGAGCGACGTAAGTTGAACAAATGTGATAGAATTACGCTGAATTCTTAAATTAACCATAATATAAAATGATCTAATCGGGTCTCTGTTTGCCCTACCCTAGAAGTTCAACAGTTCATTTTACTCGCCATTTCATGCGCTTTGAGATGCCGCTTAGCCCAATACGATATCTGAAATAGGAGCGATGTAAATTGAACAAATGTGATAGAATTTTGCTGAATTCGTAAATTAACCATAATATAATATGATCTAATCGGGTCTCTGTTTGCCCTACCCTATAAGTTTAATAGTGCATTTTACTCGCCATTTCATGCGCTTTGAGATGCCGCTTAGCCCAATACGCTATCTGACATAGGAGCGACGTAAATTGAACAAATGTGATAGAATTTCCCTGAAATCTTATATTAAACAAAATATAAAATGATCTAAACGGGACTCTGATTGCCCTATCATAGAAGTTTAGTAGTGCATTTTACTCGCCCTTCCACGTGCTTTAAGATGCCGCCTGGCCCAGTACACTATCTGAAATAAGAGCGACGTATGTTGAACGAATGTGATAGAATTACGCTGAATTCTTATATTAACAGTAATATAAAATGATCCAATCGGGTCTCTGTTCGCCCTACCCTAGAAGATTACAAGCGCATTTCACTCGTCATTTCATGCGCTTTGAGATGCCGCTTAGCCCAATACGCTATCTGCAATAGGAGCGACGTAAATTGAACAAATGTGATAGAATTCGGCTGAATTCTTAAATTAACCATAATATAAAATGATCTAATCGGGTCTCTGTTTGCCCTACCCTAGAAGTTTAACAGTGCATTTTACTCGCCATTTCATGCGCTTTGAGATGCCGCTTAGCCCAATACGCTATCTGAAATAGGAGCGACGTAAATTAAACAAATGTGATAAAATTTGGCTGAATTCTTAAATTAACCGTAATATAAAATGATCTAATCGGGTCTCTGTTCGCCCTACCCTAGAAGATTACTAGTGCATTTCACTCGGCATTTCATGCGCTTTGAGATGCCGCTTAGCCCAATACGCTATCTGCAATAGGAGCGACGTAAATTGAACAAATGTGATAGAATTTCGCTGAATTCTTAAATTAACCATAATATAAAATGATCTAATCGGGTCTCTGTTTGCCCTACCCTAGAAGTTTAACAGTGCATTTTACTCGCCATTTCATGCGCTTTGAGATGCCGCTTAGCCCAATACGCTATCTGCAATAGGAGCGACGTAAATTGAACAAATGTGATAGAATTTCCCTGAATACTTATATTAACCTTAATGTAAAATGATCTAATCGGGTCTCTGTTCGCCCTACCCTAGAAGTGTAATAGTGCATTTCACTCGCCATTTCATGCGCTTTGAGATGACGCTTAGCCCAATACGCTATCTGAAATAGGAGCGACGTAAATAGAACAATTGTGATAGAATTTCGCTGAATTCTTATATTAACCAAAATATAAAATGATCTAATCGGGTCTCTGTTTGCCTTACCCTAGAAGTTTAATAGTGCATTTTACTCGCCATTTCATGCGCTTTGAGATGCCGCTTAGCCCAATACGCTATCTGAAATAGGAGCGACGTAAATTGAACAAATGTGATATAATTTCCCTGAAATCTTATATTAAACAAAATATAAAATGATCTAAACGGGACTCTGATTGCCCTATCATAGAAGTTTAGTAGTGCATTTTACTCGCCATTCCACGCGCTTTAAGATGCCGCCTAGCCCAGTACGCTATCTGAAATAGGAGCGACGTAAGTTGAACAAATGTGATAGAATTACGCTGAATTCTTATATTAACAGTAATATAAAATGATCTAATCGGGTCTCTGTTCGCCCTACCCTAGAAGATTACAAGCGCATTTCACTCGTCATTTCATGCGCTTTGAGATGCCGCTTAGCCCAATACGCTATCTGCAATAGGAGCGACGTAAATTGAACAAATGTGATAGAATTCGGCTGAATTCTTAAATTAACCATAATATAAAATGATCTAATCGGGTCTCTGTTTGCCCTACCCTAGAAGTTTAACAGTGCATTTTACTCGCCATTTCATGCGCTTTGAGATGCCGCTTAGCCCAATACGCTATCTGCAATAGGAGCGACGTAAATTGAACAAATGTGATAGAATTTCCCTGAATACTTATATTAACCTTAATGTAAAATGATCTAATCGGGTCTCTGTTCGCCCTACCCTAGAAGTGTAATAGTGCATTTCACTCGCCATTTTATGCGCTTTGAGATGCCGCTTAGCCCAATACGCTATCTGAAATAGGAGCGACGTAAATTGAACAAATGTGATATAATTTCCCTGAAATCTTATATTAAACAAAATATAAAATGATCTATACGGGACTCTGATTGCCCTATCATAGAAGTTTAGTAGTGCATTTTACTCGCCCTTCCACGTGCTTTAAGATGCCGCCTGGCCCGGTACACTATCTGAAATAGGAGCGACGTATGTTGAACGAATGTGATAGAATTACGCTGAATTCTTATATTAACCGTAATATAAATTGATCTAATCGGGTCTCTGTTCGCCCTACCCTAGAAGATTACAAGTGCGTTTCTCTCGTCATTTCATGCGCTTTGAGATGCCGCTTAGCCCAATACGCTATCTGCAATAGGAGCGACGTAAATTGAACAAATGTGATAGAATTCGGCTGAATACTTATATTAACCTTAATGTAAAATGATCTAATCGGGTCTCTGTTCGCCCTACCCTAGAAGTGTAATAGTGCATTTCACTCGCCATTTCATGCGCTTTAAGATCCCGCTTAGCCCAATACGCTATCTGCAATAGGAGCGACGTAAATTGAACAAATGTGATAGAATTTCGCTGAATTCTTAAATTAACCATAATATAAAATGATCTAATCGGGTCTCTGCCTGCTCTATCATAGAAGTTTAATAGTGCATTTCACTCGTCATTTCATGCGCTTTGAGATGCCGCTTAGCCCAATACGCTATCTGAAATAGGAGCGACGTAAATTTAACAAATATGAGACAGTTTCGCTGAATTCTTAAATTAACCACAATATAAAATCATCTTATCGGGTCTCTGTTTGCCCTACCCTAGAAGTTTAATAGTGCATTTTACTCGCCATTTCTTGCGCTTTAAGATGCCGC
This sequence comes from Macropis europaea, assembly GCA_916610135.2. Taxonomy (NCBI): domain Eukaryota; kingdom Metazoa; phylum Arthropoda; class Insecta; order Hymenoptera; family Melittidae; genus Macropis; species Macropis europaea. The sequence goes on along the minus strand of CAKAJE020001190.1, from coordinate 39,423 downwards.
CGAGCCCAGTACGCTATCTGAAGTACGAGCGACGTAAGTTGAACAAATGTGATAGAATTACGCTGAATTCTTATATTAACCGTAATATAAAATGATCTAATCGGGTCTCTGATTGCTCTGTCATAGAAGTTTAATAGTGCATTTTACTCGCCAATCCACGCGCTTTAAAATTCCGCCTAGCCCAGTACGCTATCTGAAATAGGAGCGACGTAAATTGAACAAATGTGATAGAATTTGGCTGAATTCTTAAATTAACCATAATATTAAATGATCTAATCGGGTCTCTGTTTGCCCTACCCTAGAAGTTTAATAGTGCATTTCACTCGCCATTTCATGCGCTTTGAGATGGCGCTTAGCCCAATACTCTATCTGAAATAGGAGCGACGTAAATTGAACGAATGTGATAGAATTTCGCTGAATTCTTATATTAACCAAAATATAAAATGTTCTAATCGGGTCTCTGATAGCCCTATCATAGAAGTTTAATAGTGCATTTTACTCGCCATTCCACGCGCTTTAAGATGCCGCCTAGCCCAGTACGCTATCTGAAATAGGAGCGACGTAAGTTGAACAAATGTGATAGTATTACGCTGAATTCTTATATTAACCGTAATATAAAATGATCTAATCGGGTCTCTGTTTGCCTTATCCTAGAAGTTTAATAGTGCATTTTACTCGCCATTTCATGCGCATTGAGATGCCGCTTAGCCCAATACGGTATCTGAAATGGGAGCGACGTAAATTGAACAAATATGATAGAGTTTCGCTGAATTCTTAAATAAACCATAATATGAAATGATCTAATCGGGTCTCTGTTTGCCCTACCCTAGAAGTTTGGTAGTGCATTTTACTCGCCCTTCCACGTACTTTAAGATGCCGCCTAGCCCAGTACACTATCTGAAATAGGAGCGACGTACATTGAACAAACGTGATAGAATTACCCTGAATTCTTATATTAACCCTAATGTAAAATGATCTAATCGGTTCTCTGTTCGCCCTACCCTTGAAGTTTAATAGTGCCTTTCACTCGTCATTTCATGCGCTTTGAGATGCCGATTGGCCCAATACGCTATCTGAAATAGGAGCGACGTAAATTGAACAAATATGATAGAATTTCGCTGAATTCTTATAATAATCTTTTTGTAAAATGATCTAATCGGGTCTTTGTTCGCCCAACCCTAGAAGTTTAATAGTGCATTTCACTCGTCATTTCATGCGATTTGAGATGCCGCTTAGCCCAATACGCTATCTGAAATAGGAGCGACGTAAATTGAACAAATGTGATAGAATTTCGCTGAATTCTTATATTAACAAAAATATAAAATGATCTAATCGGGTCTCTGTTTGCCTTATCCTAGAAGTTTAGTATTGCATTTTACTCGCCATTTCATGTGCTTTGAGATGCCGCTTAGCCCAATACGCTATCTGAAACAGGTGCGACGTAAATTGAACAAATGTGATAGAATTTCCTTGAAATCTTATATTAAACAAAATATAAAATGATCTAATTGGGTCTCTGATTGCCCTATCATAGAAGTTTAGTAGTGCATTTTACTCGCCCTTCCATGCGCTTCAAGATGCCGTCTAGCCCAGTACGCTATCTGAAATAGGAGCGACGTAAGTTGAACAAATGTGATAGAATTACGCTGAATTCTTATATTAACCGTAATATAAAATGATCTAATCGGGTCTCTGTTTGCCTTACTCTAGAAGTTTAATAGTGCATTGTACTCGCCATTTCATGCGCTTTGAGATGCCGCGTAGCCCAATACGCTATCTGAAATAGGAGCGACGTAAATTGAACAAATGTGATAGAATTTCGCTGAATTCTTAAATTAACCATAATATAAAATGATCTATTCGGGTCTCTGTTTGCCCTACCCTAGAAGTTTAATAGTGAATTTTACTCGCCATTTCTTGCGCTTTGAGATGCCGCTTAGCCCAATACGCTATCTGAAATATGAGCGACGTAAATTGAATAAAAATGTGATAGAATTTCGCTGAATTCTCATATTAACATTAATGTAAATTGATCTAATCGAGTCTCTGTTCGCCCCTCCCTAGAGGTTTAATAGTGCCTTACACTAGTCATTTCATGCGCTTTGAGATGCCGCTTAGCCCAGTACGCTATCTGAAATAGGAGCGACGTAAATTGAACAAATGTGATAGAATTTTGCTGAATTCTTAAATTAACCATAATATAAAATGGTCTAATCGGGTCTCTGTTCGCCCTAGCCTAGAAGTTTAATAGTGCATTTTATTCGGCATTTCATGCGGTTTGAGATGCCGCTTAGCCCAATTCGCTATCTGAAATAGGAGCGATGTAAATTGAACAAATGTGATTGAATTTCGCGGAATTCTTTTATTAACCATAATGTAAAATGATCTAATCGGGTTTGTGTTCGCCAAACCTAGAAGTTTAATAGTGCATTTAATCCCCATTTCATGTGCTTTGAGATGCCTTTAGCCCAATACGCCATCTGAAATAGGAGCGACGTAAATTGAATAAATGTGATAGAATTTCCCTGAATTCTTATATTAACCTTAATGTAAAATGATCCAATCGGGTCTCTGTTCGCTCTACCATAGAAGTCTAATAGTGCATTTCACTCGTCATTTCATGCGCTTTGAGATGCCGCTTAGCCCAATACGATATCTGAAATAGGAGCGACGTAAATTGAACAAATGTGATAGAATTTCGCTGAATTCTTATATTAAACAAAGTATAAAATGATCTAGTCTGGTCTTTGATTGCCCTATCATAGAAGGTTAATAGTGCATTTTACTCGCCATTCCACACGCTTTAAGATGCCGCCTAGCCCAGTACGCTGTCTGAAATAGGAGCGACGTAAATTGAACAAATGAGATAGAATCTCCCTGAATACTTATATTAACCTTAATGTTAAATGATCTAATCGGGACTCTGTTCGCCCTACCCTAGAAGTTTAATAGTGCATTTCACTCGTCATTTCATGCGCTTTGAGATGCCGCTTAGCCCAATACGATATCTGAAATAGGAGCGACGTAAATTGAACAAATGTGATTGAATTTCCCTGAATTCTTATATTAACGAAAATATAAAATAATCTAATCGGGTCTCTGATTGCCCTATCATAGAAGTTTAATAGCGCATTTTACTCGCCATTTCACGCCCTCTAAGATGCCGCCTAGCCCAGTACGCTATCTGAAATAGGAGCGACGAAAGTTGAACAAATGTGATAGAATTTCGCTGAATTATTTTATTAACCAGAATGTAAAATGATCTAATCTGGTCTCTGTTCGCCCTACCATAGAAGTCTTATAGTGCATTTCACTCGCCATTTCATGCGCTTTGAGATGCCGCTTAGCCCAATACGCTATCTGAAATAGGAGCGACCTAAATTGAACGAATGTAATAGAATTTTGCTGAATTCTTAAATTAACCATAATATAAAATGATCTAATCGGGTCTCTGCTTGCCCTACCCTAGAAGTTTAATAGTGCATTTTACTCGTCATTTCATGCGCTTTGAGATGCAGCTTTGCCCAATACGCTATCTGAAATAGGAGCGACGTAAATTGAACGAATGTGATAGAATTTCGCTCAATTCTTAAATTAACCATAATATAAAATGATCTAATCGGGTCTCAGTTTGCCCTACCCTAGAACTTTAATAGTGCATTGTACTCGCCATTTCATGCACTTTGAGATGCCGCTTAGCCTGATACGCTATCTGAAATTGGAGCGATATAAGTTGAACAAATGTGATAGAATTTCGCTGAATTCTTTTATTAACCATAATGTAAAATGATCTAATCGGATCTCTGTTCGCCCGAGCATAGAACTTTAATAGTGCATTTTATTCGCCATTTCGTACGCTTTGAGATGCCGCTTTGCCCAATACGCTATCTGAAATAGGAGCGACGTAAATTGAACAAATGTGATAGAATTTCACTGAATTCTTATATTAACCAAAATATAAAATGATCTAATCGCGTCTCTGATTGCCCTAGCATAGAAGTTTAATAGTGCATTTTGCTCGCCATTCCGAGCGCTTTAAGATGCCGCATAGCCCAATACGCTATCTGAAATAGGAGCGACGTAAATTGAACAAATGTGATAGAATTTCGCTGAATTCTTAAATTAACTATAATATAAAATGATCTATTCGGGTCACTGATTGCCCTACCCTAGAAGTTTAATAGTGCATTTTACTTGCCATTTCATGCGCTTTGACATGCCGCTTAGCCCAATACGCTATCTGAAATATGAGCGACGCAAATTGAACAAATGTGATAGAATTTCGCTGAATTCTTATATTAACCATAATATAAAATGATCTAGTCGGGTCTCTGTTCGCTCTACCCTAGAAGTTTAATAGTGCATTTTACTCGCAATTTCATGCGCTTTGAGGTGCCGCTTAACCCAATACGCTATCTGCAATAGGAGCGACGTAAATTGAACAAACGTGATAGAATTTTGCTGAATTCTTAAATTAACCATAGTACAAAATGATCTAATCGGGTCTCTGTTTGCCCTACCCTAGAAGTTTAATAGTGCATTTTGCTCGCCATTTCATGCGCTTTGAGATGCCGCTTAGCCCAATACACTATCTGAAATAGGAGCGACGTAAATTGAACAAATGTGATAGAATATCGCTGAATTCTTAAATTAACTATAATATAAAATGATCTAATCGGGTCACTGATTGCCCTACCCTAGAAGTTTAATAGTGCATTTTACTCGCCATTTCATGCGCTTTGAGATGCCGCTTAGCCCAATACGCTATCGGAAATATGAGCGACGTAAATTGAACAAATGTGATAGAATTTCGCTGAATTCTTATATTAACAAAAATATAAAATGATCTAATCGGGTCTCTGTTTGCCTTATCCTAGAAGTTTAGTATTGCATTTTACTCGCCATTTCATGCGCTTTGAGATGCCGCTTAGCCCAATACGCTATCTGAAACAGGTGCGACGTAAATTGAACAAATGTGATAGAATTTCCTTGAAATCTTATATTAAACAAAATATAAAATGATCTAATCGGGTCTCTGATTGCCCTATCATAGAAGTTTAGTAGTGCATTTTACTCGCCCTTCCATGCGCTTCAAGATGCCGTCTAGCCCAGTACGCTATCTGAAATAGGAGCGACGTAAGTTGAACAAATGTGATAGAATTACGCTGAATTCTTATATTAACCGTAATATAAAATGATCTAATCGGGTCTCTGTTTGCCTTACTCTAGAAGTTTAATAGTGCATTGTACTCGCCATTTCATGCGCTTTGAAATGCCGCGTAGCCCAATACGCTATCTGAAATAGGAGCGACGTAAATTGAACAAATGTGATAGAATTTCGCTGAATTCTTAAATTAACCATAATATAAAATGATCTATTCGGGTCTCTGTTTGCCCTACCCTAGAAGTTTAATAGTGAATTGTACTCGCCATTTCTTGCGCTTTGAGATGCCGCTTAGCCCAATACGCTATCTGAAATATGAGCGACGTAAACTGAATAAAAATGTGATAGAATTTCGCTGAATTCTCATATTAACATTAATGTAAATTGATCTAATCGAGTCTCTGTTCGCCCCACCCTAGAGGTTTAATAGTGCCTTACACTAGTCATTTCATGCGCTTTGAGATGCCGCTTAGCCCAGTACGCTATCTGAAATAGGAGCGACGTAAATTGAACAAATGTGATAGAATTTCCCTGAAATCTTATATTAAACAAAATATAAAATGATCTAAACGGGACTCTGATCGCCCTATCATAGAAGTTTAGTAGTGCATTTTACTCGCCATTCCACGCGCTTTAAGATGCCGCCTAGCCCAGTACGCTATCTGAAATAGGAGCGACGTAAGTTGAACAAATGTGATAGAATTACGCTGAATTCTTAAATTAACCATAATATAAAATGATCTAATCGGGTCTCTGTTTGCCCTACCCTAGAAGTTTAACAGTGCATTTTACTCGCCATTTCATGCGCTTTGAGATGCCGCTTAGCCCAATACGCTATCTGCAATAGGAGCGACGTAAATTGAACAAATGTGATAGAATTCGGCTCAATTCTTAAATTAACCATAATATAAAATGATCTAATCGGGTCTCTGTTTGCCCTACCCTAGAAGTTTAACAGTGCATGTTACTCGCCATTTCATGCGCTTTGAGATACCGCTTAGCCCAATACGCTATCTGAAATAGGAGCGACGTAAATTGAACAAATGTGATAGAATTTCCCTGAATACTTATATTAACCTTAATGTAAAATGATCTAATCGGGTCTCTGTTCGCCCTACCCTAGAAGTTTAATAGTGCATTTCACTCGCCATTTCATGCGCTTTGAGGTGCCGCTTAGCCCAATACGCTATCTGAAATAGGAGCGACGTAAATAGAACAATTGTAATAGAATTTCGCTGAATTCTTATATTAACCAAAATATAAAATGATCTAATCGGGTCTCCGATTGCCCTATCATAGAAGTTTAATAGTGCATTTTACTCGCCAATCCACGCGCTTTAAGATTCCGCCTAGCCCAGTACGCTATCTGAAATAGGAGCGACGTATGTTGAACAAATGTGATAGAATTTGACTGAATTCTTAAATTAACCATAATATAAAATGATCTAATCGGGTCTCCGTTTGCCCTACCCTAGAAGTGTAATAGTGCATTTCACTCGCCATTTCATGCGCTTTGAGATGCCGCTTAGCCCAATACGCTATCTGAAATAGGAGCGACGTAAATAGAACAATTGTGATAGAATTTCGCTGAATTCTTATATTAACCAAAATATAAAATGATCTAATCGGGTCTCTGATTGCCCTATCATAGAATTTTAATAGTGCATTTTACTCGCCAATCCACGCGCTTTAAGATTCCGCCTAGCCCAGTACGCTATCTGAAATAGGAGCGACGTAAATTGAACAAATGTGATAGAATTTGGCTGAATTCTTAAATTAACCATAATATAAAATGATCTAATCGGGTCTCTGTTTGCCCTACCCTAGAAGTTTAATAGTGCATTTTACTCGCCATTTCATGCGCTTTGAGATGGCGCTTAACCCAATACGCTATCTGAAATAGTAGCGACGTAAATTGAACAAATGTGATAGAATTTGGCTGAATTCTTAAATTAACCACAATATAAAATGATCTAATCGGGTCTCTGTTTGCCCTACCCTAGAAGTTTAACAGTGCATTTTACTCGGCATTTCATGCGCTTTGAGGTGCCGCTTAGCCCAATACGCTATCTGAAATACGAGCGACGTAAATTGAACAAATGTGATATAATTTTGTTGAATTCTTAAATTAACCAAAATATAAAATGATCTAATCGGGTCTCTGATTGCCCTATCATAGAAGTTTAATAGTGTATTTCACTCATCATTTCATGCGCTTTAAGATGGCGCTTAGCCCAGTACGCTATCTGAAATAGGAGGGACGTAAGTTTAACAAATGTGATAGAATTACGCTGAATTCTTATATTAACCATAATGTAAAATGATCTAATGGGGTCTCTGTTTGCCCTACCCTAGATGTTTAATAGTGCGTTTTACTCGCCATTTCATGCGCTTTGAGATGGCGCTTAGCCCAATATGCTATCTGAAATAGGAGCGACGTAAATTGAGCAAATGTGATAGAATTTGGCTGAATTCTTAAATTAACCACAATATAAAATGATCTAATCGGGTCTCTGTTTGCCCTACCCTAGAAGTTTAACAGTGCATTTTACTCGGCATTTCATGCGCTTTGAGATGCCGCTTAGCCCAATACGCTATCTGAAATACGAGCGACGTAAATTGAACAAATGTGATATAATTTTGTTGAATTCTTAAATTAACCAAAATATAAAATGATCTAATCGGGTCTCTGATTGCCCTATCATAGAAGTTTAATAGTGTATTTCACTCATCATTTCATGCGCTTTAAGATGGCGCTTAGCCCAGTACGCTATCTGAAATAGGAGGGACGTAAGTTTAACAAATGTGATAGAATTACGCTGAATTCTTATATTAACCATAATGTAAAATGATCTAATGGGGTCTCTGTTTGCCCTACCCTAGATGTTTAATAGTGCGTTTTACTCGCCATTTCATGCGCTTTGAGATGGCGCTTAGCCCAATACGCTATCTGAAATAGGAGCGACGTAAATTGAACAAATGTGATAGAATTTGCCTGAAATCTTATATTAAACAAAATATAAAATGATCTAAACGGGACTCTGATTGCCCTATTATAGAAGTTTAGTAGTGCATTTTACTCGCCATTCCACGCGCTTTAAGATGCCGCCTAGCCCAGTACGCTATCTGAAATAGGAGCGACGTATGTTGAACAAATGTGATAGAATTACGCTGAATTTTTATATTAACCGTAATATAAAATGATCTAATCGGGTCTCTGTTCGCCCTACCCTAGAAGATTACAAGCGCATTTCACTCGTCATTTCATGCGCTTTGAGATGCCGCTTAGCCCAATACGCTATCTGCAATAGGAGCGACGTAAATTGAACAAATGTGATAGAATTCGGCTGAATTCTTAAATTAACCATAATATAAAATGATCTAATCGGGTCTCTGTTTGCCCTACCCTAGAAGTTTAACAGTGCATTTTACTCGCCATTTCATGCGCTTTGAGATGCCGCTTAGCCCAATACGCTATCTGAAATAGGAGCGACGTAAATTGAACAAATGTGATAGAATTTGGCTGAATTCTTAAATTAACCGTAATATAAAATGATCTAATCGGGTCTCTGTTCGCCCTACCCTAGAAGATTACTAGTGCATTTCACTCGTCATTTCATGCGCTTTGAGATGCCGCTTAGCCCAATACGCTATCTGCAATAGGAGCGACGTAAATTGAACAAATGTGATAGAATTCGGCTGAATCCTTAAATTAACCATAATATAAAATGATCTAATCGGGTCTCTGTTTGCCCTACCCTAGAAGTTTAATAGTGCATTTTACTCGCCATTTCATGCGCTTTGAGATGGCGCTTAGCCCAATACGCTATCTGAAATACGAGCGACGTAAATTGAACAAATGTGATAGAATTTCCCTGAATACTTATATTAACCTTAATGTAAAATTTTCTAATCGGTTCTCTGTTCACCCTACCCTAGAAGTTTAAGAGTGCCTTTCACTCGTCATTTCATGCGCTTTGAGATGCCGCTTAGCCCAATACGCTATCTGAAATAGGAGCGACGTAAATTGAACAATTGTGATAGAATTTAGCTGAATTCTTATATTAACCAAAATATAAAATGATCTAGTCGGGTCTCTGATTGCCCTATCATAGAAGTTTAATAGTGCATTTTGATCGCCATTCCACGCGCTTTAAGATGCCGCCTAACCCAGTACGCTATCTGAAATTGGAGCGACGTAAATTGAACAAATGTGATAGAATTTGACTGAATTCTTAAATTAACCATAATATAAAATGATCTAATCGGGTCTCCGTTTGCCCTACCCTAGAAGTGTAATAGTGCATTTCACTCGCCATTTCATGCGCTTTGAGATGCCGCTTAGCCCAATACGCTATCTGAAATAGGAGCGACGTAAATAGAACAATTGTGATAGAATTTCGCTGAATTCTTATATTAACCAAAATATAAAATGATCTAATCGGGTCTCTGATTGCCCTATCATAGAATTTTAATAGTGCATTTTACTCGCCAATCCACGCGCTTTAAGATTCCGCCTAGCCCAGTACGCTATCTGAAATAGGAGCGACGGAAATTGAACAAATGTGATAGAATTTGGCTGAATTCTTAAATTAACCATAATATAAAATGATCTAATCGGGTCTCTGTTTGCCCTACCCTAGAAGTTTAATAGTGCATTTTACTCGCCATTTCATGCGCTTTGAGATGGCGCTTAACCCAATACGCTATCTGAAATAGTAGCGACGTAAATTGAACAAATGTGATAGAATTTGGCTGAATTCTTAAATTAACCACAATATAAAATGATCTAATCGGGTCTCTGTTTGCCCTACCCTAGAAGTTTAACAGTGCATTTTACTCGGCATTTCATGCGCTTTGAGATGCCGCTTAGCCCAATACGCTATCTGAAATACGAGCGACGTAAATTGAACAAATGTGATATAATTTTGTTGAATTCTTAAATTAACCAAAATATAAAATGATCTAATCGGGTCTCTGATTACCCTATCATAGAAGTTTAATAGTGTATTTCACTCATCATTTCATGCGCTTTAAGATGGCGCTTAGCCCAGTACGCTATCTGAAATAGGAGGGACGTAAGTTTAACAAATGTGATAGAATTACGCTGAATTCTTATATTAACCATAATGTAAAATGATCTAATGGGGTCTCTGTTTGCCCTACCCTAGATGTTTAATAGTGCGTTTTACTCGCCATTTCATGCGCTTTGAGATGGCGCTTAGCCCAATACGCTATCTGAAATAGGAGCGACGTAAATTGAACAAATGTGATAGAATTTGGCTGAATTCTTAAATTAACCACAATATAAAATGATCTAATCGGGTCTCTGTTTGCCCTACCCTAGAAGTTTAACAGTGCATTTTACTCGGCATTTCATGCGCTTTGAGATGCCGCTTAGCCCAATACGCTATCTGAAATACGAGCGACGTAAATTGAACAAATGTGATATAATTTTGTTGAATTCTTAAATTAACCAAAATATAAAATGATCTAATCGGGTCTCTGATTGCCCTATCATAGAAGTTTAATAGTGTATTTCACTCATCATTTCATGCGCTTTAAGATGGCGCTTAGCCCAGTACGCTATCTGAAATAGGAGGGACGTAAGTTTAACAAATGTGATAGAATTACGCTGAATTCTTATATTAACCATAATGTAAAATGATCTAATGGGGTCTCTGTTTGCCCTACCCTAGATGTTTAATAGTGCGTTTTACTCGCCATTTCATGCGCTTTGAGATGGCGCTTAGCCCAATACGCTATCTGAAATAGGAGCGACGTAAATTGAACAAATGTGATAGAATTTGCCTGAAATCTTATATTAAACAAAATATAAAATGATCTAAACGGGACTCTGATTGCCCTATTATAGAAGTTTAGTAGTGCATTTTACTCGCCATTCCACGCGCTTTAAGATGCCGCCTAGCCCAGTACGCTATCTGAAATAGGAGCGACGTATGTTGAACAAATGTGATAGAATTACGCTGAATTTTTATATTAACCGTAATATAAAATGATCTAATCGGGTCTCTGTTCGCCCTACCCTAGAAGATTACAAGCGCATTTCACTCGTCATTTCATGCGCTTTGAGATGCCGCTTAGCCCAATACGCTATCTGCAATAGGAGCGACGTAAATTGAACAAATGTGATAGAATTCGGCTGAATTCTTAAATTAACCATAATATAAAATGATCTAATCGGGTCTCTGTTTGCCCTACCCTAGAAGTTTAACAGTGCATGTTACTCGCCATTTCATGCGCTTTGAGATGCCGCTTAGCCCAATACGCTATCTGCAATAGGAGCGACGTAAATTGAACAAATGTGATAGAATTTGCCTGAAATCTTATATTAAACAAAATATAAAATGATCTAAACGGGACTCTGATTGCCCTATTATAGAAGTTTAGTTGTGCATTTTACTCGCCCTTCCACGTGCTTTAAGATGCCGCCTAGCCCAGTACACTATCTGAAATAGGAGCGACGTATGTTGAACAAATGTGATAGAATTACGCTGAATTCTTATATTAACCGTAATATAAAATGATCTAACCGGGTCTCTGTTCGCCCTACCCAAGAAGATTACAAGCGCATTTCACTCGTCATTTCATGCGCTTTGAGATGCCGCTTAGCCCAATACGCTATCTGCAATAGGAGCGACGTAAATTGAACAAATGTGATAGAATTCGGCTGAATTCTTAAATTAACCATAATATAAAATGATCTAATCGGGTCTCTGTTTGCCCTACCCTAGAAGTTTAACAGTGCATTTTACTCGCCATTTCATGCGCTTTGAGATGCCGCTTAGCCCAATACGCTATCTGAAATAGGAGCGACGTAAATTGAACAAATGTGATAGAATTTGGCTGAATTCTTAAATTAACCGTAATATAAAATGATCTAATCGGGTCTCTGTTCGCCCTACCCTAGAAGATTACTAGTGCATTTCACTCGTCATTTCATGCGCTTTGAGATGCCGCTTAGCCCAATACGCTATCTGCAATAGGAGCGACGTAAATTGAACAAATGTGATAGAATTCGGCTGAATTCTTAAATTAACCATAATATAAAATGATCTAATCGGGTCTCTGTTTGCCCTACCCTAGAAGTTTAATAGTGCATTTTACTCGCCATTTCATGCGCTTTGAGATGGCGCTTAGCCCAATACGCTATCTGAAATACGAGCGACGTAAATTGAACAAATGTGATAGAATTTCCCTGAATACTTATATTAACCTTAATGTAAAATGATCTAATCGGTTCTCTGTTCACCCTACCCTAGAAGTTTAAGAGTGCCTTTCACTCGTCATTTCATGCGCTTTGAGATGCCGCTTAGCCCAATACGCTATCTGAAATAGGAGCGACGTAAATTGAACAATTGTGATAGAATTTAGCTGAATTCTTATATTAACCAAAATATAAAATGATCTAGTCGGGTCTCTGATTGCCCTATCATAGAAGTTTAATAGTGCATTTTGATCGCCATTCCACGCGCTTTAAGATGCCGCCTAACCCAGTACGCTATCTGAAATTGGAGCGACGTAAATTGAACAAATGTGACAGAATTTTGCTGACATCTTAAATTAACTATAATATAAAATGATCTAATAGGGTCTCTGTTTGACCTACCCTACAAGTTTAGCAGTGCATTTTACTCGCCATTTCATGCGCTTTGAGATGCCGCTTAGCCCAATACGCTATCTGAAATAGGAGCGACGTAAATTGAACAAATGTGATAGAATTTCCCTGAATTCTTATATTAACCTTAATGTAAAATGATCGAATCGGGTCTCTGTTCTCCCTACCCTAGAAGTTTAATACTGCATTTCACTCGTCATTTCAGGCGCTTTGAGTTGCCGCTTAGCCCAATACGATATCTGAAATAGGAGCGATGTAAATTGAACAAATGTGATAGAATTTCCCTGAAATCTTATATTAAACAAAATATAAACTGATCTAAACGGGACTCTGATTGCCCTATCATAGAAGTTTAGTAGTGCATTTTACTCGCCCTTCCACGTGCTTTAAGATGCCGCCTGGCCCAGTACACCATCTGAAATAGGAGCGACGTATGTTGAACGAATGTGATAGAATTACGGTGAATTCTTATATTAACCGTAATATAAAATGATCTAATCGGGTCTCTGTTCGCCCTACCCTAGAAGATTACAAGCGCATTTCACTCGTCATTTCATGCGCTTTGAGATGCCGCTTAGCCCAATACGCTATCTGCAATAGGAGCGACGTAAATTGAACAAATGTGATAGAATTCGGCTGAATTCTTAAATTAACCATAATATAAAATGATCTAATCGGGTCTCTGTTTGCCCTACCCTAGAAGTTTAACAGTGCATTTTACTCGCCATTTCATGCGCTTTGAGATGCCGCTTAGCCCAATACGCTATCTGAAATAGGAGCGACGTAAATTGAACAAATGTGATAGAATTTGGCTGAATTCTTAAATTAACCGTAATATAAAATGATCTAATCGGGTCTCTGTTCGCCCTACCCTAGAAGATTACTAGTGCATTTCACTCGTCATTTCATGCGCTTTGAGATGCCGCTTAGCCCAATACGCTATCTGCAATAGGAGCGACGTAAATTGAACAAATGTGATAGAATTTGGCTGAATTCTTAAATTAACCATAATATAAAATGATCTAATCGGGTCTCTGTTTGCCCTACCCTAGAAGTTTAACAGTGCATTTTACTCGCCATTTCATGCGCTTTGAGATGCCGCTTAGCCCAATACGCTATCTGCAATAGGAGCGACGTAAATTGAACAAATGTGATAGAATTTCCCTGAATACTTATATTAACCTTAATGTAAAATGATCTAATCGGGTCTCTGTTCGCCCTACCCTAGAAGTGTAATAGTGCATTTCACTCGCCATTTCATGCGCTTTGAGATGCCGCTTAGCCCAATACGCTATCTGAAATAGGAGCGACGTAAATTGAACAAATGTGATAGAATTCGGCTGAATTCTTAAATTAACCATAATATAAAATGATCTAATCGGGTCTCTGTTTGCCCTACCCTAGAAGTTTAACAGTGCATTTTACTCGCCATTTCATGCGCTTTGAGATGCCGCTTAGCCCAATACGCTATCTGAAATAGGAGCGACGTAAATTGAACAAATGTGATAAAATTTGGCTGAATTCTTAAATTAACCGTAATATAAAATGATCTAATCGGGTCTCTGTTCGCCCTACCCTAGAAGATTACTAGTGCATTTCACTCGGCATTTCATGCGCTTTGAGATGCCGCTTAGCCCAATACGCTATCTGCAATAGGAGCGACGTAAATTGAACAAATGTGATAGAATTTGGCTGAATTCTTAAATTAACCATAATATAAAATGATCTAATCGGGTCTCTGTTTGCCCTACCCTAGAAGTTTAACAGTGCATTTTACTCGCCATTTCATGCGCTTTGAGATGCCGCTTAGCCCAATACGCTATCTGCAATAGGAGCGACGTAAATTGAACAAATGTGATAGAATTTCCCTGAATACTTATATTAACCTTAATGTAAAATGATCTAATCGGGTCTCTGTTCGCCCTACCCTAGAAGTGTAATAGTGCATTTCACTCGCCATTTCATGCGCTTTGAGATGACGCTTAGCCCAATACGCTATCTGAAATAGGAGCGACGTAAATAGAACAATTGTGATAGAATTTCGCTGAATTCTTATATTAACCAAAATATAAAATGATCTAATCGGGTCTCTGTTTGCATTACCCTAGAAGTTTAATAGTGCATTTTACTCGCCATTTCATGCGCTTTGAGATGCCGCTTAGCCCAATACGCTATCTGAAATAGGAGCGACGTAAATTGAACAAATGTGATATAATTTCCCTGAAATCTTATATTAAACAAAATATAAAATGATCTAAACGGGACTCTGATTGCCCTATCATAGAAGTTTAGTAGTGCATTTTACTCGCCATTCCACGCGCTTTAAGATGCCGCCTAGCCCAGTACGCTATCTGAAATAGGAGCGACGTAAGTTGAACAAATGTGATAGAATTACGCTGAATTCTTATATTAACAGTAATATAAAATGATCTAATCGGGTCTCTGTTCGCCCTACCCTAGAAGATTACAAGCGCATTTCACTCGTCATTTCATGCGCTTTGAGATGCCGCTTAGCCCAATACGCTATCTGCAATAGGAGCGACGTAAATTGAACAAATGTGATAGAATTCGGCTGAATTCTTAAATTAACCATAATATAAAATGATCTAATCGGGTCTCTGTTTGCCCTACCCTAGAAGTTTAACAGTGCATTTTACTCGCCATTTCATGCGCTTTGAGATGCCGCTTAGCCCAATACGCTATCTGAAATAGGAGCGACGTAAATTGAACAAATGTGATAAAATTTGGCTGAATTCTTAAATTAACCGTAATATAAAATGATCTAATCGGGTCTCTGTTCGCCCTACCCTAGAAGATTACTAGTGCATTTCACTCGGCATTTCATGCGCTTTGAGATGCCGCTTAGTCCAATACGCTATCTGCAATAGGAGCGACGTAAATTGAACAAATGTGATAGAATTTGGCTGAATTCTTAAATTAACCATAATATAAAATGATCTAATCGGGTCTCTGTTTGCCCTACCCTAGAAGTTTAACAGTGCATTTTACTCGCCATTTCATGCGCTTTGAGATGCCGCTTAGCCCAATACGCTATCTGCAATAGGAGCGACGTAAATTGAACAAATGTGATAGAATTTCCCTGAATACTTATATTAACCTTAATGTAAAATGATCTAATCGGGTCTCTGTTCGCCCTACCCTAGAAGTGTAATAGTGCATTTCACTCGCCATTTCATGCGCTTTGAGATGCCGCTTAGCCCAATACGCTATCTGAAATAGGAGCGACGTAAATAGAACAATTGTGATAGAATTTCGCTGAATTCTTATATTAACCAAAATATAAAATGATCTAATCGGGTCTCTGTTTGCATTACCCTAGAAGTTTAATAGTGCATTTTACTCGCCATTTCATGCGATTTGAGATGCCGCTTAGCCCAATACGCTATCTGAAATAGGAGCGACGTAAATTGAACAAATGTGATATAATTTACCTGAAATCTTATATTAAACAAAATATAAAATGATCTAAACGGGACTCTGATTGCCCTATCATAGAAGTTTAGTAGTGCATTTTACTCGCCATTCCACGCGCTTTAAGATGCCGCCTAGCCCAGTACGCTATCTGAAATAGGAGCGACGTAAGTTGAACAAATGTGATAGAATTACGCTGAATTCTTATATTAACCGTAATATAAATTGATCTAATCGGGTCTCTGTTCGCCCTACCCTAGAAGATTACAAGTGCATTTCTCTCGTCATTTCATGCGCTTTGAGATGCCGCTTAGCCCAATACGCTATCCGCAATAGGAGCGACGTAAATTGAACAAATGTGATAGAATTTGGCTGAATTCTTAAATTAACCATAATATAAAATGATCTAATCGGGTCTCTGTTTGCCCTACCCTAGAAGTTTAACAGTGCATTTTACTCGCCATTTCATGCGCTTTGAGATGCCGCTTAGCCCAATACGCTATCTGCAATAGGAGCGACGTAAATTGAACAAATGTGATAGAATTTCCCTGAATACTTATATTAACCTTAATGTAAAATGATCTAATCGGGTCTCTGTTTGCCCTACCCTAGAAGTGTAATAGTGCATTTCACTCGCCATTTCATGCGCTTTGAGATGCCGCTTAGCCCAATACGCTATCTGAAATAGGAGCGACGTAAATAGAACAATTGTGATAGAATTTCGCTGAATTCTTATATTAACCAAAATATAAAATGATCTAATCGGGTCTCTGTTTGCATTACCCTAGAAGTTTAATAGTGCATTTTACTCGCCCTTCCACGTGCTTTAAGATGCTGCCTAGCCCAGTACACGATCTGAAATAGGAGCGACGTATGTTGAACAAATGTGATAGAATTACGCTGCATTCTTATATTAACCGTAATATAAAATGATCTAATCGGGTCTCTGTTCGCCCTACCCTAGAAGATTACAAGCGCATTTCACTCGTCATTTCATGCGCTTTGAGATGCCGCTTAGCCCAATACGCTATCTGCAATAGGAGCGACGTAAATTGAACAAATGTGATAGAATTTGGCTGAATTCTTAAATTAACCATAATATAAAATGATCTAATCGGGTCTCTGTTTGCCCTACCCTAGAAGTTTAACAGTGCATTTTACTCGCCATTTCATGCGCTTTGAGATGCCGCTTAGCCCAATACGCTATCTGCAATAGGAGCGACGTAAATTGAACAAATGTGATAGAATTTCCCTGAATACTTATATTAACCTTAATGTAAAATGATCTAATCGGGTCTCTGTTCGCCCTACCCTAGAAGTGTAATAGTGCATTTCACTCGCCATTTCATGCGCTTTGAGATGCCGCTTAGCCCAATACGCTATCTGAAATAGGAGCGACGTAAATAGAACAATTGTGATAGAATTTCGCTGAATTCTTATATTAACCAAAATATAAAATGATCTAATCGGGTCTCAGTTTGCCTTACCCTAGAAGTTTAATAGTGCATTTTACTCGCCATTTCATGCGCTTTGAGATGCCGCTTAGCCCAATACGCTATCTGAAATAGGAGCGACGTAAATTGAACAAATGTGATAGAATTTGGCTGAATTCTTAAATTAACCGTAATATAAAATGATCTAATCGGGTCTCTGTTCGCCCTACCCTAGAAGATTACTAGTGCATTTCACTCGTCATTTCATGCGCTTTGAGATGCCGCTTAGCCCAATACGCTATCTGCAATAGGAGCGACGTAAATTGAACAAATGTGATAGAATTTGGCTGAATTCTTAAATTAACCATAATATAAAATGATCTAATCGGGTCTCTGTTTGCCCTACCCTAGAAGTTTAACAGTGTATTTTACTCGCCATTTCATGCGCTTTGAGATGCCGCTTAGTCCAATACGCTATCTGCAATAGGAGCGACGTAAATTGAACAAATGTGATAGAATTTCCCTGAATACTTATATTAACCTTAATGTAAAATGATCTAATCGGGTCTCTGTTCGCCCTACCCTAGAAGTGTAATAGTGCATTTCACTCGCCATTTCATGCGCTTTGAGATGCCGCTTAGCCCAATACGCTATCTGAAATAGGAGCGACGTAAATAGAACATCGCTGAATTCTTATATTAACCAAAATATAAAATGATCTAATCGGGTCTCTGTTTGCATTACCCTAGAAGTTTAATAGTGCATTTTACTCGCCATTTCATGCGATTTGAGATGCCGCTTAGCCCAATACGCTATCTGAAATAGGAGCGACGTAAATTGAACAAATGTGATAGAATTTCCCTGAAATCTTATATTAAACAAAATATAAAATGATCTAAACGGGACTCTGATTGCCCTATCATAGAAGTTTAGTAGTGCATTTTACTCGCCATTCCACGCGCTTTAAGATGCCGCCTAGCCCAGTACGCTATCTGAAATAGGAGCGACGTAAGTTGAACAAATGTGATAGAATTACGCTGAATTCTTAAATTAACCATAATATAAAATGATCTAATCGGGTCTCTGTTTGCCCTACCCTAGAAGTTCAACAGTGCATTTTACTCGCCATTTCATGCGCTTTGAGATGCCGCTTAGCCCAATACGCTATCTGAAATGGGAGCGACGTAAATTGAACAAATGTGATAGAATTTCCCTGAATTCTTATATTAACCTTAATGTAAAATGATCTAATCGGGTCTCTGTTCTCCCTAGCCTAGAAGTTTAATACTGCATTTCACTCGTCATTTCATGCGCTTTGTGTTGCCGCTTAGCCCAATACGATATCTGAAATAGGAGCGATGTAAATTGAACAAATGTGATAGAATTTTGCTGAATTCGTAAATTAACCATAATATAATATGATCTAATCGGGTCTCTGTTTGCCCTACCCTATAAGTTTAATAGTGCATTTTACTCGCCATTTCATGCGCTTTGAGATGCCGCTTAGCCCAATACGCTATCTGCAATAGGAGCGACGTAAATTGAACAAATGTGATAGAATTTCCCTGAATACTAATATTAACCTTAATGTAAAATGATCTAATCGGGTCTCTGTTCGCCCTACCCTAGAAGTGTAATAGTGCATTTCACTCGCCATTTCATGCGCTTTGAGATGCCGCTTAGCCCAATACGCTATCTGAAATAGGAGCGACGTAAATAGAACAATTGTGATAGAATTTCGCTGAATTCTTATATTAACCAAAATATAAAATGATCTAATCGGGTCTCAGTTTGCCTTACCCTAGAAGTTTAATAGTGCATTTTACTCGCCAGTTCATGCGATTTGAGATGCCGCTTAGCCCAATACGCTATCTGAAATAGGAGCGACGTAAATTGAACAAATGTCATAGAATTTCCCTGAAATCTTATATTAAACAAAATATAAAATGATCTAAACGGGACTCTGATTGCCGTATCATAGAAGTTTAGTAGTGCATTTTACTCGCCCTTCCACGTGCTTTAAGATGCCGCCTAGCCCAGTACACTATCTGAAATAGGAGCGACGTATGTTGAACAAATGTGATAGAATTACGCTGAATTCTTATATTAACCATAATATAAAATGATCTAATCGGGTCTCTGTTTGCCCTACCCTAGAAGTTTAACAGTGCATTTTACTCGCCATTTCATGCGCTTTGAGATGCCGCTTAGCCCAATACGCTATCTGAAATAGGAGCGACGTAAATTGAACAAATGTGATAGAATTTCCCTGAATTCTTATATTAACCTTAATGTAAAATGATCTAATCGGGTCTCTGTTCTCCCTACCCTAGAAGTTTAATACTGCATTTCACTCGCCATTTCATGCGCTTTGTGTTGCCGCTTAGCCCAATACGATATCTGAAATAGGAGCGATGTAAATTGAACAAATGTGATAGAATTTTGCTGAATTCGTAAATTAACCATAATATAATATGATCTAATCGGGTCTCTGTTTGCCCTACCCTATAAGTTTAATAGTGCATTTTACTCGCCATTTCATGCGCTTTGAGATGCCGCTTAGCCCAATACGCTATCTGAAATAGGAGCGACGTAAATTGAACAAATGTGATAGAATTTGGCTGAATTCTTAAATTAACCATAATATAAAATGATCTAATCGGGTCTCTGTTTCCCCTACCCTAGAAGTTTAACAGTGCATTTTACTCGCCATTTCATGCGCTTTGAGATGCCGCTTAGCCCAATACGCTATCTGCAATAGGAGCGACGTAAATTGAACAAATGTGATAGAATTTCCCTGAATACTTATATTAACCTTAATGTAAAATGATCTAATCGGGTCTCTGTTCGCCCTACCCTAGAAGTGTAATAGTGCATTTCACTCGCCATTTCATGCGCTTTGAGATGCCGCTTAGCCCAATACGCTATCTGAAATAGGAGCGACGTAAATAGAACATCGCTGAATTCTTATATTAACCAAAATATAAAATGATCTAATCGGGTCTCTGTTTGCATTACCCTAGAAGTTCAACAGTGCATTTTACTCGCCATTTCATGCGATTTGAGATGCCGCTTAGCCCAATACGCTATCTGAAATAGGAGCGACGTAAATTGAACAAATGTGATAGAATTTCCCTGAATTCTTATATTAACCTTAATGTAAAATGATCTAATCGGGTCTCTGTTCTCCCTACCCTAGAAGTTTAATACTGCATTTCACTCGTCATTTCATGCGCTTTGTGTTGCCGCTTAGCCCAATACGATATCTGAAATAGGAGCGATGTAAATTGAACAAATGTGATAGAATTTTGCTGAATTCGTAAATTAACCATAATATAATATGATCTAATCGGGTCTCTGTTTGCCCTACCCTATAAGTTTACTAGTGCATTTTACTCGCCATTTCATGCGCTTTGAGATGCCGCTTAGCCCAATACGCTATCTGACATAGGAGCGACGTAAATTGAACAAATGTGATAGAATTTCCCTGAAATCTTATATTAAACAAAATATAAAATGATCTAAACGGGACTCTGATTGCCCTATCATAGAAGTTTAGTAGTGCATTTTACTCGCCCTTCCACGTGCTTTAAGATGCCGCCTGGCCCAGTGCACTATCTGAAATAAGAGCGACGTGTGTTGAACGAATGTGATAGAATTACGCTGAATTCTTATATTAACAGTAATATAAAATGATCTAATCGGGTCTCTGTTCGCCCTACCCTAGAAGATTACAAGCGCATTTCACTCGTCATTTCATGCGCTTTGAGATGCCGCTTAGCCCAATACGCTATCTGCAATAGGAGCGACGTAAATTGAACAAATGTGATAGAATTCGGCTGAATTCTTAAATTAACCATAATATGAAATGATCTAATCGGGTCTCTGTTTGCCCTACCCTAGAAGTTTAACAGTGCATTTTACTCGCCATTTCATGCGCTTTGAGATGCCGCTTAGCCCAATACGCTATCTGAAATAGGAGCAACGTAAATTGAACAAATGTGATAAAATTTGGCTGAATTCTTAAATTAACCGTAATATAAAATGATCTAATCGGGTCTCTGTTCGCCCTACCCTAGAAGATTACTAGTGCATTTCACTCGTCATTTCATGCGCTTTGAGATGCCGCTTAGCCCAATACGCTATCTGCAATAGGAGCGACGTAAATTGAACAAATGTGATAGAATTTGGCTGAATTCTTAAATTAACCATAATATAAAATGATCTAATCGGGTCTCTGTTTGCCCTACCCTAGAAGTTTAACAGTGCATTTTACTCGCCATTTCATGCGCTTTGAGATGCCGCTTAGCCCAATACGCTATCTGCAATAGGAGCGACGTAAATTGAACAAATGTGATAGAATTTCCCTGAATACTTATATTAACCTTAATGTAAAATGATCTAATCGGGTCTCTGTTCGCCCTACCCTAGAAGTGTAATAGTGCATTTCACTCGCCATTTCATGCGCTTTGAGATGCCGCTTAGCCCAATACGCTATCTGAAATAGGAGCGACGTAAATAGAACAATTGTGATAGAATTTCGCTGAATTCTTATATTAACCAAAATATAAAATGATCTAATCGGGTCTCTGTTTGCATTACCCTAGAAGTTTAATAGTGCATTTTACTCGCCATTTCATGCGATTTGAGATGCCGCTTAGCCCAATACGCTATCTGAAATAGGAGCGACGTAAATTGAACAAATGTGATATAATTTCCCAGAAATCTTATATTAAACAAAATATAAAATGATCTAAACGGGACTCTGATTGCCCTATCATAGAAGTTTAGTAGTGCATTTTACTCGCCATTCCACGCGCTTTAAGATGCCGCCTAGCCCAGTACGCTATCTGAAATAGGAGCGACGTAAGTTGAACAAATGTGATAGAATTACGCTGAATTCATAAATTAACCATAATATAAAATAATCTAATCGGGTCTCTGTTTGCCCTACCCTAGAAGTTTATCAGTGCATTTTACTCGCCATTTCATGCGCTTTGAGATGCCGCTTAGCCCAATACGCTATCTGAAATAGGAGCGACGTAAATTGAACAAATGTGATAGAATTTCCCTGAATTCTTATATTAACCTTAATGTAAAATGATCTAATCGGGTCTCTGTTCTCCCTACCCTAGAAGTTTAATACTGCATTTCACTCGTCATTTCATGCGCTTTGTGTTGCCGCTTAGCCCAATACGATATCTGAAATAGGAGCGATGTAAATTGAACAAATGTGATAGAATTTTGCTGAATTCGTAAATTAACCATAATATAATATGATCTAATCGGGTCTCTGTTTGCCCTACCCTATAAGTTTAATAGTGCATTTTACTCGCCATTTCATGCGCTTTGAGATGCCGCTTAGCCCAATACGCTATCTGACATAGGAGCGACGTAAATTGAACAAATGTGATAGAATTTCCCTGAAATCTTATATTAAACAAAATATAAAATGATCTAAACGGGACTCTGATTGCCCTATCATAGAAGTTTAGTAGTGCATTTTACTCGCCCTTCCACGTGCTTTAAGATGCCGCCTGGCCCAGTACACTATCTGAAATAGGAGCGACGTATGTTGAACGAATGTGATAGAATTACGCTGAATTCTTATATTAACCGTAATATAAAATGATCTAATCGGGTCTCTGTTCGCCCTACCCTAGAAGATTACAAGCGCATTTCACTCGCCATTTCATGCGCTTTGAGATGCCGCTTAGCCCAATACGCTATCTGCAATAGGAGCGACGTAAATTGAACAAATGTGATTGAATTTGGCTGAATTCTTAAATTAACCATAATATAAAATGATCTAATCGGGTCTCTGTTTGCCCTACCCTATAAGTTTAATAGTGCATTTTACTCGCCATTTCATGCGCTTTGAAATGCCGCTTAGCCCAATACGCTATCTGAAATAGGAGCGACGTAAATTGAACAAATGTGATAGAATTTCCCTGAATACTTATATTAACCTTAATGTAAAATGATCTAATCGGGTCTCTGTTCGCCCTACCCTAGAAGTGTAATAGTGTATTTCACTCGCCCTTCCACGTGCTTTAAGATGCCGCCTGGCCCAGTACACTATCTGAAATAGGAGCGACGTATGTTGAACGAATGTGATAGAATTACGCTGAATTCTTATATTAACCGTAATATAAAATGATCTAATCGGGTCTCTGTTCGCCCTACCCTAGAAGATTACAAGCGCATTTCACTCGCCATTTCATGCGCTTTGAGATGCCGCTTAGCCCAATACGCTATCTGCAATAGGAGCGACGTAAATTGAACAAATGTGATTGAATTTGGCTGAATTCTTAAATTAACCATAATATAAAATGATCTAATCGGGTCTCTGTTTGCCCTACCCTAGAAGTTTAACAGTGCATTTTACTCGCCATTTCATGCGCTTTGAAATGCCGCTTAGCCCAATACGCTATCTGAAATAGGAGCGACGTAAATTGAACAAATGTGATAGAATTTCCCTGAATACTTATATTAACCTTAATGTAAAATGATCTAATCGGGTCTCTGTTCGCCCTACCCTAGAAGTGTAATAGTGTATTTCACTCGCCATTTCATGCGCTTTGAGATGCCGCTTAGCCCAATACGCTATCTTAAATAGGAGCGACGTAAATAGAACAATTGTGATAGAATTTCGCTGAATTCTTATATTAACCAAAATATAAAATGATCTAATCGGGTCTCTGATTGCCCTATCATAGAAGTTTAACAGTGCATTTTACTCGCCAATCCACGCGCTTTAAGATTCCGCCTAGCCCAGTACGCTATCTGAAATAGGAGCGACGTAAATTGAACAAATGTGATAGAATTTGGCTGAATTCTTAAATTAACCATAATATAAAATGATCTAATCGGGTCTCTGTTTGCCCTACCCTAGAAGTTTAATAGTGTATTTTACTCGCCATTTCATGCGATTTGAGATGCCGCTTAGCACAATACGCTATCTGCAATAGGAGCGACGTAAATTGATCAAATGTGATAGAATTTGGCTGAATTCTTAAATTAACCATAATATAAAATGATCTAATCGGGTCTCTGTTTGCCCTACCCTAGAAGTTTAACAGTGCATTTTACTCGCCATTTCATGCGCTTTGAGATGCCGCTTAGCCCAATACGCTATCTGAAATAGGAGCGACGTAAATTTAACAAATGTGATAGAATTTGGCTGAATTCTTAAATTAACCATTATATAAAATCATCTTATCGGGTCTCTGTTTGCCGTACCCTAGAAGTTTAATAGTGCATTTTACTCGCCGTTTCTTGCGCTTTAAGATGCCGCCGAGCCCAGTACGCTATCTGAAGTAGGAGCGACGTAAGTTGAACAAATGTGATAGAATTATGCTGAATTCTTATATTAACCGTAACATAAAATGATCTAATCGGTTCTCTGTTCACCCTACCCTAGAAGTTTAAGAGTGCCTTTCACTCGTCATTTCATGCGCTTTGAGATGCCGCTTAGCCCAATACGCTATCTGAAATAGGAGCGACGTAAATTGAACAAATGTGATAGAATTTCCCTGAATTCTTATATTAACCTTAATGTAAAATGATCTAATCGGGTCTCTGTTCTCCCTACCCTAGAAGTTTAATACTGCATTTCACTCGTCATTTCATGCGCATTGAGATGCCGCTTAGCCCAATACGCTATCTGGAATAGGAGCGACGTAAATTGAACAAATATGAGACAGTTTCGCTGAATTCTTAAATTAACCATAATATAAAATCATCTTATCGGGTCTCTGTTTGCCCTACCCTAGAAGTATAATAGTGCATTTTACTCGCCATTTCTTGCGCTTTAAGATGCCGCCGAGCCCAGTACGCTATCTGAAGTACGAGCGACGTAAGTTGAACAAATGTGATAGAATTACGCTGAATTCTTATATTAACCGTAATATAAAATGATCTAATCGGTTCTCTGTTCGCCCTACCCTAGAAGTTTAATAGTGCCTTTCACTCGTCATTTCATGCGCTTTGAGATGCCGCTTAGCCCAATACGCTATCTGAAATAGGAGCGACGTAAATTGAACAAATATGATAGAGTTTCGCTGAATTCTTAAATAAACCATAATATGAAATGATCTAATCGGGTCTCTGTTTGCCCTACCCTAGAAGTTTGGTAGTGCATTTTACTCGCCCTTCCACGTACCATAAGATGCCGCCTAGCCCAGTACACTATCTGAAATAGGAGCGACGTACATTGAACAAACGTGATAGAATTACCCTGAATTCTTATATTAACCTTAATGTAAAATGATCTAATCGGTTCTCTGTTCGCCCTACCCTAGAAGTTTAATAGTGCCTTTCACTCGTCATTTCATGCGCTTTGAGATGCCGCTTAGCCCAATACGCTATCTGAAATAGGAGCGACGTAAATTGAGCAAATGTGATAGAATTTCGCTGAATTCTTATAATAATCTTTTTGTAAAATGATCTAATCGGGTCTTTGTTCGCCCAACCCTAGAAGTTTAGTAGTGCATTTTACTCGCCATTTCATGCGCTTTGAGATGCCGCCTAGCCCAGTACGCTATCTGAAATAGGAGCGACGTAAGTTGAACAAATGTGATAGAATTTGGCTGAATTCTTAAATTAACCATAATATAAAATGATCTGATGGGGTCTCTGTTTGCCCTACCCTAGAAGTTTAATAGTACATTTTACTCGCCCTTCCACGCGCTTTAAGATCCCGCTTAGCCCAATACGCTATCTGCAATAGGAGCGACGTAAATTGAACAAATGTGATAGAATTTCGCTGAATTCTTAAATTAACCATAATATAAAATGATCTAATCGGGTCTCTGCCTGCTCTATCATAGAAGTTTAATAGTGCATTTCACTCGTCATTTCATGCGCTTTGAGATGCCGCTTAGCCCAATACGCTATCTGAAATAGGAGCGACGTAAATTTAACAAATATGAGACAGTTTCGCTGAATTCTTAAATTAACCACAATATAAAATCATCTTATCGGGTCTCTGTTTGCCCTACCCTAGAAGTTTAATAGTGCATTTTACTCGCCATTTCTTGCGCTTTAAGATGCCGCCGAGCCCAGTACGCTATCTGAAGTACGAGCGACGTAAGTTGAACAAATGTGATAGAATTACGCTGAATTCTTATATTAACCGTAATATAAAATGATCTAATCGGGTCTCTGATTGCTCTGTCATAGAAGTTTAATAGTGCATTTTACTCGCCAATCCACGCGCTTTAAAATTCCGCCTAGCCCAGTACGCTATCTGAAATAGGAGCGACGTAAATTGAACAAATGTGATAGAATTTGGCTGAATTCTTAAATTAACCATAATATAATATGATCTAATCGGGTCTCTGTTTGCCCTACCCTAGAAGTTTATCAGTGCATTTTACTCGCCATTTCATGCGCTTTGAGATGCCGCTTAGCCCAATACGCTATCTGAAATAGGAGCGACGTAAATTGAACAAATGTGATAGAATTTCCCTGAATTCTTATATTAACCTTAATGTAAAATGATCTAATCGGGTCTCTGTTCTCCCTACCCTAGAAGTTTAATACTGCATTTCACTCGTCATTTCATGCGCTTTGTGTTGCCGCTTAGCCCAATACGATATCTGAAATAGGAGCGATGTAAATTGAACAAATGTGATAGAATTTTGCTGAATTCGTAAATTAACCATAATATAATATGATCTAATCGGGTCTCTGTTTGCCCTACCCTATAAGTTTAATAGTGCATTTTACTCGCCATTTCATGCGCTTTGAGATGCCGCTTAGCCCAATACGCTATCTGACATAGGAGCGACGTAAATTGAACAAATGTGATAGAATTTCCCTGAAATCTTATATTAAACAAAATATAAAATGATCTAAACGGGACTCTGATTGCCCTATCATAGAAGTTTAGTAGTGCATTTTACTCGCCCTTCCACGTGCTTTAAGATGCCGCCTGGCCCAGTACACTATCTGAAATAGGAGCGACGTATGTTGAACGAATGTGATAGAATTACGCTGAATTCTTATATTAACCGTAATATAAAATGATCTAATCGGGTCTCTGTTCGCCCTACCCTAGAAGATTACAAGCGCATTTCACTCGCCATTTCATGCGCTTTGAGATGCCGCTTAGCCCAATACGCTATCTGCAATAGGAGCGACGTAAATTGAACAAATGTGATTGAATTTGGCTGAATTCTTAAATTAACCATAATATAAAATGATCTAATCGGGTCTCTGTTTGCCCTACCCTATAAGTTTAATAGTGCATTTTACTCGCCATTTCATGCGCTTTGAAATGCCGCTTAGCCCAATACGCTATCTGAAATAGGAGCGACGTAAATTGAACAAATGTGATAGAATTTCCCTGAATACTTATATTAACCTTAATGTAAAATGATCTAATCGGGTCTCTGTTCGCCCTACCCTAGAAGTGTAATAGTGTATTTCACTCGCCCTTCCACGTGCGTTAAGATGCCGCCTGGCCCAGTACACTATCTGAAATAGGAGCGACGTATGTTGAACGAATGTGATAGAATTACGCTGAATTCTTATATTAACCGTAATATAAAATGATCTAATCGGGTCTCTGTTCGCCCTACCCTAGAAGATTACAAGCGCATTTCACTCGCCATTTCATGCGCTTTGAGATGCCGCTTAGCCCAATACGCTATCTGCAATAGGAGCGACGTAAATTGAACAAATGTGATTGAATTTGGCTGAATTCTTAAATTAACCATAATATAAAATGATCTAATCGGGTCTCTGTTTGCCCTACCCTAGAAGTTTAACAGTGCATTTTACTCGCCATTTCATGCGCTTTGAAATGCCGCTTAGCCCAATACGCTATCTGAAATAGGAGCGACGTAAATTGAACAAATGTGATAGAATTTCCCTGAATACTTATATTAACCTTAATGTAAAATGATCTAATCGGGTCTCTGTTCGCCCTACCCTAGAAGTGTAATAGTGTATTTCACTCGCCATTTCATGCGCTTTGAGATGCCGCTTAGCCCAATACGCTATCTTAAATAGGAGCGACGTAAATAGAACAATTGTGATAGAATTTCGCTGAATTCTTATATTAACCAAAATATAAAATGATCTAATCGGGTCTCTGATTGCCCTATCATAGAAGTTTAATAGTGCATTTTACTCGCCAATCCACGCGCTTTAAGATTCCGCCTAGCCCAGTACGCTATCTGAAATAGGAGCGACGTAAATTGAACAAATGTGATAGAATTTGGCTGAATTCTTAAATTAACCATAATATAAAATGATCTAATCGGGTCTCTGTTTGCCCTACCCTAGAAGTTTAATAGTGTATTTTACTCGCCATTTCATGCGATTTGAGATGCCGCTTAGCACAATACGCTATCTGCAATAGGAGCGACGTAAATTGATCAAATG
Source organism: Macropis europaea (assembly GCA_916610135.2). Classification (NCBI taxonomy): domain Eukaryota; kingdom Metazoa; phylum Arthropoda; class Insecta; order Hymenoptera; family Melittidae; genus Macropis; species Macropis europaea. Next base: position 10,361 of record CAKAJE020001190.1, on the reverse strand, counting down.
TGATAGAATTTGGCTGAATTCTTAAATTAACCATAATATAAAATGATCTAATCGGGTCTCTGTTTGCCCTACCCTAGAAGTTTAACAGTGCATTTTACTCGCCATTTCATGCGCTTTGAGATGCCGCTTAGCCCAATACGCTATCTGAAATAGGAGCGACGTAAATTTAACAAATGTGATAGAATTTGGCTGAATTCTTAAATTAACCATAATATAAAATCATCTTATCGGGTCTCTGTTTGCCGTACCCTAGAAGTTTAATAGTGCATTTTACTCGCCGTTTCTTGCGCTTTAAGATGCCGCCGAGCCCAGTACGCTATCTGAAGTAGGAGCGACGTAAGTTGAACAAATGTCATAGAATTACGCTGAATTCTTATATTAACCGTAACATAAAATGATCTAATCGGTTCTCTGTTCACCCTACCCTAGAAGTTTAAGAGTGCCTTTCACTCGTCATTTCATGCGCTTTGAGATGCCGCTTAGCCCAATACGCTATCTGAAATAGGAGCGACGTAAATTGAACAAATGTGATAGAATTTCCCTGAATTCTTATATTAACCTTAATGTAAAATGATCTAATCGGGTCTCTGTTCTCCCTACCCTAGAAGTTTAATACTGCATTTCACTCGTCATTTCATGCGCATTGAGATGCCGCTTAGCCCAATACGCTATCTGGAATAGGAGCGACGTAAATTGAACAAATATGAGACAGTTTCGCTGAATTCTTAAATTAACCATAATATAAAATCATCTTATCGGGTCTCTGTTTGCCCTACCCTAGAAGTATAATAGTGCATTTTACTCGCCATTTCTTGCGCTTTAAGATGCCGCCGAGCCCAGTACGCTATCTGAAGTACGAGAGACGTAAGTTGAACAAATGTGATAGAATTACGCTGAATTCTTATATTAACCGTAATATAAAATGATCTAATCGGTTCTCTGTTCGCCCTACCCTAGAAGTTTAATAGTGCCTTTCACTCGTCATTTCATGCGCTTTGAGATGCCGCTTAGCCCAATACGCTATCTGAAATAGGAGCGACGTAAATTGAACAAATATGATAGAGTTTCGCTGAATTCTTAAATAAACCATAATATGAAATGATCTAATCGGGTCTCTGTTTGCCCTACCCTAGAAGTTTGGTAGTGCATTTTACTCGCCCTTCCACGTACCATAAGATGCCGCCTAGCCCAGTACACTATCTGAAATAGGAGCGACGTACATTGAACAAACGTGATAGAATTACCCTGAATTCTTATATTAACCTTAATGTAAAATGATCTAATCGGTTCTCTGTTCGCCCTACCCTAGAAGTTTAATAGTGCCTTTCGCTCGTCATTTCATGCGCTTTGAGATGCCGCTTAGCCCAATACGCTATCTGAAATAGGAGCGACGTAAATTGAGCAAATGTGATAGAATTTCGCTGAATTCTTATAATAATCTTTTTGTAAAATGATCTAATCGGGTCATTGTTCGCCCAACCCTAGAAGTTTAGTAGTGCATTTTACTCGCCATTTCATGCGCTTTGAGATGCCGCCTAGCCCAGTACGCTATCTGAAATAGGAGCGACGTAAGTTGAACAAATGTGATAGAATTTGGCTGAATTCTTAAATTAACCATAATATAAAATGATCTAATGGGGTCTCTGTTTGCCCTACCCTAGAAGTTTAATAGTACATTTTACTCGCCCTTCCACGCGCTTTAAGATCCCGCTTAGCCCAATACGCTATCTGCAATAGGAGCGACGTAAATTGAACAAATGTGATAGAATTTCGCTGAATTCTTAAATTAACCATAATATAAAATGATCTAATCGGGTCTCTGCCTGCTCTATCATAGAAGTTTAATAGTGCATTTCACTCGTCATTTCATGCGCTTTGAGATGCCGCTTAGCCCAATACGCTATCTGAAATAGGAGCGACGTAAATTTAACAAATATGAGACAGTTTCGCTGAATTCTTAAATTAACCACAATATAAAATCATCTTATCGGGTCTCTGTTTGCCCTACCCTAGAAGTTTAATAGTGCATTTTACTCGCCATTTCTTGCGCTTTAAGATGCCGCCGAGCCCAGTACGCTATCTGAAGTACGAGCGACGTAAGTTGAACAAATGTGATAGAATTACGCTGAATTCTTATATTAACCGTAATATAAAATGATCTAATCGGGTCTCTGATTGCTCTGTCATAGAAGTTTAATAGTGCATTTTACTCGCCAATCCACGCGCTTTAAAATTCCGCCTAGCCCAGTACGCTATCTGAAATAGGAGCGACGTAAATTGAACAAATGTGATAGAATTTGGCTGAATTCTTAAATTAACCATAATATTAAATGATCTAATCGGGTCTCTGTTTGCCCTACCCTAGAAGTTTAATAGTGCATTTCACTCGCCATTTCATGCGCTTTGAGATGGCGCTTAGCCCAGTACGCTATCTGAAATAGGAGCGACGTAAGTTGAACAAATGTGATAGTATTACGCTGAATTCTTATATTAACCGTAATATAAAATGATCTAATCGGGTCTCTGTTTGCCTTATCCTAGAAGTTTAATAGTGCATTTCACTCGTCATTTCATGCGCTTTGAGATGCGTCTTAGCCCAATAAGCTATCTGAAATAGGAGCGACGTAAATTGAACAAATGTAATAGAATTTCGCTGAATTCTTTTATTAACCAAAATATAAAATGATCTAATCGGGACTCTGATTGCCCTATCATAGAAGTTTAATAGTGCATTTTACTCGCCCTTCCACGCGCTTTAAGATGCCGCCTAGCCCAGTATGCTATCTGAAATAGGAGCGACGTAAGTTGAACAAATGTGATAGAATTTGGCTGAATTCTTATATTAACCGTAATATAAAATGATCTAATCGGGTCTCTGTTTGCCTTATCCTAGAAGTTTAATAGTGCATTTTACTCGCCATTTCATGCGCATTGAGATGCCGCTTAGCCCAATACGGTATCTGAAATGGGAGCGACGTAAATTGAACAAATATGATAGAGTTTCGCTGAATTCTTAAATATACCATAATATGAAATGATCTAATCGGGTCTCTGTTTGCCCTACCCTAGAAGTTTGGTAGTGCATTTTACTCGCCCTTCCACGTACTTTAAGATGCCGCCTAGCCCAGTACACTATCTGAAATAGGAGCGACGTACATTGAACAAACGTGATAGAATTACCCTGAATTCTTATATTAACCCTAATGTAAAATGATCTAATCGGTTCTCTGTTCGCCCTACCCTTGAAGTTTAATAGTGCCTTTCACTCGTCATTTCATGCGCTTTGAGATGCCGATTGGCCCAATACGCTATCTGAAATAGGAGCGACGTAAATTGAACAAATATGATAGAATTTCGCTGAATTCTTATAATAATCTTTTTGTAAAATGATCTAATCGGGTCTTTGTTCGCCCAGCCCTAGAAGTTTAATAGTGCATTTCACTCGTCATTTCATGCGCTTTGAGATGCCGCTTAGCCCAATACGCTATCTGAAATAGGAGCAACGTAAATTGAACAAATGTGATAGGATTTCGCTGAATTCTTATATTAACCAAAATATAAAATGATCTAATCGCGTCTCTGATTGCCCTAGCATAGAAGTTTAATAGTGCATTTTGCTCGCCATTCCGAGCGCTTTAAGATGCCGCATAGCCCAATACGCTATCTGAAATAGGAGCGACGTAAATTGAACAAATGTGATAGAATTTCGCTGAATTCTTAAATTAACTATAATATAAAATGATCTATTCGGGTCACTGATTGCCCTACCCTAGAAGTTTAATAGTGCATTTTACTTGCCATTTCATGCGCTTTGACATGCCTCTTAGCCCAATACGCTATCTGAAATATGAGCGACGCAAATTGAACAAATGTGATAGAATTTCGCTGAATTCTTATATTAACCATAATATAAAATGATCTAATCGGGTCTCTGTTCGCTCTACCCTAGAAGTTAAATAGTGCATTTTACTCGCCATTTCATGCGCTTTGAGATGCCGTTTAGCCCAATACGCTATCGGAAATATGAGCGACGTAAATTGAACAAATGTGATAGAATTTCGCTGAATTCTTATATTAACAAAAATATAAAATGATCTAATCGGGTCTCTGTTTGCCTTATCCTAGAAGTTTAGTATTGCATTTTACTCGCCATTTCATGCGCTTTGAGATGCCGCTTAGCCCAACACGCTATCTGAAACAGGTGCGACGTAAATTGAACAAATGTGATAGAATTTCCTTGAAATCTTATATTAAACAAAATATAAAATGATCTAATTGGGTCTCTGATTGCCCTATCATAGAAGTTTAGTAGTGCATTTTACTCGCCCTTCCATGCGCTTCAAGATGCCGTCTAGCCCAGTACGCTATCTGAAATAGGAGCGACGTAAGTTGAACAAATGTGATAGAATTACGCTGAATTCATATATTAACCGTAATATAAAATGATCTAATCGGGTCTCTGTTTGCCTTACTCTAGAAGTTTAATAGTGCATTGTACTCGCCATTTCATGCGCTTTGAGATGCCGCGTAGCCCAATACGCTATCTGAAATAGGAGCGACGTAAATTGAACAAATGTGATAGAATTTCGCTGAATTCTTAAATTAACCATAATATAAAATGATCTATTCGGGTCTCTGTTTGCCCTACCCTTGAAGTTTAATAGTGAATTTTACTCGCCATTTCTTGCGCTTTGAGATGCCGCTTAGCCCAATACGCTATCTGAAATATGAGCGACGTAAATTGAATAAAAATGTGATAGAATTTCGCTGAATTCTCATATTAACATTAATGTAAATTGATCTAATCGAGTCTCTGTTCGCCCCTCCCTAGAGGTTTAATAGTGCCTTACACTAGTCATTTCATGCGCTTTGAGATGCCGCTTAGCCCAGTACGCTATCTGAAATTGGAGCGACGTAAATTGAACAAATGTGATAGAATTTTGCTGAATTCTTAAATTAACCATAATATAAAATGGTCTAATCGGGTCTCTGTTCGCCCTAGCCTAGAAGTTTAATAGTGCATTTTATTCGGCATTTCATGCGGTTTGAGATGCCGCTTAGCCCAATTCGCTATCTGAAATAGGAGCGATGTAAATTGAACAAATGTGATTGAATTTCGCGGAATTCTTTTATTAACCATAATGTAAAATGATCTAATCGGGTTTGTGTTCGCCAAACCTAGAAGTTTAATAGTGCATTTAATCCCCATTTCATGTGCTTTGAGATGCCTTTAGCCCAATACGCCATCTGAAATAGGAGCGACGTAAATTGAACAAATGTGATAGAATTTCCCTGAATTCTTATATTAACCTTAATGTTAAATGATCTAATCGGGACTCTGTTCGCCCTACCCTAGAAGTTTAATAGTGCATTTCACTCGTCATTTCATGCGCTTTGAGATGCCGCTTAGCCCAATACGATATCTGAAATAGGAGCGACGTAAATTGAACAAATGTGATTGAATTTCCCTGAATTCTTATATTAACGAAAATATAAAATAATCTAATCGGGTCTCTGATTGCCCTATCATAGAAGTTTAATAGTGCATTTTACTCGCCATTTCACGCCCTCTAAGATGCCGCCTAGCCCAGTACGCTATCTGAAATAGGAGCGACGAAAGTTGAACAAATGTGATAGAATTTCGCTGAATTATTTTATTAACCAGAATGTAAAATGATCTAATCTGGTCTCTGTTCGCCCTACCATAGAAGTCTTATAGTGCATTTCACTCGCCATTTCATGCGCTTTGAGATGCCGCTTAGCCCAATACGCTATCTGAAATAGGAGCGACCTAAATTGAACGAATGTAATAGAATTTTGCTGAATTCTTAAATTAACCATAATATAAAATGATCTAATCGGGTCTCTGCTTGCCCTACCCTAGAAGTTTAATAGTGCATTTTACTCGTCATTTCATGCGCTTTGAGATGCAGCTTTGCCCAATACGCTATCTGAAATAGGAGCGACGTAAATTGAACGAATGTGATAGAATTTCGCTCAATTCTTAAATTAACCATAATATGAAATGATCTAATCGGGTCTCAGTTTGCCCTACCCTAGAACTTTAATAGTGCATTGTACTCGCCATTTCATGCACTTTGAGATGCCGCTTAGCCTAATACGCTATCTGAAATTGGAGCGATATAAGTTGAACAAATGTGATAGAATTTCGCTGAATTCTTTTATTAACCATAATGTAAAATGATCTAATCGGATCTCTGTTCGCCCGAGCATAGAACTTTAATAGTGCATTTTATTCGCCATTTCGTACGCTTTGAGATGCCGCTTTGCCCAATACGCTATCTGAAATAGGAGCGACGTAAATTGAACAAATGTGATAGAATTTCACTGAATTCTTATATTAACCAAAATATAAAATGATCTAATCGCGTCTCTGATTGCCCTAGCATAGAAGTTTAATAGTGCATTTTGCTCGCCATTCCGAGCGCTTTAAGATGCCGCATAGCCCAATACGCTATCTGAAATAGGAGCGACGTAAATTGAACAAATGTGATAGAATTTCGCTGAATTCTTAAATTAACTATAATATAAAATGATCTATTCGGGTCACTGATTGCCCTACCCTAGAAGTTTAATAGTGCATTTTACTTGCCATTTCATGCGCTTTGACATGCCGCTTAGCCCAATACGCTATCTGAAATATGAGCGACGCAAATTGAACAAATGTGATAGAATTTCGCTGAATTCTTATATTAACCATAATATAAAATGATCTAATCGGGTCTCTGTTCGCTCTACCCTAGAAGTTTAATAGTGCATTTTACTCGCAATTTCATGCGCTTTGAGGTGCCGCTTAACCCAATACGCTATCTGCAATAGGAGCGACGTAAATTGAACAAACGTGATAGAATTTTGCTGAATTCTTAAATTAACCATAGTACAAAATGATCTAATCGGGTCTCTGTTTGCCCTACCCTAGAAGTTTAATAGTGCATTTTGCTCGCCATTTCATGCGCTTTGAGATGCCGCTTAGCCCAATACACTATCTGAAATAGGAGCGACGTAAATTGAACAAATGTGATAGAATATCGCTGAATTCTTAAATTAACTATAATATAAAATGATCTAATCGGGTCACTGATTGCCCTACCCTAGAAGTTTAATAGTGCATTTTACTCGCCATTTCATGCGCTTTGAGATGCCGCTTAGCCCAATACGCTATCGGAAATATGAGCGACGTAAATTGAACAAATGTGATAGAATTTCGCTGAATTCTTATATTAACAAAAATATAAAATGATCTAATCGGGTCTCTGTTTGCCTTATCCTAGAAGTTTAGTATTGCATTTTACTCGCCATTTCATGCGCTTTGAGATGCCGCTTAGCCCAATACGCTATCTGAAACAGGTGCGACGTAAATTGAACAAATGTGATAGAATTTCCTTGAAATCTTATATTAAACAAAATATAAAATGATCTAATCGGGTCTCTGATTGCCCTATCATAGAAGTTTAGTAGTGCATTTTACTCGCCCTTCCATGCGCTTCAAGATGCCGTCTAGCCCAGTACGCTATCTGAAATAGGAGCGACGTAAGTTGAACAAATGTGATAGAATTACGCTGAATTCTTATATTAACCGTAATATAAAATGATCTAATCGGGTCTCTGTTTGCCTTACTCTAGAAGTTTAATAGTGCATTGTACTCGCCATTTCATGCGCTTTGAAATGCCGCGTAGCCCAATACGCTATCTGAAATAGGAGCGACGTAAATTGAACAAATGTGATAGAATTTCGCTGAATTCTTAAATTAACCATAATATAAAATGATCTATTAGGGTCTCTGTTTGCCCTACCCTAGAAGTTTAATAGTGAATTTTACTCGCCATTTCTTGCGCTTTGAGATGCCGCTTAGCCCAATACGCTATCTGAAATATGAGCGACGTAAACTGAATAAAAATGTGATAGAATTTCGCTGAATTCTCATATTAACATTAATGTAAATTGATCTAATCGAGTCTCTGTTCGCCCCACCCTAGAGGTTTAATAGTGCCTTACACTAGTCATTTCATGCGCTTTGAGATGCCGATTAGCCCAGTACGCTATCTGAAATAGGAGCGACGTAAATTGAACAAATGCGATAGAATTTCCCTGAAATCTTATATTAAACAAAATATAAAATGATCTAAACGGGACTCTGATCGCCCTATCATAGAAGTTTAGTAGTGCATTTTACTCGCCATTCCACGCGCTTTAAGATGCCGCCTAGCCCAGTACGCTATCTGAAATAGGAGCGACGTAAGTTGAACAAATGTGATAGAATTACGCTGAATTCTTAAATTAACCATAATATAAAATGATCTAATCGGGTCTCTGTTTGCCCTACCCTAGAAGTTTAACAGTGCATTTTACTCGCCATTTCATGCGCTTTGAGATGCCGCTTAGCCCAATACGCTATCTGCAATAGGAGCGACGTAAATTGAACAAATGTGATAGAATTTGGCTGAATTCTTAAATTAACCACAATATAAAATGATCTAATCGGGTCTCTGATTGCCCTATCATAGAAGTTTAATAGTGTATTTCACTCATCATTTCATGCGCTTTAAGATGGCGCTTAGCCCAGTACGCTATCTGAAATAGGAGGGACGTAAGTTTAACAAATGTGATAGAATTACGCTGAATTCTTATATTAACCATAATGTAAAATGATCTAATGGGGTCTCTGATTGCCCTACCCTAGATGTTTTATAGTGCGTTTTACTCGCCATTTCATGCGCTTTGAGATGGCGCTTAGCCCAATACGCTATCTGAAATAGGAGCGACGTAAATTGATCAAATGTGATAGAATTTCGCTGAATTCTTATATTAACCAAAATATAAAATGATCTAATCGGGTCTCCGATTGCCCTATCATAGAAGTTTAATAGTGCATTTTACTCGCCAATCCACGCGCTTTAAGATTCCGCCTGGCCCAGTACGCTATCTGAAATAGGAGGGACGTAAGTTTAACAAATGTGATAGAATTACGCTGAATTCTTATATTAACCGTAATATAAAATGATCTAATCGGGTCCCTGTTTGCCTTACCCTAGAAGTTTAATAGTGCATTTCACTCGTAATTTCATGCGCTTTGAGATGCCGCTTCGCCCAATACGCTATCTGGAATAGGAGCGACGTAAATTGAACAAGTGTGATAGAATTTCGCAGAATTCTTTTATTAACCATAATGTAAAATGATCTAATGGGGTCTCTGTTTGCCCTACCCTAGATGTTTAATAGTGCGTTTTACTCGGCATTTCATGCGCTTTGAGATGCCGCTTAGCCCAATACGCTATCTGTAATAGGAGTGACGTAAATTGAACAAATGTGATAGAATTTCGCTGAATTCTTATATTAACCAAAATATAAAATGATCTAATCGGGTCTCTGTTTGCCTTATCCTAGAAGTTTAATAGGGCATTTTACTCTTCATTTCATGCGCTTTGAAATGCCGCTTAGCCCAATACGCTATCTGAAATAGGAGCGACGTAAATTGAACAAGTGTGATAGAATTTCACTGAATTCTTATATTAACCATAATATAAAATGATCTAATCGGGTCTCTGTTTGACCTACCCTAGAAGTTTAATAGTGCATTTTGATCGCCAGTCCACGCGCTTTAAGATGCCGCCTAGCCCAGTATGCTATCTGAAATTGGAGCGACGTAAATTGAACAAATGTGATAGAATTTCCCTGAATTCTTATATTAACCAAAATATAAAATGATCTAATCGGGTCTCTGATTGCCCTATCATAGAAGTTTAATAGTGCATTTTACTCGCCCATCCACGCGCTTTAAGATTCCGCCTAGCCCAGTACGCTATCTGAAATAGGAGCGACGTAAATTGAACAAATGTGATAGAATTTGGCAGAATTCTTAAATTAACCATAATATAAAATGATCTAATCGGGTCTCTGTTTGCCCTACCCTAGAAGTTTAATAGTGCATTTTACTCGCCATTTCATGCGCTTTGAGATGGCGCTTGGCCCAATACGCTATCTGAAATAGGAGCGACGTAAATTGAACAAATGTGATAGAATTTGGCTGAATTCTTAAATTAACCATAATATAAAATCATCTTATCGGGACTCTGTTTGCCCTACCCTAGAAGGTTAATAGTGCATTTTACTCGCCATTTCTTGCGCTTTAAGATGCCGCCGAGCCCAGTACGCTATCTGAAGTAGGAGCGACGTAAGTTGAACAAATGTGATAGAATTACGCTGAATTCTTCTATTAACCGTAATATAAAATGATCTAATCGGTTCTCTGTTCACCCTACCCTAGAAGTTTAAGAGTGCCTTTCACTCGTCATTTCATGCGCTTTGAGATGCCGCTTAGCCCAATACGCTATCTGAAATA